>VZRI01012831.1:94284-122480 GCA_013397515.1 Upupa epops | reverse complement strand
GTATGCAGGCTGTTCAATGGCACTGCAAATCCCAGTCTGACATCATGAAATGGTTAGCTGGCTGAGCCCAGGATGACTTTCTCCTCCCTTATTTTAGACCCATGCAAGCTGCCTCTGCTGGGTTCTCCGTGTCTGGAGCAGTGAATCTCTTCTCACAAGTAACCACGGGGAAAAGTTTGGATGAGATCAACCTTGAGAGGGTTTACCTCAGCCTTGGCCTGTTAAGTAGTGACGGGTGATGTGTGTGGGGCCCACGTGCTCTTTTCCTCTGTGCAGTGATGCTGGCAGTACTCAGGAAGCATTTCCACCTTCTGTCATGGAACGGTCTTTTTTCTGTGGCCTGTGGTTGCTTAAACCTGGAGCTACCACGGGACCTGGTGATAGGAGATGTGAAGCTGTGACTGCTCTCCCTGCTCACTTAGGTGTCTTTGCGTAGCTCCCATACAGACACGAGAAGAATCCCTGAAGTTTGAGGCACTTTTTTTCCTGAAATAGCTGCAGGGTGACTGAGATGAATCAAATGGCTCCAAAGAACAAAAGTTCAGGGAAATAGGTGCAGCAATAAACCCAGTGATTTATGAGCAGAGGGAAGGATTTACCACATTCTTGCATCAGTTCACATGATAAATTTGCTCTGGTCGCTGCCTTCTGACTCACCACAGAACTCATTTGCAAACCAGAGGTATCTGAATTGTAAATTATTCTGTTTGTTATTCATGATGAATAGAAAATCGCTGTATTAACATCCCTTTTTTTTCAGTTAAGGTTTGAGATTGATTGAAAGTGAAAGTCGTTAAGGTAAGTCTTCGAGTGGCACAAAACTTGGCAGGTGTAATTGCCTTCTGTTCCCGTTCCTGCAGTCAGCTTGCAGCCTTCCCTCTTGGAACCGGTCTGCTCTTCCCAGCCTTTCCTCATTGGGACTGTTCTGTTTTTCCCACCTCCTCCTGCATACAGCAGCCTGATTGCCCAAACAGACACTCCGGATTCCAGGCTTCTCTGGATACAGCTGCATGGTTCTCTTCTGCCTTCCCCCCACCCCGGCTCTGCTGCCTTTGCCCTCTGCTGTTCCTTGCACAGGGAAAGGTTTGCTGATTAGCTACAACACAGGAGGAAATGTGCAAAGGCGACTCAGGAGCTCTGCAGCGATCGGGAAGTCTGAGGCTGGAACGTGTGTGTCACCTCCTGCCACGCACATGAGAACCCCGGCTGTGTTCCTGTGTGACTTGGTCTGGGTGATCCTGCTGTGGCAGGGGGAGTGGACCGGATGATCTCTCGAGGTCCCTTCCGATCCCTAAGGATTCTGTGACTCTATTTGCAGTGTGAGTTGTAGTTCCAAGGACGGGTTTAATTTCTAGTTCTTATTTTAAAGGTCAGTCAGCCCAGGCAAGCAGTGACACGAGTTTATCATTTAGCTCCCAGAAGACAGCAGTGTGAATGTGTGAAAGAGAGGGACAGCATCATGTTGACAGACACTGTCCTCAGGAAAGTAATCTCCCATTTCTGTGTGGGTCCAGTACAGTGATCAGGAACCCGAGTGGCAAGAGACCTTGCAAGGGCATGAGATACTCCCTGGCAGTTTCACATCGGTGCTGTGGTAATTCCACACACGTAAGGGACAGAAGGGTTTTGCTCACCACTAAGCATTGGAGAATTGTGGCAGCAACTTCACAGCTCAGCTTTCTCCTCGGAACTAATCAGCTGTCGTGGAAACCGCATCCTGAAGACCGTGTGTCATGAAAATATGGAAGTGTCTAAAAACGTAGAAGGACATCATCACTTTGCCAAGATTCACTAGTGTGTCCGTGTTAAAACCATGATAACGCGGAAGGGACTTGGTCTGCTAAAAGCAAGACTTACAGCATTGCGTGTAATTATAGAAAAACAAAGCCCCTGTGACAGACCAGGGAACTCAAGCATCTAATTGGCCTTGGTAAACAGGTCATTTGAGCTGGACACATCTTGAAGTTGACCTGATGTCACCTGGATGGGTTTGGGTAGCTTTAGTCACTCAGTGCGATAAAAGGCTCGCTGAGAGCTGGGGTCCTGAGTGCCAGGCTAACCTCTTCATCCTCAGCTTGTACCCACGCACGGAGGACAATTTACAGCCACAGGACTTCTGAGGTCCAGGGGAATTGTTGGGTCCAGGAGCCCAGGGAAGGCTCAAAGGCCACTTCTGTGTTGTGGTGGAGAAGCCTACATTCCTCCTTCAGGCTTAACGTCATGATGTGGACCCAGGGGCACTGCTTCCCTAGTAACGACGCATCTGGTAGATTATTGCCGTGGCTGCAGGAAGACTTGAAGGTTCAGTTCCTTCTGCTTTGTCTATTTTAATGTTTTTCATTCTGGGAGCTGGAAATACCTAAGCAACCCCTGCCTTTGGTTCCTGGCCTTACCTGTGTGCCCTGCAGTAGGCACCGGGGCTGACAAACAGTTCTGAAACACTGGAGCGGGAGCTCATTTGCTAATGATGGTTTTGAACGTGAGTGCTGTGGGAGGAAAGGGAAAGGTCGTTGAAATATTCTGGTATGTCTTCACAAACCCTAGCTTTTATGCAAGGTTGATCTGTTCATTCTGTTGAGACATCACTCCTGGTTCGAATTCTGTCCTGAATTATTAGTGGGAGCCGGGGAAGAATGAAACCCCGAGCTGCGGCTGGTGGAGACTCTTTGGATGGGAGGTGCTGAGCAGCAGGAATACGTTTTTATGAGAAGTGGGCAGTGGGTGAGACGGGCCACACAGAAGGGAGGAAGGGAGGGCACGACGTGGTGGCTGCTGGTCAGTCTGAAAGCCTTTTGGTAACCAAGGCAACAGGGAGGCCAAACTGACAGCGGTGCCATCGGCAGATGCTGGAGGGAGGGTGACTGACAGCACTCTTCTCATTCCAGCGATGCCACCTGCCCTCCCCACTGTGCCCTACCCCAGGCAGGGGTCCTCTGACCTCAGGATTCTCCCTTCGTGGGGACAATCTGCAAAAGCACCAGGGCAGCCCTGCAGCGCTAAGTTCTTCATCCTTCAAGTCAAGCCCTCTGGCGGGTGTCATGCACTGTCTCCTTGGCTATTTGGCTTTATATTTCCTCACGAGTAAGTGTGGCAAATCAGAAAACCTCCTGCGGGCACTACAGTGAAACCTTTTCTGGGTTCTGAGACCAAGCAGAGCATCCTCTGTGGTCACAAGCATAATGCCTGGGCAGACAGTGTCACTTGCCAGCTGAAGCTCTTTGAATCTATTTCTGAATAATCTGTTGAGAAGTACCTATGCATTCGCTAAATGAATTCGTTTCGCGTGAGAAGTCAATGTGCTGCCCTCGCCTCTCAGGAGTAAATTGTGAGACACAGATCGTTCTGGAAACAGGACACACAGAGACAGGTTTGGTAAAGGTCCCACTGTGCCTTAAGTAATCACAGAATCATAGGACGGGATGGAAGGTGCCTTAAAGGTCACCAAGACCAACCCCACCCCAGCCATGGGTAGGGACACCTTCCACTGGATGAGGATGCTCAGCCTGGATTTCAGCGCTTGCAGGGATAGGGCGTCTCCCACCTGTCTGGGCAATGTGGGCCAGGGTCTCATCACCCTCACGGTGAAGAACTCCTTCCTTACATCTCAGCATACTCTGTCTGTCGTGTTCCAGAGGCAGAGCCGTGGTGCCGCCAGGTGATGAACTCAGCACCGTGCCAGACGTATTCACCACAGGTGTTTTACTTACGTGGGCAGAGTTGTTGGAGGGTAATAAGTTTTCAGTGCCTGAGGTGCTGGCACGCTGGGTCGGAGTTGGCAGGTGGCACACGGGATCACCACCGATGGCTTTTTCCTGGTACAGGGCATTGAAGTCGCCAGTATTTGTGCATGTGGAGCCAAAAAGAAAGTTATCACTCAAGCGACTGATGCTTCATTCTGTCGTTTAATCTTCATAGGGAATTTTTAATCTTGCTGCATCACGAATTGTTGTAAACATGAAATCCTTCATCCAGATGGGAACGAGCTCTACAGCAGAGCGTGTTTCCCGTGAAATGTGAATGTTTCTCCTCTCTATCACAATTAGGCTTCTGATTTTCCCACTAACGCCAATCCAAAGTCATAATACTTCGTAGTGACCTTGTGCCTGCTCTGCACGGGCTCTCAACACTCAGAATTCCCTGCCTGTCCACCTCTGTGATGAACAACTGGCCCCTGGACCTTGCAAGAGAAAAAACCCAATCTAATCATAGGGTAAGAGCTACCAAACTCGACGCCTTGTGCGTTTGCCTTTGTGGTTCCTCAACATCAAAAATACCCACACGTGGCACAGATAGGAATTCATCGGCTGAAACTTCAGTGAAGTAATGTATTCACATCTTGAAGAGAAATCGCCTGCGGTTCAGAGGGCCTTGTTTCCGCAGTCGTCAGTTCCCCCTCAAAGCCTCACATACTTTTGTAAAATGCTGGTTCGGTCCCTAAATGCTGATTTGATAGGAAAACCATGAAAGAAAAGCCGGTGATTTTAGGTTTCGAGGAGCTGCTGCCTCTCAGCTGGTGGGGATTGATGTTAAGCCGTTAGGTTTTCACTGCTGTGAAGGTCCGGGCTGAGCAGTTCTCTGCAATTGACCCGCGGAACAATTATCTGGAACTGAAGACTGCAGAACGCTGGAAGCAGAGGGATGAGCCCACGTTCATGTGGAAATCATTACACCCCCAGCTGGGAGGAACAGCCAGAGTGTTCCAGTTCCTGGGAGAAACTTCACCTGAACATCTAGACCTTTGTCCTGCCGATAGAATGCCACCAAGCTGTGTGTGTCCTGGAGCACCCGAGCAAGAGGGACTTCCCTACCTGGTTTGCTGGGGTCTTTCTCTTGCTTTACTTGTAGGACAGCAGCAAAATGGCCTGAGAGACATCTGTGCTGGAACGGGCCCTTACCCCTTCATCCCCAGAACGATCTACCTCCCAGCGTACTCGGCAGGTGGGTTCTGCTGTGTCCTCCTGGGAGTGCCTCTGCAAGAGCAACTTGAATATGACCCCTCTTTTTGTGGAACTCTGCTCTATTACCCTGACTGGGGGATGCAGATGAACTCCAGCTTTTGAGCAAACTCAGGGTATCAACAGGTCTGAACCTTATTTCAGCCACGTTTATTCTAAAAGGTCATTTTGTCTCCAGATCAGCGAGGAATGAAGAAGCAGTAAATAGTCTGATTGCTCCTGACCTTGCAGATCTCCCACCAGGACACTGGTATCATTTATTTATGAGCCCTTTTTTTAGCCCAAATAAGCCTATTAAAGGAGAAAAACGTCAGAGCTGGTGTAGAGATTCAGCGGCAGGGTTTCTTCACGGAGCTGTGATAGGGGTCAGACATAAAGACACTGATTCACTGCAGACCCTCCCTTCCTGCTGCAGGAAGTCCTGGGACATCTTGGTGATGAGGGTGGGAGGGAGGCACCTGTGGGACTCGCCAGCATTTCTCCTGCCAGACCTTACCGGGGATGGGATGTGCTGCTGAGTGCAGGACAGGACAATGTGACTCCAGGCTCTTCTTTCCCCTTGTAGGTGCAGGGCAAAACCGAGAAGGCTCCCAGGGACACATTTTCCTTGCAGACCTGGAAGGCCTGCAGCCCACCATCAGCAAGGACCGTCTCACAACCAGGGAAGCCTTTGCTGTGACTTTGCCTGGAGCAAGTGAAACCACAGTGGGAACCACAGAATTTCATTCTACTGTTGGCACCCAGCAGATTGGCTGCAGAGCAGCCCCGTGGCTGGGGCCAGGCTGATGCTTTGCCCTTGCAGTGTCCCCTCCCTCTAAGTACAGGGAAAACCTAAGAGCTGAGTAACTCTCGAAATGCTGCAGGGTGTTTTGTCTTTACTTCTGGCCATTCTCATGGTGTCCTGTGTGTGTGTGTGTGTGTGTGACACTGGCAGGGTACGATGGATGCAACTGGAGCACGTGGTGGTAAGGACACAACAGGTCTGTGCAAGGCTGCTGCGTTTTGTCTCGCATTTGGAGCACTGGGGGACGGCAGTTCCTGTCTGGTGTCTCGTGAACGGTGCCAGCATTTAAAACAGCAGCCACCCAAGCTCTTGTGACTGTCATTTTATTTTGGTTTTTCCTAGGTGTCTGTGCCAATCTGGTCAAACTACCGGTGCCCTGATGGACCCTTCTGGCACCACTTCAGCTCTCTTCAGGAACTGAGTGCTTCTGAGTGATGCCCAGGAAATACAGCTAAGCGCACAGAAGCAGTAGGAATCGCCTGAGCTGAAGGGGAGAAGCAGTGCTTTGTTGAGAGCTTGCGACAACATGAAGGGCAGTGAAAGCGGCATTGGTGAGCACAAGGGCTACCTTGTTCCAGTGTGTGCATCCCGCCTGGTTCCCTTGTTGTTCAGAAGGCAGCAGAACTTCAAGGACATCCCGAGCACCGGGCTGCTTGTTGGGTCAAGACCTGCACCGTTAGATTAGAAATACACGTGTCCTTCCAAACACTTTTTCTTTGACTCCTACTCATAAGCCCAGCTCACAGGAAGAAAAATCTCTCTCCAGTTCTACCTGGCAGCTGAAACACTGTCATAGGTCTTTACTCGCCTGTCTCTGAATGGGAGAGGGTCAGGGTCTTGTGCCGGGCTTTTCTGTCTCCCAGCTTGTGCGACTGAAGCGACCAGATCAGCGCAGCTGATGGGGAAAGGGCAAGCTGAACAGACCATTCAGAGGTGAGATGAGGACAAACAGGCGGTGAAATGAGGGGGGCAGGGGGTGCTTCAGTTAACTTTTATGAAGCTTTCATGAATAACAAGCGTTTTTCTTGCTTTCAAACTCATCTCGTCTCCCTGAGCATGAGTGAATCACCAGCAAATTTATTTGCAGCTCCTTTGATAGCAACAGCAATTTGTTACATTAATTCCTCTCAATTACTAGTCTTTCTCAGAGATGTCAGATAATTTAGCTGAACACATGCTATAGATCTGTTGATTTAAAAATATTTAGTATATCCTGTACCAAAACATTACGGGAAGCACAGCTTTGACTCAGCGGAGATTTCAGTAGTAAACAACTCAGTGCCATTACTTAAGGCAGGTTTTAATCAGCTCGGTCATGAAATATTCATGGTCATACCTAAGGATAAATGTCAGCACTGTGACAGCTTCTTGCCGTGTCTGGGAACATTACCTGCAGATTGCTTTTGCAAGTATTTGCTTGCACACGCTTAAGGAAGATTTCTGCCTGTAGCAGAGGAGCGTGTGCTGCTCTCCTGTCCTCTCCCGTGCAAAGATCCTCTTGGCTGAGATGATAGCTCACTGGAGCTCATCACTGGCTCTTGGAAGGCCCAGGGTGACGCTTATTTGTCAGTGGGGGGGTTGACTTTCGGGACCTGCTTCATATGCAGCATCTTACATCTGCATGTGAACCTGGTACAGCACAGGCTCTTTGTGCTTTGAAGGTAAAGTCTGCTGCACACGTCTCATAATCTTTAACTGAGTGGATAAAGTTAAAAGTCTAATGAAAAAAAACATGAAAAAGGAGTTAGAAAATGATTTATTCTGGATGATGCCTTCTGCTGACTTGTACACGCGATGTTGGACTGCGTGTTTGCACCCAGTGGGTTCCATGTAGGGAGCACAGAGGTCTCTGGTGCTCTGCTGAGCAACGCTGGGCCAGGTCTCAGCTGGATTACACTGGTGAGCTACATCCCCCTCTTGTGCCCCAGCCACTGTGCAGCTCCAGGTAGGCCAGTGCCAAGGACCCTCAGTGGACCTTTAGTCTGATTCAGCGCAGCCTTTTTAAAGGTGAACGGTAAACCTTGCTGTTTCCATCCGGGATTATGTTGTTATTACAGCTGTGTTGCTATTGTTGTTATGGTGGCTGTTATCATGAATGCAAAGCCCAGGCAGACAAAGCCTAGTTGTTGTGTCCTGCAAGTCAGCTTCTGCTAGGGAACAGGGAACCAGGACAGCACTGGGACTGGGATCAGTAAGTAGAGCGCAGATTTGCCCTGTAGCCATGAGCTGTAGGAGCTGTGGCTGTGATATCCTCACCCTTTGGAGTAATACTGAGTGATCAGTGAGACCTCCCTGTCGATGATGGAAATGGTTTGCTGCTGTTTGGGGGGCTACACAGACTATAGGCACCATTGTAGCTCCTTTCATAGGTAAGAAAAGGAAATTCAATAGTGGAGTGGATTAGATGTTGAAGCAGGAAACTCTAGCCAGAAGAAGCAAATGGAAGCATTTTACTATGACAGCATCATCACTAGTAATATTAATAATTAATTTTGTTATTGTGGAAAGCATTTTCTAATTAGGAAAGTTCTTAATTTGACCAGGATTCACATCTGAGGGCATTTAAGGACTCCTGCTCCACTTCAGCAGTCGGTGTCAGTCAGCAGCACTGCAGCCTGGAAAGGTTTTCCAGTCTGGCTCTGCACAGCGTTTCCTCATGCACGTATTTTCTTTCCAAGTATCGGGTTTAGACTCTTGAGGAACCAGTCTCATTCCCAGTAGGCAGCTGAGCACTTTAACAGCCTGTTGACTTTGAAAAATTCTGAGAATTAATCAGGTGGATTATTGGATGGACTTGAATCAAGAACAACCTGGTTTTGACTCAAAGTCCAGACCCCTTCTGCTCACACCGGTGGTTTTTGAATTAAGTACTCCAGTGAGTTCATGGACGGCTATGGAAGATGAGTTAACTCCACAGGTATCTGTGGGGTGATGAACTGGCCTGGGCTATCGGCGTGTCACCGGGACCAAGCACTGGAAACAGTTTAATGAGCTCAAGACATGATAGCACTACGGAATCATTTAGGTTGCAAAAGACCCTTAGGATCCCCCAGTCCAGCTCTAAACCTCGCACAGCCGAGTGCAGCACAAGATGCATTCTAAAAACCTCGGACACGTGGAATGCAGCCTGGGCTAAAGATAAAGTTTGTGACAAACGTGATGGTGAGAACATGCATCGTGGACCACCGGAACATTAGAGAGCTAGGAAAGGAAAAATTACTGGGTAGGAATAGAGCTGGGCACCTAAAAGACACATTGCGATTCCTGAGGAGGATTCTATAAACATAAATATTATGTTTATAGGGAATAGAAAAGCCGAACAGAGCAATGGAAGGGTTTGTTTCATAACAGTAAATCCTTCAAAAGACAATACACAGAGCATGGGAATCTGTCTGAGGAATCAGCAAAAATGCACAAAGGGACAAATCCCCAGAGAGGGTCTGTGCTAGAGAAATACTTACTCTAAAGTAGGCACTTTGCATCAGCTCGTTGATAGATGCTTCCATTATTAAGTGTTATGATAATGCCTAATATCAGCTCAGAACTGAAGTACCTGAGCAGCTTTTCAGAAACATAATTAAAATAACTGTTGCCTCTTCAAGGCACTGGCTATCCATCTGCCAGACAGCACCGAAGATAAACAAGTGAGTAACGCGGGGATAAAAGAGGAGCATGAGGTGATGAAATCAAGATAAATAAAGGAGATGAATGTCAAAAAATAGGTGTGAAAGAAATAAGCTTTGTGGCAGAGCTTGATGTCCTGCGGCTGGAGAGCCTGGCACCACACGGCGCGTCCAGCTGTTGGTCTGCACACAGAGGCTCGCTGGGCATCTTCCAGCTAGCAAGGTGCTGGACTACAGAGTGTATTAGTGTGTATTTACATACAGCAATACGCGTAGTACCATACATATGTGGTGTATAACACAGACGGAACACAAGCACGAACATCCCAGGTGAATGCCCTTCTCAAGTGCCCTCAGGGTGCCTCAGTCAGGTGGCAAAGAGCTCTGGCACAAAGGTCCCCTGGCGGATAGGAAGGAAAGGTGTTAAAGCCCTGCGGTGCTGTGGGAGAGTGTTTTACAGATCGTTACCTTAAATATCGGTAATTGCTAGGTTATCCCCCTGGAACAGGGTCTGTAATCATGTGTTAGACCTGCGGGCAATTACCAGGAGGGGCCGGCTTGACCTATCTGAGGCTGGGGAAGAGGCACCTCTCCTCTAACGCTCACTGAAAGCTGTGCACAGGCAGGGGCTTGGCGAGGCTTTTGCTTCACCTTAACAGCGGTGAAGTGGGAAGCGCTGTGATGGAGAACAGGCTTTTCCTGCTGAGTTATCCCCCTTCCGAGTACCGCAAACTACTAGCTGATCGCTGCCTGAAAGGAACAATCTGCTGTACACAGCATCCTGGCACTAATGAAAGGACACCTGGGGCAAGAGATGGGAATGCTTTCTGGTCCTCTGGGCCACAACCAGGAGAAGTGTTGTTTGCATCGTCCCCGTTTAGCAACCGTCGAGTAGTTCATTAGGGATCAGTAGGGATCGAATCTTTGGTCATTAATAGAAACCCATGTCGTGATGAGACGCGGGTATTTTTGCCTGGTGAGCCTGAGCCCAGTACCCAACAGAAGACAACAATCTGTTTCCAGCCACTTCTCTGAACTGAACGTGGTCCTGTTTTCCCGTCCCTGAAGAACTGAAGGCAACAGACTGCACTTTGTACTGCATATGCTTCCCTCGGTCTGATCTGCTCTGGTGAGCCTTTCCCCTCCCTGCTAACTGAGAGACGAACCACATGCTTTGTCCAGACACTTGAGATTTTGCATCTTGGTCCAAGCTTGAATAACAGCTAATGAAAAGTGGCACCCTCCAGCTCCTTGGCAGATCCTTGTGGCAAGCAACAGACCCACGCAAACTCTTGGACTGGTCCGCAGCCCATGGCTGGGCAAGGCGCTGCTTTTATCAGCAGAGTGTGAAGGCATTGATTGAACCAATAAAGGAACAGGCACAGATGTGGTTTAGGTCTGGAGAGGGGAGGAGGATGTCCTTGAAGTACAGATACTTCCCACCCCTTTCACAAGGATGTGTGTGTGTCTGAATGGTAAATGATAATCACAGTCTCTCTTTCCCTGATCGTTAGCTGGTGTGGGTAAGGGATGAAGGAGCTCATGGGCACCAGTAGTTTTCCTGAGGTAGGTGGTGGGTAAACCCTAACGTGGCTCATTAAGGACATGGTTTTGTAACATCTCAAGGACTGGAACCTTCACTGTGCTCCCTCTGTCCCCTGACACTTCCTCAGAGCAGGGAGAGCTGGATTCATCACCAGAATGATTCATGTTCTGAGAGTCAGGGGGTTCGTTGCATGGCAAAAGTTCATTTAGAACCCTAAGTAGGGAAATTAAACACTTCAGGGAGATGTTGTCACATCCACCCTAACAAAAGTCATCCCTTGGCTCTTCGGGTGGATTTCTTTGCTCATTGACCGAGGACGCCTGATGTAATCTTCGTGACTTCCGTTCCAGCGGGGGTGGGGGCGGCGGTGGGGGAGGACTATTTCCTTAGGACGACTCTGGAATACCAAATAGAGTCTCTAGAGTGCACTTCTCTGGAATCCCAACAGTGAAATCTTGTGAAGACGAAGTTTTAGGAAGGGCTGTCACACCCTCCAAAGCAAGACTTTTCCAGATGATTCTGAACAAGAGCTGGGGTGCGGAGTGGGAGCTGATCTGCGGTGTTTTCTGCATCACCTACAGCAGGCATGTCGGCCGCTGAGATAACCGCCCTGTTTCATCCTTCATTGTGCATATACGGGGAGGTGTGTAGTGTCGGACACATAGGTTCCAAACCGAGAAGTACATCTTTTGCATTCCAAAGAGGCTCCCTTGAAGCTTTAATTGCCGTATCAAGAGTGGGGGGCGGCAGGTGTAAAGAATTGGGGAACCGAAATAAAAGGAATCAGGGTTACCGAGAAGAGGAATTCTCTGATGATTCCACTTGCTGTTCTGCAGGAAGGGAGCATCTGGGTACTTGCAGAGATGAAACATATGGCAACGGATTTGTAAGATACTGAGATACACATTCCTTTAAATATGTTGGAAAATACGGCGGCTAATGTGCACGTTCATGATGAAGATCCATAAATATTTATCGATGAAATATATTGAAACACATACTTGTCAAAGTTTATGTTTTCCCTTTGAAAAGGGAAATAATAATGTGAAACGCTTAGTAATCTTCCTACGTGAGTCAGAGGAACAGGTTTGAGCAGAAGGAAAAGTGCACGACTGGCGTTGACTTCAACGCGAGAGGGATTTTCACGTCAGAAGTGATCCTGCATTGGTTCTGTAAGTGGCATCGGAAAACATCACCGGTTAGTCACCCCTGTCCGGGGACTCTTGGTTACAACCCCAACTGCACTCACGATCCAGGCAAAAGGTCTCTTTTGAGGCAGAAAGTTTCGTCCTTACGTGGACGAGGCTGTGGTGCTCCCAGTCAGCCCCGAGGGATGGGTCCTTTTTTGCTGGGAAGCAGCTAGATTATCTTCACTCTCTATCCAAAAATAGACTCTTAGTGGCACAGGCAAGAGGAGGAGAAGAGGTGATTAGTTACCAATTTGCCACTGCGGTGGGCAAGTGTCTGTTTGTGGGATTCTGACTGCCGCTGTGATTTGTAGATGAAGCTGAAGTTAATGAATCCATCCTTGATCTCCGTAGAGACTGTTTAGAACTAAACGGCTCCTCCTTTTCACTCAGAACAAGCTAAGTAGCTGTATCTGCTGTTTGTGGTTTCCTATGGCTGAAGGTAAGACACAGATGGCCAGACTGTCCCTGGTCAAAAAAACAACATTAAAGGAATTATTCCCAGATAACTGCCCCTTACTTCCTCCTTCCGTCTGGACAGGAGAGGCTCAAACCAGAAACACATCGGGCTTTCGAAAACTCTCGTCGTTCTCATGGTGCATTTGAATTTCTGAGCTGGAGGTGCCTGTACCCAGTGTGCTCGCCTTGACTTGCTCTGTGGATACCGGGACAGTGGTGCCTCTCAGCTCCTGAGCTACCCCCTTGTAAGGCACCCAGACACCCAACAGTATCCAGATGTTCTGCTCCTCGTTTGTTCACTGTGCCCTGCCACTGCTTACGGGTAAGACTGGTAACAGCTGCTACCAGGGAGTAAATCAACACACGTGGTATATCTGTAAGTTAAATATCTTGGACCAGGAGGACCCCAGGGAAAATCCACTAGGAAATAGACATTTCTGGTTTTCTAAGCTATAGAGAATACAGAACTAGTTGAAAGTAACCCTGGGGTTCAGAGCACTTTCAAGAAAACAGTGTGTCCACCATGTGTACCAGCTGGCGCAGACTGCTCAGCAGTCTCCCCCAGGGACTGTGATTTGGCTGTGCAGAGGATTCCCAAGATGTGTTTTCCATTTCATGGCAGTGGCTCTGATGGAAGCTGGACTTTACCCTGCAATTACAGCTCTGTGCAGAGCTTTTGTAACTATGAAGGTTGGGCAGGAAGAGTTGTTTATGTCAGCAGTTAGACGATTGTCTTGACAGATTTCAGATGTGATCGGTCACCAGTTGCTGAAGACAGGGTTCAAACCGTTAGAAATTTGACAAGCAGGACCAAAGCCAAGGTAGTAAAGGATCTCACTGCTCCCTCACTTAAAATACACACTGAAGGAAAACCCTGAGTGGGGAAGAGACATTACTGGAGCCACACAGCCCCACCGCACGCTTTTAAAAGTAACCGTGGAAATGTGGGTACATCACCGGGGAAGGAAGGGCAGGACAGGACACCTGAGGAGGCTCCTGCAGGTCTCTGGGTTCCTGACAGGACACCATTAGCTGTGGCCTCGGCTGTTCTGGGAGCAGGGAGGTCTGCGGAACAGCAGAGCCCCAGCCCACGGTGCCAAGGGACTGGTCCTGCCTGGTTCAGCCGTCAGTCCTGTCTGAGATGTTGGAAAGTGCTTGGAGGATGATGGAGCCTGTTGCTAACTGACACAAAGGCACAGTATCTCCTCTTCCGTGCCAGGAGCTTTTAGGTGATGGACTGCGGGACAACAAAGGGTTGCCTTGTCTTTTCTTTACAGGGTGCCTTGCAATTGGGCTCAGAGGCCGTGAGGGGGAATGTGCATCCCCGCATTGGGCTGAGGGAGTACAAATACAAATGGTGATAAAATTCTGCGCTGGTATTTTCTGAGTCTGTTTCCTTTTTCTTTCGCAGTGCCAAGAGAGGGGATTCTACTACATCTGCGCTTCGGGCCATCTGCTTAGGAAATTAAAGGGCAACTGGAAGAGCTGCTGAAATGAGGCAAGTGGGTATCTTGAAGGAAAACTTCTCCGTTTTCTCCTTCGAGTGCTGCAACTCTCATTCCAATAAAGGGCAAAGCTGCTCCTGCTCCAGGGGCTGCAGGGGGTGTGTGTGGAACGACATGGGGAGTTTGGTTGGTGACTCTCTGTAGAGTCTTCTAAAAGCTTTGACCAGTGTAGGGGCTTCCCCACAGCTATTCCACATCCTTGGAGGCAAAAGAAGAAAGCTAGAGGTTGGTGGGTTCAAGACTTCATTGGCAAGAGAGAGCAGAGAGGGGCCGTTCTGGAACCAAGCTAAGCGGCAGCGCCTCAAGGAGCAAGTGCTTGCAAACGGCGTGCTTGCAGGAGGAGCAAACGACACCTGCAGTGGATCCTTCTGGTGCTTTGCATGAGCATGAGGATGGTTGTGCTGGCATTTCTGAGTGATCAGGGTTAAGGGAACTGAGTTTCCATTCAAGAGGTGCCTGCACGAGGTAACCTCATGTGTCTGGAGATTTGGCCTTGGCCCCTTCTCTAGCTGGGTTTTCCGTTGTCCTGGCCGTTTATCTGGCAGAGAGTCACTCGGTTGGGTGGCGTCTGAAGTGCGCTGGGGGTTGTTTCAAGAAAGACTGTGAAACTACCCTAGGATGAAAGCAGCCAGGGCGCCTCTCTGTAGCTCTCTCGCTGCACAATGGGACACTCTTCTGGTCCTTGTCAGTAGTGTAACCTCTCAAAGAGAGGAGACCACTTTGACCCTTAGCTTGAGCATGGATTCACGAATATAAAACTCTCTGGAAAAGGACGGCGCTGAGCTCTTCCATCAGTCCTTGACTGAACGAAGGTGCGAGCTTTCCATTTGATAGCAATCCCCCTGAAAAACTTGCCCCGCTGTGTGGTTTTGGCCAACGGGCACCTCTCGCCTTCCTGGTTTGTTAAACCCCTCAGAAGAGGAATCTGCAGAAGAGACCTAGTGATGCATGGTAAAAGCTCGCCTATACTTTAAGCAGTACTATGCAAAGGTTGTGAGTTGTGTAAGTTTTCTTTACATCCAAATGCTCAATGTGGACTCCGTGGGTGGAATCTGCCTCACCAACCGACTGAATGTTAAACCCCTTGGCTCTCAGCAGACAGCGGTGAAAGGCAGACACCTTCAGAAGTGTGACTCATTTTGCCCTAGGTGTCTGGAAGAGTAGGATAAATCGTCCCCTGAAGATCCTCAGGTCTCTCCACTGACTTCAGAGAAAGCCTGGGAGATAGCTCAGCTGGTCTGACTCTGAGATGAGGGAAGTGAGAGAGATCTGAGGTCATGGGTACCCAAAGCGTTTGAAAGTCAGCAGGAGCAGGCTGTTCTGTGTGCTTGAGCAAATACTCAGGTCTTAATGTTGTGCAAATGAGGGGTCTGGTTGCCTGAAAGAATGCAGAGACAATGGAGGAATTCCCCACGGGGCACGGAAGGCAGTGCAAAGCCAGCCCCGTGGCCCTGGAGAACAGGGCCAGGACAGGCGAGACAAGACTTTATATGATAATTTACCTCACTAATTACTACAGGGAGTAGCAGCATCCGGGACTAAGGCGAGCACAGCTCAGCCCTCCTTTCCGCAGGCTTGGACCAAGCCCTTTTCTCTGCACCGAGGCATCTTCTCCGTTTGTTGTCACTCGGCAAACAGAGCTTCTGCTGCGGGTCCCAGCCTCAATCCAGCGCTCAGAGCATCCACTTGGCTCCTCTAAGAGCAATGTGAAATGGATTTGCTTTTCTTCTGCATGACTTTCAGAGTGCTTTCGAGGCTCTGCTGCAGCCATGCAGCTCTTCCCCAGGGAGCTGGAATGTTAATTAACCCACTGACAGGGAGTACACCAAACAGGGTTAGGAGCAGGAGGCGGTTCTGCCTCGGAAAGGACGGGGACTCGGATGCTCAGCGAGCCATCGGCACCACAGTCAGAAGGACTCGGTTAGGGAGACAGTGTCCCATCCCGGACACCACCAGGCTGCTCTCCTGCAGCCACTGCTGCTCGTCCGGGGAGCCGGGTGGCCCAAGTGAGGATTTTCCCAGGGCAGTTTTTACAGCAAGGCTGTCGATGGGGCTACACACGGAGAGCCTGATGGGCGTGATTTGCACCGCCTGCTTTCACCTTCGGGCCTGCGGCACCCTTGGAAATATTTTCATAATAATTATCAGCTTTGTCTGTGCCCCAAATTGTGCCCTAATTCCTATTAGAAGTGTCATTAGAGGATGCAAATCTGCTAAATTACCTTTTTGAGTTGATTAACTTTTCCCTTCATATACCTGATTTAAGAGAGGAATCCAATTATCATCTCCTTCCCGATTCAAAGCTCTGAAATATTATATATTCTTAAATGAGTCGGCGGGGAATGTGCGCAGCGGTGCTGCTGAGCGGCATATTTCAGGAGCGCTATGCTTGCCATATAAATTATTATTAAATTATACTCCCTGGAGTGTCTGCGGTGACATCTGGGGTTGCTTCAGGCATTTGGAGTTCCATGTCTGTTACCAGATCACTATGGTTTCAGGCAGCTCGAGTAATACCATCTGTAAATTAATAAATGTCATCCTTCTGTGCTCCTTCCTCTCAATTCACGCTCCTATCGGGGCTCTCGTAGTTTGATCTGCTGGCTGCTCAAGGATCACATAAACACACGAAGAATCGCCGGGTCTCTCTTGTGATTATTATTCTGAATGCACAAATGCCAGAGAAGGGAGATCAAGTTCTGTTTGCAGTAACATGCCCCTGCAAAAAGCAATTCTATTCCGACTGCTGTTAAAATGCAGGGATTTTCTCTTTCCTCTCAAATTCCACCGTGAGCGGCAAGCTGCCGGTTACCTCATGGCTGTTACCACCCCTGGAAGCAAGAAAATCCACTGCCTTTGTGGTAGGGATGACCTTCACCAGTGGTTTTCCTTGCAATTGGGTCTCTTGAAGGAGGAAACAATGGCAGGAAAATGAGTGTCTTGGGGTGAATCTGTCTGAAGGGAAATCCTGCTCCACTTTCAGAGGAGAAGGATGGGGTTCCTCCAGGGTGTCCATAAGCTGCGTGCTCTGATGACATTTACAGGAGGTAAAGCCTTACGATGGTAATTTTAACACGGGCAGGACAGGATCCAGTCCTCACCAAGAACAGAGCAGAGGGCAGGCTTGATGCTCTAATGGAGACATCAGGTAAAACCCACCCGTCTGCTGCAGCCCCAGCTATGCACTTGTTCTCCCTGTCTACCCTGGGCAAACGGCAGCCCTTGTGTCTGCTGGAAGCTGCCCTGGTCCCGTGCTACATGCTGAGGCTGAGACTTGATCTGGGTGAGACTCAAGAACCCCAAACAGCTGAAAGCTCAGGCACAGGCGGCCCCACAGCGTGGAACAGCACACAGCTCGGTGCAGGGTTGTCCTTGCCCCCCTGTAGCCATAGGGCTCTGTCTGCACCTTTCCCTTCCTGGAGGTTTTCGCTTAGTTGAGCCCCTTCCAGAGAAGGCACTGCCACCTATGAAGGGTCCAAGAGAGTTTGGGATCCCCTAGGGTCAGGCTGTGACCGAAGAGGTGACATCTCCTCCTGTGCAGATCTCCAAGTCTAATTCCCAGAAAAGCTCACCGAATTCATTCGTTAGATAACAAAGCGAGGAAGCAGAAACAGGATGAAGATCAGTGAACTATTTGTTAGTACAGATCAGCCTAACATCGTCCCTTGATGGACTGGATATCCTCGCCGCTGACCGATCCTTTCACAACCACAAACATCCAGCTGGCACTGTGGGGAACCCTGGGCTCTTTGGTCCCTGTAAATCTTGCCAAGAAAATCCAGGCGAGTGCATGATTTCTGGCCAGTGATGACTGCAGCTCATCTCTCCCACGCAGCTCCTGAAAACACTCAGTCCCCTGCCTTGACAAAGACCGAGTTTAGGCTGGAGTGGGCTGAAAGGGCATGCAAAGAAGGGCAGAGGAGCATCGTCTGTAACCCAGGGAGAGGGTTCTGCACAGAGGGAACATCACAGCTCTTCAACTGGGCCCCTCTGCGAAGATTTACCAGCACCAATGCTGTGGCTTTAATTTTTCAGCTCTAAACTGTGTCCTGGTTAGGTCAGACGAGAATAGCAAAGCAAGGCCATCCTGTCCTTGCTTCCTGAGCATCATCTGAGCTGTCAGGCTCCAATTCCTGCAATACCTTTGTTGTTGTGTTGCTCTCTGTTACCCTTGCATCCCACTGAATGCAGAGGTACAAAACCCAGCCTGCACTGGGGAAGCCTCCCAGAGAGTAAACACTGGAAGGTACAAAGAAAAGCAAAATCATGTCAGTGCTCCTGTCGTATGCCTGCCCTACCAGCCTCTGGTCTGGACTAGTCTAAGGCTGGCCTAAGGTAGCCACTCTCAGTTTAGCTATGCTTTCCTGCCTCTTCCCTATCCTCCTCTCTTCTGTCTTTGGTTCAAAACATTTGCGTAGGCAAACCAGAACTGCTGTGAAGAGAAAGCCCTGTAACATGCTGCTGGGCTTGCCGGGTTCCCTGCCAGTTCCAGGTGAAGTCAGTGGGCCCTAAGAAACAGTCTTATTTCAAATAGCTTGCAGCATGCCTGCAAAATCTGCTAGAGGCTCCATTAAAATGACACAGGGATGTGATTCAGCACCCCTTGTAACCACTGGAAATCCTTTCTTACAGTCACCTGGCTCTGGATTCTGTCTGCCTCTTGCCTTTTCTGCAGGCCAGCCTCTTCTGCCATACCCAGCCCATTCACTAGGTCTTGATTGTACTGTTATTCCTAAGCCATCACCAGGGTACAGAGCTCCCTCACGGCACCGGAGATTAGTCTGGCATGACTCACGAAGCAAGCCACAGGACCTAGCAGAAATCTGTAAGCAATCTGGAATCAACAGGGACTCCACACGTCATCGAGCTGTGGTACCCGACCCATCTGCAGCACTCAAGACAAAACTGAACCGGAAAAAGCTCCTGCGGAAGTCACACGCTGGACTGGCTGAGCAGTACTCGGAGGCAAGATGCGGTGCTCATTAGGGCACTGGGTTTGTTTATCAACCTAAACCAGAAAAAGGACCCTACCAAACAATGTTCAGAAGAAGGGCAGCGCTGGCTGTGGTGAAACTGTTCCCTACCATCGTGTCTTCAAGTCTCAGGAGCCCTCACCAGATTCCACTTCTCTGTAGCTTCTGCACATCTATTCTCCTCAAGCCTGCCCCTGAGTGGCTGTAGCCTCAGCAAAGAATTTGGGTTTGCCAGCTTGTGCTTCAGCTGGTGCTCAGCCAGCAAACTGCAGGGGAAACGGGTGGTGCCACAGTGACAGGGACTGGCTAACTGCAACTCAGATAACCCTTGTGTTGGTACAGGCTGAGCCCTGACCAAGGGATGGAGCCCAGCATGCTCCCGCCGGAAACCTTCGCAGCAGATGTCTTTCCTTGTCTGTGAGAACACAGCGGTTTGACTAGTCCACCCAAAACCAAGTTACGAGTCCCTGGAACTAGCCCAGCTGCCTCAGGCTGTGCATTTGTGAGGAGCAAAGCCCAGGATGGCCCCACAGCTACACACCACCAGCATCCCCTTAGCCTGCTGGCTTGTGGGGTTTGGGGTGCAGAGGGTGTGTTTCAGAGATCCATCCATCTGCTTCCCCTTCAGTTCCCTGCTCATTTCCACGCAGCTGCAAAGGAGGTGTGAGAGTTTCTGCTTCTCTTCAGCATCACGAAAGCTCACCCTGTCCTAGTTAGCCCATAGATAATGTGTGGCCCAAGTGATAGCAGCTGGAGATGTTCGGGGACTTGTTGGCTGGCTCTTTGCCACAAGCATGTTTGGGGTATGGTGGGTTTTCATTGCTGTGCTTCTGTTTTTAATGATTTGTTCTTCCCACGACAGAAAGCAAATTAACTGTGTGCTTAATGAAGACTGAACCCGAGCCAGAAGGCAGGACAGGCGGCTTCTGCCATACGTGCTCCCAGTGAGCGACACCGAACTCTGTGTGTAGTTGGTCGACTTTCAGAACTGCTGATACTGGGGGGGTATCCCATTCCAGAGTGATTTAGGATGCAAAATAAAGTCGTGGTAATGGAGATCACTGGTGAGATGCATTCCTGAGAGATGAAAGAGAAGCTGCGATCATTTGCGCTGCCTCAAATTGCTCTTGTCATTGAAGATTTATCCAGTTTGACTGCTTTCATAAAGTTTAGCAGTTTGAATCCCAGTGCCGGTTTGTACCGGCCAGCTACGGCTTTACCAGAATCTCTATTGACTCTGTCAAACGTATTTTCAAAATGTTTTTTCAAGGGAAACATCCCAGAGCCTTTGACAATGCTCCACGCTCTGTGCGAGGCAGTCAGATGAAAGGAAACTCCCTTTGTCTTTAGCAGGGCTTTGGTCTCAGTACGCGTCCGAGCGCTCGGGAAGGCCTCCTTTCTGCTAGTACCCGGGCACGGGGCTGACGGCTGCTGCAGCTGTGTGACTCGAGGATGGAGCCCGAGTTGCAGGACTCCACTGAGAACAGTCCTGTAAAAGGGGCTAATGTTCCCACTTTAATTCCGTACAGAACATCGCCCGGTAGACACAGTCCTCTAGAAAGCATCGGATGTCTTCCCTCCGCGGAAGGTCAGCTTGAACAAGCGTAGGTAACTTAGAGCACCTCTCTCTGTAAAACGCCAGCCGGCAGAGGTGGCAGCCCGGCTGTTTCTGTTCCGTTTGCATGAGTTGCTTGGGGTGGCTCTTTAAACTTGCAGCCTCCCGATGAATAATCTGCAGGGAGGGCCTGACTCGGGCTCGGCTTTACTGGTGCTGTGAGAGACGCTCAAACACATTGAACTCCACAAGTGAAGTCGCTGGAAGGCAGCAAACTGGAGTCATTTTACTAGGCAATTACTATAATTAGATCTTAGAGTTTTGCAGCTTTCAGAAATGAAATGTAATTCAGCTACATCCTTGCAACTACAGGCACGTAAGGCCATCCTAAGGAGACAGCAGAGAATAATGAGGGTAGGGAGCTAGACGGCAGCCACTGAACTGTGCTTTGCTTTACGCTGCTGGGACACCTCAGAGCCCCATCCCAGAGCCAAAGCGAGCGCTTGCTCCGGCTTAATGAACTTCAACCACAGCTCTGCTGCTGGGACACCTCAGAGCCCCATCCCAGAGTCAAAGCGAGCGCTTGCTCCAGCTTAATGAGCTTCGACCACAGCTCTGTGCACGCACGCAGAATTCCCCCTGTACAGGCAGAAGCTGGGAGCAGTGTAGGGCTGGCAGAAGAGCAATTCCACCTCCTCCCTTGTACCCCCTCTGGCAGAGGCACTGGTTACTGCTGGCAGCAGGCACAGGAATCTGGTTCACCGGGGAGTAAGTCCCTTGAAGCCCTATTCGGAAGGTGCCTAGAGGCTACCACACTTTGGTTTTGCTCTGGAACACCTGATTTTCATGCTCACAGGGAGAGAGTTTTCCAGAAAGCCTGTCTCAGCTCCTGACAGAGCTGAACTTTTCTGGAGGGACTAGGAAAACCAAATGAAGAACGAGACACTCACTGGGATAACTCAGCCTGGCTCCCTTGACCCCGGCAAAGAGGCCGATCCAGTATCTGGTCCAGGTAAGCCTTTATAGGTGTCTTTGACACCCAGGTGATCTCAGATTGCACCTGGAAGAGCTTCTTTTAAAGGTGGGGGTTTTGTGGGAGTGCTGGAGAAGGAAAAACTGAACACAAGAGGGGCAAATGAAGGCACCGCTAGGGGACAATGGGGGCAGGAGCACGTCTGTAGCCCAAATGGCACAGAAAGTCCATGGCATACGGAAGAAAGGGTATGAGAGAGCAAGGAAAACCACTCTGGTCTCAGGTCTGCAAAGGCTTATCTACAGCAACTGCTCTTTTTGCCCTAGTTATAAAACCCCACCAGTGTAGGTAGAGAACATGCAGCTACCACACCAGAACCCCCAGGAAACGTCTTTAAGCCTCTCCTGAAGTGTGCCATTTTGCCACTGCCAACAATAGAAGGGCTAGAGATGAACTGCTGGAGGATCCAGCCGGCTCTGTGCTGCCGTGTAATCCTTCATGCCTCATTAACCTCAATATCATTTGTGTAAACTGCTGAACCTTAACGCCCCTCCAGCATCAGCTGCAAAAACGCACGGGAAGGTCAGGATAACAAATGGCAAGACGTAACTTCCATTTCTTATTCAGAGGCCTCTCTGCCAATAATCTTATGGTAATTTGCTTGCCACGGGAAAGGACATGAATGAAATAACTCTGTCTCATAACGGCTCCCTCGCAGACCGTCGTGCGGCTTTGTGCCCGTGAGGGCTCTGTATCAGCTGGGCTGCGCTTCACGGGTGGCCTGTGGTCACCACTGTGGCTGATGTCATTGTTGAAGGGAGAATGCTGCTGCCTTGGTGAGAAGCACAGGGAGGTGAGTTCTGAGCAAGTACTACGAGCTGTTTGGCTTGGAGTGTCGCCTCGTTAGCGGTGGTGGTGGCAGAGTTCACCTGGTGGGAACGCACAGGTGCCAGTCCGTGTCAGTGCCGCCTTTGAAGATGGAGTGTCCGCGTGTGTTTACACCACATCGTCGTCTGCCCAGACCCGGGGAGAAGAGGAGCAAGGCTGTCTCTTGTGGGTAACGTCTCTCGATAGGCTCTTCCTGTAATTGATTTCAAAATCCAGCCCCTGTCAGATGCAAACACAGAAGCAAATGTCAAGTTATCTTTAGAGCGTTTCTAAAACATTCCGGGGCCGGTGAAGCGCACGTGTCTGGGCTCCTGACTTGAAGCTGAATGACCTCCTGCTTCGCCCATATGTTTGCTGCTTGAAACTGTTGAAAAAACCAGGTTTACGTAAGGAGCATTTCAGACCCCGCTGCCTCGCCTGGGTGTTTGCTGGAGCTGATATTTTGAGACAGTTTCTTAGGGACCGTCCTCCTGTTGTTTCCTGTTTGCATGCAGTATGACTCACTTCATGCCAACTTGAAGCTTTTCTACTTAATTTGGAAAGCTCAACAACAAGACTGCTCTTTTTAAAAGGTTGGAGGGACCTTGCATGCAGCGACGTCTTCTCTATTTTTGAATTAGCACGAAACAAACCGGGGCCAAGGCAGCTGCAGTTTCTGCTGGACATGCCCAAGGCTTCCAACAGCTCTACTGGGCTGTGGCTACCTGCACTAACAGGACCTGGCTGGCTGGCTGAGGGGTAGGGAGTCTGGAAAGTCACACCCTTATCAAAGAAAAAATGGCCTGAGACCTGCCCGACCTCCACGAGACACCAAGGCTGGAGAACCATGGCCATCCCAGTAACAACCAGTCTCGATTCCCACTGATGAGGAAGGGTTCAGAGACGCATGACTCAGACACTGCTTACCCTCTCCTGAGCATGAGGTACCTCTCAAGCGGTTAATAAGAGGGAAGCCAGTCACCCCATTTTGGTCTACAGAGAAGCTGCTGTACTAAAACAATGGATGGAGAATGGAAACGAAGGACGTGCCTTCAGAAGAGCCCAGTGCCCACCAGTCTGAGGCAGCACAGTCACAGATGGGTGCCTCATCACCAGTCATCTCCAGCTACAAGCCAATGACACAGCGGATGCTGGCATGCCCACCACGGAGCTAGGGCTTGGGGCAGCACCTTGCAAGTCCCCTGTGCTTCTGTGTGGCATAGAGCAGAGACAGCCCTTCTTCACAGCCATAACCTGGAAGCTCACAACCCCTCTTTCAGAATTCAGGACACCCATAGGGACAGGTAGTCGGGCAGCTGGTGGGACATTGTGCCGTAACACCCGAGCATCAGAGAGCGCAGCACGTCCTCTGGGCACCTCTCCGACAAGTGTGGTGGAAGGCACAAGAGGTGGTATTTTAAAACTGAAGTAAAAGCAGAGCAAGATAATTTGAGGAGGACTGAGGCAGCACAAAAGCCCCACTGTGGTTGTCTGCCTGTTTAACGGGGAAAGCCTGCCACGTGCTAAAATGTGAGTCCCTTACAGCTTTGTGAAGGCTCTGAGCATGAAGAGCACTCTCTGTCCATTCTGCAGAGAGGGGTTTGAAGTAAAACGTTTTTTACCTTCCTAAAGAAAACGGAAGTCTCCAGTGGGAGGCCTCAGTTCTGAAAGGTTTTTCAGAGGGCCATTTCTCTGCTGTGGTGTCGCCTGCGGCCGGGGTCGTGAGGTTACGGGAACCTGTGGGAAAAGGCTCGGAGCACATCTGGATTCCTAGATCTAGCAAAATGGGTGTCAGACCTTGAAAACAACAGCAGAAAGGAACTGCAGAGCACTCTTCTGTCCTGACACTCTCTCATTCTGGAGGCAACGGCCTGTTAAGCCACCTTTACTGGTGACAGAATTAGACGGAGTGTCCTCACCAGCCTGGGTTTTCAGTCGATTAAAGAAATCAATTTCAAATGGCTTCTCTTTCCTTTGTGCTATTTACCCAGCACTGTCCTGCGGTGGAACACGATACCCTCAATTACAGCAGGAACTCTGGTTATTCCTCCTCCAGCCTCTCTAAGGTTTCTTTAATTAAAGTTCATAGAGTTGGCATCACCAGACCTGCTGCTATGCCCTGCTTTATCCCCCCGTGCCCATTAGAAGGTTCCTCTGCGCTCCTGATCCTCGTTGTAACTTGTCTTTGTAGCCATCATCGCTCTGATTTCCACTCCGTAAGAACAGAGCGGGGTTTTAGTTTAGCATGGTGCCTGCAACAGGACTAAATACAGGTGTGCATCCGTGTGCTCCACTGCAGCGACCACACTTCCACAACCTGTCCGCTGCTTTGCACCCTGCCTGTCTCGTCCTGCCCACAGCTGAGAGCGGAGCTAGTGGGAACCACAAAAACTTGGGGTGCTCCTGTCTCCTCACCTGCTCCGGCTTAGAGCGCTGTCTTGCC
Source organism: Upupa epops (assembly GCA_013397515.1). Lineage (NCBI taxonomy): Eukaryota > Metazoa > Chordata > Aves > Bucerotiformes > Upupidae > Upupa > Upupa epops. The sequence goes on along the minus strand of VZRI01012831.1, from coordinate 97,610 downwards.
CCCTCCCAGCGGAAGGGCAGGAGCTGTCCTCTGCGGAGCAGCGCTTGGGCATGGGGTTTAACGCGTTTGGCTGTTGATGAGCTGCTCGGTGAGACAGAGGGGATCACAAGGAGAAGGGGCTTTTACAGCTCTTGGTTCATTTCCTTCCACACGATGAAGCTGATTCCTCTTCAGATTAAACATGAGCCTCAGGTGGACTGGCAAGTGTGAGGGAAAAGCACCCAACTCAGCCATCTGGTTAGAAAGCCATGGCATTCACAGGAGAGTACCCACATCTCCTTCAGACCACACGCACCTTGACCTTCTCTCGTATACCTCAGGCAGGCTGAGTCACTCCTTTTACCCCCAAACTGTAATCCCCCTGCCATGAACCCCTTCCCAAACCAGAGCTATTTCTTCCTCAGCAGCTCCTTGGAAAGGCAACGCTGGGAATGATGAGATTCTCTCTAATTAGAGCTCCTTGAACTGGCTGCTGTGTGTGAGTCCAGAACAGCCAAGCGGTGTTTTCTGCCCGTGTTGCTCCTGCAGATAGCACTCGCCCTGGCGAGGAGCCCACAGGAGCCTTTCAGAAGGGTTCTGAAGAGATCAGTCACAAAAAATGAGAAGGGAATTGTCTTGTTTTCACACTGTTAATTTCACTCTTGATTAGAGCCTCATGCAGGCTGTAAATCAGCACCGGAGACATCAGAGCTGTCTTTCACTGCAGTCATTGCACAGAGGTTTTAGCTTCAATTTGGTCCCCAAGGTAAGGAGGAAACAATGAACATAAAAGAGGTTTTGTTTTGTTTTGCTGTGTGGGGACATCGTGTTCTTTCCATTTCTATCAGCTGTGGTGATAACTAGGGATTAATTAAACAGTCACTTGTTGATGCTTCCTAAATTCCAAATAGCTTCAGTCCCCGAAGTTCCAAAGTAATAAAGGCAGCGATATCATCCTGCACACGTGGGACAGGAGGAGCAGTCCACCTTTGCTCTCGTGTCATGTTCAACCACAGAAAATAATAAACCCACAGCTTGCCCAATTCCCTTACAAGCAGTTCTGGGTTTAGAGAAATGCCCGGGATTCTCCTTCCCCGTGGCTTCTCCACTGGATGCTCTGGCTACGGAGGGGCAGCTGCTACTGCAGAGAGCAGCACAGAGCCAGCTGAAAACCTGGCCACAGCAGCAAAGCAAAGGTCTGATGGGCAGTTGCAGACGGCTCGTCTGGGACGGGAGTCGTGTTATGTGAGCCAGAAAGAAGGATGAGGGGTAAAATGTGACAGAACCCCCCAAAGGAAACAACCAGGGGGTGAGGACACAACGCAGCACGTATCCCCTGCTGAAAAAACACCTCCAAATCCCTCAGAGAATAGCCACACGGAACCCAGCCCACCTGCCCCAAGTCACTGCTGCTGAGGCTGTCTGATCGCTGGAGGAGCAGAAGTGCAGGCAGGCAGTTCGAGCTTTCACCGGGCCATTTGCTGCCCAGGGCTTAAGCTGTTTCCTTCATGCTGTTAAAATGAAGGAGCCACCACAAGAGGACACCTTAGCTGGGACTGAGGGGTCTCAAGTGTTATTCCAGCTCCCTAAGTGCAGACACAGAGTGGGTCGAGTGAGTCTGAGATCTGACCCCCGTGCATGGTGTACTGCATCCAGTTTGCTGCCAGCCATGGCAACAAGAGCCCAGCGAAGGTGGTGGGAGCAGCTGTGACAATCGGAGGTCAGATCTGTGGACTAAACACCTGGGAGGTTGACTCTCCGAGGAGCACGTTGAAGAACAGCTGTATTTCTGTTTCAGCTGCATCCCAACACTCCAAGCCCCACAGTTTCTTTGCCGGAGATTTCTGGAAGGACCGTGACTCCACCAAGTGCAAGACTCTGAGTGAGGCAGGTGAGGAAGTTAAAATGCCTCCAACAAACAAATCCTCCCTGCAGTGGTTTAGGAGCAATTCACCAGCAGCTGGAGAATCTCCTGTGTGCAGAGCTGGGGTCAGCGGGCGACCCAGCAAGGTGGAGCACCGGGGAGGCAAATCTTAGCACCAACCTGGAAACAAGGGAAGGAGGAAACAAGCGAAGTGGAGGGGTCTGGTTTGGTGCCTGAGGTAGCATTACTCCAGGAAGTCGTAAGATCTTTTACAGTTGCAGCAGCAAATTCAATTACTCATGTTTGAAAACGGCTGTGCTGATCGAGCTTTCCAAACCTCACTAGAGGGGTTATTGATGAAGACACTGCATGCAAAGTCCTGCTCCAGTGTCTCCCTAATTCTCACTGGGGAGGAAATGCTTTTTGATCATGATCAGAAGTGGCTTATTTTCCTGCACCAGTCACTGCTTATTGATCAAACGTTTTAACACGGGGTCAACGCAATGAAATCCCTCTCCAGAAAGAGCCAAGAACCCAGCGTCTGGGAAGGATGCTGACATGAAGAAATTGAGGAACACTGTGCATCCTTCTAACATCCTGCACTTCTAACACAAAGTTGTGCTCATAAGCAGCATCACGGAAAGGGTCCACACCATCTGCCCAAATGACTCTGTTCTCAGTGGGTCAGGCCAGGCAGGTTCTAAGCCGAATACCCTGTCCACACCAAAGGACCCACCCTATCCCAACCGATGGGAGAAGGGAAGCTTGGCTGAGTCTAGAGGAGGCAGCACCCAGCATCACTTACATAAACAAACCAAGGACAGAAGGGAAGGGCTTTCAGAGAGCCTCAGCCATCAATCTGTTTTTGTAAATTCCAGTAGAACCAAAACCAAAGCAGCAGAGGGTCCTCAGAAAAGGGTTTGGAATGTCCCTGAAGCCATTCCGGTTTGCATCAGCAGCCGCAAAGGGACAAATTCATCTCCTTCCAATTCATCAGCGAAGCTTACTTTTCCAGCGCTCTCTGTTGTCATCCAGCCTTTTGGTGGCATGAGGTGTGCGGATGAGTTTGCTGGCCCAGGATTGATGTTTGTCTTCCCGGCAGGTAATGTATGAGACAGTCACTCCGAGATGTACCTGGCCAATACTGTCTACAGCAACATTTGTATTAATGCCTTCTGAGCTCTTTCATCACGCTGCTCACCCAAAAGGAGACCTGGCAGGCTAGAACATTTAGATTAAATGATGTCAGTTTGAAGAGTCAGACCAAGAGGGTTGAAACCACAGCTGCCTAAACTATTACTCTTGCGGAATGATAATGTCTTATTTTTAGAACATTGAGGCATGTCTGGCCCCGGAGCTCAAACCGTGCTCTAATAGTTATTAATGGCAGCTGTCAGGTATGCATCTATTGACCAAGAGTGAGTCACGCTGGCCCTGCTGAAGCCCCAGCTGCGTGGAATTCTGGGGCTTTTTCTTTTCTGCC
>VZRI01012831.1:34597-94096 GCA_013397515.1 Upupa epops | reverse complement strand
CTTTCCCTTTCCCTCTCCCTTTCCCTCTCCCTTTCCCTTTCCCTTTCCCATCCCCTTTCCCTTCTCTTCCCTTCCCTTCCCTTTCCTTTCCTTGTTCTGGTTGTGTGTTTGTTTCCTCAGCTCATTCTTCTGCAGGCAGCATCCTCGTGAACTATCGGAGTGCTCATCTGCAGTGGCCATTAGGACAAACTAATGAACTTGTTCCTGAGACACGAGCAGGTGGCCACCTGTTTGTCAGTAAATAGTGGTGCCAAGGAGGCAATTTCCATCACTGTGGGTACTCGCCAGTTAATTTGGGAACTACCAGCTTTTCATTAGTAGGGCAGCGGGCACGCCGTGTGGCAAAGCCCCGCAGAAAGCCCTGCGCTTTGTTGGGAAGCCCAAGCAATGTGTTGCAGATACCCTGCTCCCTCTGAGGGACTCCAACCCCGGCACCGTTTGCGTTGATGCTCAACAGGAAAACCGGGGCAGTTCAGCTGCCTGTGTCTCCCCAGATGCAGTTCCTCTCAAACTCATCCATCTCTATCAGGCCGCGGCACTTGCAGACTTAATCGCCAGGCACGATTTTTCCATGGGCAGCTCGGGCAAACCAGCCCCGTGGCTGTGGCCCAGCAGTTACCGCAGGCATTTAGCTCGGCTTTCGCCGTTTCCCAGCTGGGAGTTCAGGGCAGCACAGGCAATGGCAATCTGCTCTCGGGCTTGTGGACTTTGCTTTTGTCTGCATATGTGCCCCGTGCTGGCTTGCAATCTCAGCGGTGGCATGGATGAGTTCTAGCTCTCTGGAAGCTTTTTGGTATTCCTCGCCCAGAGAAATGGCTGCTGTACGCCCTCCTGACCTCCGTCCCCCCTTCCCTGGGTCTTATGACGGTTAACACGGAGAGCAGCGCTGCTCCCTGGAACAGTCGTTGATGAATCACTAGTAATAAGCCAACATTTAATCCTAAAAATTGGGCTACCTGTCAAGTTGGTCTGCAAACCAATTCCTTTAATTTCCACTGATGGTCTTCTTCTAACAGGGTCATCTCCCCTCGATCAATATCAGCTGCAATGTGATTTAGCTTTGTGATCTCTGGGGGCATTAGGCTGTCCACTCCCTGCGCTCAGGATATTCCATCTTCTCCTAATGCTTGAGCAGAACACAAAGCTCTAACGACCCGTCCGAGGCGGTGTTCCTGCTGCCTGGCTACCTAGGCTGGGCCGGGGCTGCTGGACATCAGCACGCAGGCAGTCCTCTGCTGAGCAGCGTTTCGTGGCCTTTTCAGAGCGTCCGTGCTGCGTCACCTCGTGTTCTGAGCAGCGCTTGACCCTTGGTGCGGGGCTGGGCCGTGCATCTCCTCCAGCCATCTCAGTCCGGCTGCCTTTCCCCAGGGGTGTGCGCTCACACAGCGTGTGCTGTATGAACCAGTGTGTCTGACCGGCTTCGGGCACGAGGCCACGGGGCGACCCCTACCTCTGCTCTGTGCACGATGGTCTCCTCTCCTGGCGCAAAGCCCCGTGCACAGCATCTGGTTGAAACCTGAGCAGAAATGCTTCCTTTCCTCCTGTCACTCCACGTCCTAGGTGCGGGGTGGTTTTTCCACAACAGCTCTTAGGGTCTGTGGGGTTTCTGACTGAGACAAAGGAGAGATGCGTTCGGTTCACAGTTCACGCTGGGAGCTTGAAATCGCCCCAGAGCACGGAAATGCCGACGTCTGCGTAAGGTCTGTTGATACCCAGACATGTGGAGAGAAGGAAAGAGGAAACTGCCTTCAGGAAAGTTGGGGTTTCAGACTGTCTGGAGAACTGAAGAGAGGAGAAGGGCTCTGGTTTACCTCCAAACTGAAAGAAGGTAACTGAGCTGAGTTGAGAATCTGGACTAACCATTCCCTGTTAAAAACACCCTTTGCAGCTCCTGCGCCTCCGGGAAATGGTCTGGTCTCAGCACAATGGAATCGTGTGGCAGGTGTTCCCGTCAGCCCTTCTCGGAGGCATTATGATGTAGTCTTTAATTATACACGCTCCTCCTCCGCTCCCTGGAGCCCCAGCCCATGTGGAAAGGGTTTGTATTTTATTTATCCTTTGATTGCCAGAAAGCCTTCCAGGTCGGAAAGCAGCTTTCCCGAGGAAAAGCAGAGCCAGGAGCAATGGCTGCCCTCAGTTTAAAGTGTTCTACGTAACAGCTCTTGGTCTCTTTCTAAACAGAAATAAAACACCGGCGCTTTTCACGCGCAGAGAGTCACCGGGGGTTGCGGCGTCGCTGCTCACCGGCTGAGATCAGCTATAGTTACCACAACCCAGCCGTCCCCTTCCTCCGCTGTAGGAGCGCAGGCCATCAAAAGCACCGTGACAGGAGGCCAAGCATTTCCAGCAGCAGCCCGGTGCCTGGGAAAGCCACGGGGTGTTTACCTGGCCACAGGTACTTGTGTGTGACTGTGTCCGTGGCGTTAGGCACCTGAGCTGAGAGAAGCGCTGGTCCACTTCGTGTTGTGCACGTACCCCTGCGGTGTGAGCGTGCCTGTATGGCTGCTGGATCGGCAGGGACCTTGGCCCACGTGCTTTGTGTCAGCGCCCCTCTCTATGCTGGTTTCTCTGCTCCGACACTACCTCGTTGGCATTTAGGTCATCAAACCCGTGACAGAGGGTGCATCGGTGTCGTCACAGAGCGCTCGGGGATGTTCTGCAGGGAGCCAGGTTTCCTGAACCTGTGTAGAGATTATCCATGTAGGTCCCACGCATGGGACAAGGCTGTCTGGGACACTCGAGAAGAAAGGCACTGCCACTGTGACAGGGCAAACCGCAGGACTACCAAGATGCCCGAGTCTTGAGAACGAGGGCACTGGGGAAGGCAGAGTCCACTGGCAATGAAACCAAGTGCGAGGGTGGCCCTGGCCACAGAGAGCTTCCTCTCTCCTAGACAAGAAGTTCTTATCACAAACATGCGACCACAGGATAGACTGCCCGTGGGAGCCCCAGAGATCTCAAGTGAGGCATGGCACAAGCAGAAGCCAGGCTCTGGCTGCCCCAGTGCTGTTGAACCAGCGCAGCCTTCCCTGCTCAGCCTTTGCAGCCAGGAGAGGTGGCTGTGCTTGCGAGGCAAGAAGAAAGGGAAGAAACTGACAAAGAAATAAGCAGAGAGATCAACAAACAAACAGACCGGGAGGAGGAGGCTTTGGAGGACCCTGGGGAGAGGGCAGCTTCTCTCCCTTTCCTTGCCCTTTGCTACCAGAAATCCCCACAGGACTGTTTCACCAGTGTCTTTGTTGTGGATCCCGCAGGAACACTCCCGTGTGGTTTTGCCTGCTCTGAAGGAAATGGACTCTGTGCCTGGGGCTGGGGCTGGCCACCCCTGCTCTTTGAAGCCTCTTGAAATGTGAGAGGACAAATGGAGAAGCAGATGTGAATCCTGGCATCTTGGCAGCAGGAGAGGGTGGCGATAGCCGAAGGTGAGGGGTGAGCTCTGAACCGAGATCTTGTTTCCTTCTGTTCCAAGCCCCTTGGTCCTAAAACCGTTCATATTCCGGGGCTGATTCATCGTCTTCCTCCTTTTGTGTAATTGCCTCCTCCCTGTCTGAATCCCATGGGAATGGGAAATCACACCTTTAAGCATTTCCTTCCTTGACTAATTCACACTTTTATCAGGGTGGAAGGAATGAGCCAGTTTCCCCAGGAGCCCTTATTTCCCCTTCCTTCCCTGAGAGCAGGATCTTTCCCTGCTATTGGGTGGGCAAACCTTTCAGAGGGAAAAGGGCAGGGGTCGTGCTTGGGATTATCTGCGGTGGGACCGGTCATCAGCGCCATGAAACCGTCCCCTCGATGGCACTGGATCCTGCTGAGAGCTTATCGTGTAGCAATAGATCCTTGGAAGCACTGAAAGGGCTCTGGAGGGCAGCCCTGCAAAATCCCCCGCCTGCTCCCCTGCTCCAGCTGGGCATGGCAACGGCAGAGTTGTCTGTTTCTTAGGGCACAGCAGGGTACTGGAGATGAGAGCAGGCATTTTCCAAAGCCCTCTAACCAGTCTAATGCATACAGTTAACTTCCCTCACTCGCCTCCCCTTTGGTCTTTGATAAAGCCAGGTCCACCACATTCCTGGAGCTTGTTGCTAGCATTCCAATGCTGTATTACCTCAGCCTTAACTGGGTACCTGTAAGACTGGTCATCCTCTGGAGCACCCTGTGTGGCCTTAGGGACCATAAGGTGGCTCAGGGTGACCGACTGGGGCTTAGACTGCCTATCTGTCAATGTCTACGTGAATGAAGATGACCCCAGCTCGCTGAGCCTGGGTCTATGTCCTGTTCATTTAGGGAACTGACATCATCCAGACCAGAAGGAGGGCTTTAGGGGGTTGCCCTAAATTGTTGGAGGGGTGTGCTTTGCTGGGGTCGCAAACACACCGATAACTGAGCTATTGCAAGTGACCTGTGCACGCGGCCTGAGCTCAGACCCGCAGAAGGAGACAGCTGACACCCTTGCTGTTTCCTATAGCCCAACGCAAGGAGGCCTGTGGGTAACGTTTGGAGTAACACCCAGAGACGTAGCTCATCTACAGAGCTGTAATCAGTGAATCATGGCTGTGTTACCAGTCTTGGCAGGCACAAGAGAATGGCTATTAAGAAGATGAATGAGGAAGCACCTGGGAACAACCCAAACGACAGTGTTGTCTCAGATTTCTTGTTTGGATGTTGCTTGGGTGAGTTTGCTGCGTCTGTGGGTGCCAGACAGAGGAAACATTTACAGAGGACTGACAGAAGACTTGCAAACACTGACATGTCTTTTTGGGGATAGTGCTTCACCCTATCGCTGTGGCAGACCCAGACAGCTGTGTTAGGAGGAGACCCACATGCTAACCTTCATCTCCCACGTCTCTCCCTGCCTTTCGTCATGCTCATCAGCATTGTTCTGCCTGTTTTCTGCCACCGTGTCATGGTGTTTCAGTGTGCAGGTTCCTCATTAGTACAGGCACGGGAGAGAAAGGCAGAAGAACAGCATCCCAAGTCAATGCATGACTCTGAGGTTCAGATAAACGTTTTCACTGCTCAGTGGGGCCGGGCTGGATGTTTCTGTTTCCAGGTTCCTCTGCTGGAGGCAAGATGTGCTGAAAGCAACCTCAGCACAGCACTGCCGGCTGCTGATCTGCTCAGCACAGCACCAGGGCTCTGCACGAGGAGGTTAGAAGGGAAAGACTGATCTTCTCCATCACCAGCACACCAGGGCGTTTCGGGCGTGCGACAAGCACCTACCTCAAGTCAGCATCTTCTCTTGAGATTTACAGGTTAGCGCTGGAAGAGCCGGTCCGGCGAATGACTAACATCCGCTACCTTCTCATTCGGTTGAACCCAGCTCTATGCATAAGCTGTCCAAATCCAGCGAGGAAAGACGTTTCTCCTGTGGCTCCACACGTGTGTGCATGCGTGCTGGTGTTTTGCATCTTCAATGCCATTCCTTCTCTGAACGAGCAGCCTGTTTAGGCAGCGCCCATTAGAATATTTAGATTTCAACCATTCAGCTCCTAGCACCGGCCCCAGCCCCAGTGTCTCTTGTTCTGTGGCCTTCCAGAACTGCCTTGGAAATTGCTGCCGACTCTTCCACAAACTCCCTGTGCTCTCCAAACGTTTTGTGTGGCTTTTTTTGGTAAGTCTAATTTTAAGTCCTCTGATCTTTGATGGATGCACAAATTCATTTAACCAGTCAGTTATCCTGCAATATAGGCATCTGAGTCATATGCTCTCCACCAGCCTTTGCTTGGTTAAACAGCAGATGGATGGAACAGCTGTATAGATCTTTAATCTCTGTGACAGCCTTTCCCTCACTTATCCTGTGACTTATGTGGTTAGTTTCACTTGTGTGTTCTTCCAATTAGGGAGTTAACCGATCTCTGTCATTCAGAGCCATTAAACACACTTTGCCTGTCTTTAGCTTGGGAATTCTACCTGTACATTGATTTTTCAACATACACGTTCAACACTCAGCCTGCTTTTGAAGGAATATCGATGCCTTTGCTCTCCGTGTTCATTGCCTGTTAATCTGTCAGCACTGCTGGTTTCATTAAAGACGCACGTTATCGTGACAGTGTGCAGCTGAAGGCTCTTTCCTTGGAACTGTATTTCTTGTGACACAATCCTCCCCTCCAGAGCCGTGGCACTGCTGTTAGCTGGCCCTTTCCCTGGCTTGCAGTTGCACTGTTTGTGCAACCTTGCTGCCCTGACATCATAATAACACAAATGGCAGCAGGGAGGCGGTGGCAGAGCTGTTTGCAGAGGAGCACGTTCTGCTAAGGGGGTGCTTTACCTTCATTCCAAATGACCCTCTTCCACAGAGAGGCATTTGGGAACTGTGTCTGGAAGAATCCAGATCTAAAATAACACGGTAGTCACGATTACAGGAGCAGACTGAAAGAAAGCCTGTGTGGTGCTAAACCCTGGAGAGACACCCCCCTGCACTGGGTAGGTAGTACCAAGAGTGTTTGCAAGCCCAGAAGCGCTGTGCCCAACCGACCTTAAAGAGGTCTGGGCTACAAGGAAGACATTTAAAGAGAGATTTAGAGATGGTGACGTGGGGAAATTTGTCATTCCTGAGGTCCTAACAAATTCCAGTCCAGGCTGCCAAGGACACCAGCTAAGGAGTCTTGAGCCTTAGCTCTCAGAAAAGACATTTTCATATGGAAAAGGCTGGGAATAAAAGCTGGCAAGAAAGCACAAGATTTCGTCTCTTATGTGAAGAAAGCATGCTTCTGGCATCTATGAAATAAACCTAAACCTCCAGGATGTCACCAGAGACGCTGAGATGCTGCAGAGGATCTAGAGGATTTCTGATGCCCCTGAAAGGCTTAACGCTCTAAGTCCCCAGAGAGGCTTGAAACCATTTCATTGTCAAATATGTTTTCCTTTGTGTTTGCTCTTGCTTTGTGTGTGTTTAAAGTCTGTGGAACAGAACTGAGAGCAGCCCTTCTCCACGGCTCTCTTCTGCATGCGAATAATACCCTACCCTAATGAAAACTCAGGCATGCAGGTGTACAGACGCATGAGAGTCTCCCTTCTTTGTGTTTCAAGGCTACGGTTGACGCTACTCTCATCATTTCCAGGCTGGCAGCTGACTGAGTTCACACCCTCTAATAGCTTCTCACCTCTGTGTGCTTTTGTTATCTTGTCTGGTACCCATGCACAATGGGGTTTTTGTCAAGGTAAAAGGCTTCAGAGTGACCACAGTGCAAAGTAATTTTGCTTGGAGTAGGGACTCTCAGCGGTTTCTTCCTCGCGCAGCAGCAAGACGCGGCGTGGTTAGTAGCCCTGGATAGGAGTGCAGCCTCGCAGAGCCAGCCATGTGATGCGTTTGGTGCATTTGGAGCATTGCTGAAGGATTTCTGAGCAAATTAGCTATGGAATAAGAGCTCGCTCTTAGTACAAGGAAATAACCTTGCAGTTCAATTACATTTCTGCAGAAGAATATCTATTCCCCCTTCCGAGCTGCGCATAAGAAGTTTCATCACTTCAACATTAATTGGCTGTACCTGCGTTGAAATCTCCCTTTGACCTCCAGCTTGGTCTTGGGAGCTACTTAGCTTGCAGTGCAATGGCAGCTGCATGTCCCTCGTTTATGCTCCCCTCCATCTGCATGCAAAAAAGACCTCCCAGCTGATGCCTGCTACCCACAGGTAGCCAGAAGAGATCGTATCTCAGCCCCGTAACCCCAAAAGGTTACAGCTACGAGATGAAATCTCATTTATTTTATGGCCATAAATTCCGTCAGGGAATGGGAATAATTTCTTCTTCATCAAACGAACTTTTAAGCTTTTGAGAGCATCCAACAGTGTCTTTCTCAAGGAAGTTTGCTGACAAGTTTCTTCAAGAGACTAACTAAATAGAGAGCTTTTAAGTGACACGCGAGAGGAAATGTGTGGTTGAAGGTAGAGCTCAGCATGCCTGGTCTGCTGTTGCTATGGAACTAGGCAGACTCTGCAGCCTTTCCCTTCCCTGGGTGTAAGACAAGACACAAGACAGCCTATGGGAACACACTTGCTGCATTGAGATTTCTAGAATTTTCCTCCTGTGCTCCCTATGCAGCGTGGACTGATCCCTGATCTGTTTTAGCACAGACAGAAGGACACTGCAATACTTGGTGAGGTCTGGGAGACCCTTTTCAAGCAGAGCAGGCTGCTGCATTGCACTCCACACGCAGGGATGTACTAGGGACCCAGCAACACTTCCCCTGCGTATTTTCAGCTTTTCAGTTTGATAGCTGCTGGGATGGCTGTGAAGGCTCTAACACGGGATGCATTTTTAGAAGCTCTCTGTGATAGTCTTTGGGCTGCACAACTTACACAGCAGCAATGCTCCATTCAAGCTTTTCATACCCTAAAGGACTGACGGGCTTCATTCCAAGAAGGGCCCCCAGACTCTGGAGTTATGTACAAGCCAACAGGAGACTTCAGCGTATTTAGGGTTACATTTTGCAGGAGTCAGTCATGGTTATTATTATCTACAAGCCAATGGCAAGTCTCCAGCAACTGCAGTCTGTATGTCTTCTGCTATAAATGCCTGGGCATGTTCACACATGCACGCATGCAGTGCATGCACCTGCAGGAGCTGGCGTGGAAGGGGTCAGGGCCATGGCCTGCTGCTATCAGGGACAGCCTGACAGACTGATTCCAGTGCTAACTGCCTGTATTCGTGCAACACGTGGCTGATAGAGGTCTCGAGTGAGTGTCTCAGACAGGGGGCATTCAGTATAGTGCAGCAGGAAGAACGGGACGTGTAGGCAGTCAGCACTAAACAGCTCTGTTCTCAGGTGGAATAAAGGGTTGTATCACCAAGTAATTCCTCGGGGAGAGGAGCTCATGTTTTGGTTCCAAGGAGGTGATGTAGACGACAACAGCACAACTTACCTGGTAAGTTCGTGAGCCTTATCTGCTAACTCGGAAGCTCAAAAGCAGGGCAGCAGGGTCTCATCTCCAAGAGGAGGATATCTCAGACTAGCGAAAAAATCAAAGTCAGTTCTGCCTGGAGGTCCTGCTGTGACTGAGGGGAGGGTCAAATGAGACTCCTGAGGAGTCTAAGGCGGCACAGACGAGGGCTGGTATCTGGGTGATGGCTCAGCTCTCCTGGTTTGTTCCAAGTTACTCAGCGTTTTGCTCTGTCAGTAGCCGGGAACTCAGGACTGACATCGACCAAGGGTTGCTGTGAAAGAATTCGCTTTCGTGGCAGCACGTGTAATTTAACACAAACTGCAGGGAGGATCAGCTGGAACCACGGGAGTGGCACAGGCGCAGGGGACACACAGAAGAGTGGTGGCAGCCACCCCGTGAGGTCGTTTGTGATACAGACCGCTGGGAAGACTACCTGACGTTGTAGCCCACCTCACAGAGAGAGCAGTTCCACAGGGCCACGTCTGGCAGAGGACTCTGACCCACACCCCCCTTACCACAGGCACCACCAACTTTCCGCAGGGTACATTTGCTCTAGTCCGTGGTAGGCTTTCCATGATGGAACAAACCTCTACCTGACCTCCCACTCAGTCTCAAAGCTCTTTCAGCCATGGGGAGGAAACGGAAAGCGGAGACAGTTTCCCCAAGGAGAAACACGTGCAGCATGATGTAAAGAATTAATCCTCTCAGCCGCAGCGGTCAGTCCTCCTTCCGAAACATCGCCGTCTGAGTAACAGCCCCTCAGACCTGCTGAGTCACTGCAGATAAATCCCTCAGTCATCAGGGTCTCATGAAAACAAGGTGATGATGTTAATTAGGTTTGAAAGGTATTCTGTGATCCGGCGAAACGGATTCGGTAATGAGCAGAGAGTTTATTGCTCCGGCACTGCAATATTCTTTCCATCTGGCAATATTCTTGCGAGTGGAAGGAAGAAACCCTTTCAGGGCTTGCCTTTCTGCAAGCCAGGAGCAGACAGGGTTCCTCCCCTCCCCTCCCTTGTTTGCCCCTGCCTTTCTGAGGCGTGAGAAGCGAAGCAGACACAGGGTTGTCCGTGGTACCCAGAGGCTGACAGGCCGTTCGCACAGGATGAAGCACAATGGAGATGGGAGGCGAGAGGACTCCCGTGGAAGTAAACTGAAAAGCCAGGGAGATCAAATAAAACAAAGTGCAAGAGCTGCTCACTGCCGCTAAATAAATAGCAGGGTGGGCATGACAGACGATCCCGGCTGGGACAGAGCGAAGAGGGGCATTTTTTCACACCCTGCTTTTTTTCCAAGCTCGCTCCTCGGCCAGAGCGGATAACACTCCGAGCCAGAAAAATGCTTTGCTGAGGCTCTTGCCAGCACGGAGGGGGTTTTACAGAGAGGAATTCTTGGCAGAGCCTCTTATTTCTGCTTAAGGCGCATGGCTGGGCCATAGGCTGAGATGCTACGGGTGAGGCAGATGAATGGAGCAGGCTGAGATAACGAGGGAAAAGAAGCAGCAAAAGCCAGAACGGAATCAATCCCAAAGCCTTCAGCATCGGATGTCTGCTGTTGTGCGGGTTGCCTGCCTCATCAATCACTTGCACGCGCTCAGCTGACTCTCGGAGCAGATGTAGGAAGCAATACTTGTCTGCAAGCTGACAGATAAGGTCTTCTCCTCGCGTGTCCGCTCTTGAAGTGGAGGAAGTGCTGGTCCACCTGGCCTTCAGCCACGGAGTGTTTTCTCAGCCCTAGCTGCTCAGGGAGAGCCCCATGCAGCCTGGACTCTGCACCGTGATAAAGTCTCGGGACGCTACTGCATTTCCTCAAAAAGAAGTGAGAACTCCCTGCCTGGGCTGTGGCATCAGCACCAGTCAGCCAAGCAGCCCGTTGGCTGTGTCAGTTGGCTGAGGCTCTCCTGGCAGCTCTGAGCGCTTACCTTCGTGAGGCTGACATTCCCCCCGAAGTAGTGAGCATCACTTTCACCCCATGGGCTTCATTTTCCAGTCTCGTCTGGCTTTTTCGTGGTCAGCCCAAGGGCTGCTGCAGCAGGCGTTTGCAGGCTGGGAGGCAGGGAGAGCTCCCGAGCTGAGCCCTGGGACCGTTGCCTCCAGATTTACAGCTGAATTTCCCGTTTTCAGTTCTGTGAAGCGCCTGTGCTGGGGTGAAATTAATTGTGAGTGAAAGAATGGCATTTTCAAAGTTGTTATGACAATCTGCTTCCTTCATTGCGATGCATAAGACCCAGATATTCCATTTTTTTCCAAGGCCGCTTGCGTAATTCTTAGGAAATATATTGGCTGTGTGGGGGATGACTCAATTGTCCCGGAATAAAATAGTGCTTTGACAAATCCACTTGTACTTCTGAGTGCCACCGAGTAAGCAATGCTCATTCTCACAGCAGGCACTTCCTGCCAAGTCCCAGATTGAAATTACCCGTTATCGCTGATCAAACCCGTTCTGCGGGGATGTAGTTGCAGTTCGCCATCTTTAAGTCCCCTTTACAGAAAGACCCTGAGTCCGAAGCTTGAGTGTCCCTGTTGCAGAGCACCTGCCACGGGCAGGGCAGATTAACAAACGGGTTTCCAGCCTTCAGGAGCCGTAGAGGCTGGCTAATACATGCACACGCACGCACACAGGTAGCGCGTGCCTCTCCGCCAGCCACCGGATTAACATTTCATAGCGCTGGAAAACGAGCTCTGCTCATCCCTTTCAATGCAGAACACATTTTGCCTGACGGACTGCAAACACCTACTTAGAGTTCTGGTGGGGCTTGGCTCTAGCTCGGCTTTCCTCAGGCCCTCATCTGAATGCTGCTCTGCAGCCCACCCTGCGCCGCAAGGGCAGTCACGCAGGGCGATGTTAGACAGCAGGAACCCGGGAAGTTCTGCTCTTCAGTAAAACAAGAGGTGGTTTCAGTCACGTTTCTCAGGCATTCTTCCCCCCAGACTCATGGTACTGCAGTTAAAAGGACGGAGCTTTCCCTGCATCCACCTGGACTTTTAACGAGGAGGGACTAGAGGAAATGGGGAATCGTCCCGCGTCACCCCTTGGCCTTGCCGGGAGCTGGGAAGGTGTGCTGCCCATCCGCCGTAGCTCGGCTTAAAGTGTGAAATTCTCCCTGCGTGGAAGACTGATCAATTCACTGTTGGCCACAGGGCAATGGGTTTGCTCCTCTGTCGCACACTGCACAGCGCTACTGCTCCGTCCTCAGCCGACCAGCTGCCCCCTCAGCTCAGCAAACCGTGGTGCAGAATGATGCCCGGCTGTCACTGTGCATCGCTGCCGGGAATGCTCCTGAAGGCAGCCTGATGATCCCCTTTGGCCACTAATTACTGCCACTAAAAATGTGGGTGGTCTACGCTGGGCCTTTTCTGGAAGAAGCTCCAGTGCTTCCTCTTTGCCTTTTAAGCCATGGAATAGCAAAAATATTTGAGATGGGGAGGGGCTTTGAGCAGGGGCTGCTGTGCCAGGACGAGGGGTGCTGGTTAAACCGGGAGAGGGAGATTCAGGCTGGAGAGAAGGAAGAGATTGTTGCTGCTGAGGGTGGGGAGAGCCTGGCCCAGGGTGCCCAGAGAGCTGGGAGCAGCCCCATCGCTGGCAGCATCCCAGGGCAGGTTGGATCTTGGAGCTCTGAGCACCCTGCTCTGGGTGGGGATGGCCCTGCTCAGGGCAGGAGGTTGGGCTGGATGGGCTCTGAAGGTCCCTTCAAGTCAACATAGCCTGTTCTTTCTCACAGCAGGGCAGGAACCTCAAGTGTGCTGGATAGGCCACCTCTGAGTCCACCACAGACCAGCTGTCTGAAGAGGGATATTCACTCGCCAAGCACAGGCAGCTAACCAGCAGGCAGTGTTGTTTGCATTTCAAGACTGCAGCCCCTAGTCCCTCCCCACCAACCCTCAGTTATTTCCAAAACAAGTGCCCTTCTTTACAGGGTTTTATAGGAGCAGTGAGGCTGAAAGAGTTTGGTCTGGGAGACCATGGAAGTTTATATAAACTATTCCAAAACAGAGGATCAGGCAGCAGAGGTTTCCACATGATGCTACCTCAAATTTCTCATGTCTCCGCTATGGAAGAAGCTATTTTGTTCCAGCAGCTTCCCAAAGATCAGTTTCCGTCCTGCTGCTCTTGCCCACACAGGAATTTAAAAAGCTCTTCTGTGGGATTAAATTAATTACGTTTATCTGCAATCTCCTCGTTATTAACTTTGCGACTTTCCTAAAAGGTAAAACGAGTTCACCCGGCTGGACAAGCCACTTCGTCAATCGTGGTAAGACACACTAATTAAATCCCTCGCTGCAAACGAGCAGTGTTTCATTGTCTGTGCAAACGGTACTGTTAGGAGTCTACACCAGCAGCAGTCAAGATAGATGCTTCTAATTCTTCCCTGCTATTTATACCCCGGCAGCCTGGGATCTTTCTTTGCAGCCTCCAAGATGAAATGATTTCTCGGTCATTATGAGTCAAGGTGGCATTACTCACCTGGAGCTACAGAGGATTTTTAATATCCTTTCATGTGCCCATGGAACAACTTCGGGTTTATTCCGCACTGCTATGGGGACCGGGCTTGGAACCCTGACTAAGATAGATGCCCCACGGCCCACAGTGTGAAGAGCACACACAGATCACTAACGCAGTTTCAAACTCCAGCGAAGGGCATCAGCCACCCAGTGTGGCTGGAAGAGCGGGAGGAGCTGCCATCCCGGCATCCTGGACTCGCATAGCTTCTTAAGAGGTGGAACAGGCAGGCAAACAGGAACCTGTGCCCTGCATGGCTCCAGCAGCATCCCTCCACAGGAGCTGCTGTAGAGGGCTAAGGCGCAGTGCAGGAGCGGGGTTTCTAAATGAGGGCAAACAGAGGTTGGCTGACTGAATTTTCATTCACCACAGCGGCACCTTCGTTACCAAAATGAAGTTTGTTCCAGCTGAAATGCTTTTCCTTTGGAGAGGAATGGGCGCTGAGAGGCATGAAAACAATCCCTTCTGCTTCATCCTTGTTTCCCAGCTAGACATCATTTTTCATTCAGAGTTTCTGAAAGAGTTTGGGTGGAAACCAGCCTAGGCAGTGCTTGGGGTTTGTCAGACACCGCAGACTCCTCACGTCTTCTGCTTCGGTTTAACAGAACCCATTTACTTAGGCTGGATGAGGTGCTGAGTGGCATGAGCTAGATGTCAGATGATAGGGTGACTGGGTTGGTTTCAGGTTGGGCTGGATGACCTTTAAGGTCTTTTCCAGCCTCATCAGTACCGTGATACTTGCTCAGCCTGCAAGAACCTGGGTGGAAAGGGTAGCAGTACTTAGTTCATCTTTTTGTTTGCTCACAGCTAACACTCCGTGGCTCTGGCAGTATTCATGAGGCACTAACTTCCCTTGAACAGACTCTTCCTGTGGAATTCCTTTGGAATCCTGTATCCTGGTTGCTAGCAGACCCAAAGGTCCCAGGGTCTCATTAACACCCGAAGGCATTAGCACCTTCTGTGCAGTGCCTGCCACCCTGAAGGCTGGTAGAAACTACCGGGCATTCGAGCATTTATGCAGCCGAGGGCACTGCGACCGGAGCGAGATCAGAGTGAATCATTGCCTCAGACATCTTAGACATTAAAGGCCGTTAAACAGCAGCCAGAGCTGGATTCACGGTTTACAGCCCTACATTGCTAATCTTTCATTAAAGATACAGGGGATGTCTCCAGACTGGAAGAATGGGTTTTATCAGACTTCAGGGGAAGTAAACATCTTTGACCGACTATACCGGTTATGCTGAATGTCAAGTAAAGGTTACTGCCGAAACTGAAGGGTTGTCTTCATCCTGGTGACTCTCTTCATGTTCAGCCGTACTCGGCATACCCTCTTGATATTCACCAGCTAATTGCCTCAAAAGATAAAGCAGGCAGAGTGGGCAAGACTGCTGCCTGATCATGGCCTTCGGAGTGCTGGGTTCATATTTCTTTGGAGGAGGAGGGCACGACCACTTGACTTCCACACAACTGTAAACTGACAGATGTGATCCAGCCTTATTTATTTACAACCTTCAGATATGAATCAAAAATGCCTTTAGAAGCCATGTAATGAAAAAGATTAACTCGATGGCGAGCCCAGAGCATGTAACTGCATTAAACATCCAGCCTTGGTAGGAAGCCAAAGTACCCGATAGTTACTGTGCAGAGCCCCGGCATGGTCTACCCTTCTCACTCATCTGTGCCGTCGCTGCAGGGGAGGTAAGAGGTAGAATGGAGAAAAACAGATGCGAGAAAGGAGCTGAAAGGGCAGGTGCAAGGCTGCCATCCACACAAGCACCTTGTTTTCACTAAGTGAGATCCTGTAGTAGCCATCTCTTCTCTGTATGGGTATCAAAAGTTTATCTAAAGAGATTGCAAATGCATGGTAGTGGAGAACAGAAACGGGGTCGATACATTAGTGGAGAGGAAGCTGGAACACATGGAGTGAAGAATGTCCTCCCCCTAGACACTCAGGATGCAGGGGCCCATTAAAATCTCAGGAAACAAGGAGGAGTGTTTTTCTTCCCCTATTTTACCCCGACAGTTCGCAGCATCTCGGACTATTCTGAAGTCTACGTGATGGAATGAGTCATTCCCATGGAAAATGTTGGCCTGGTCTCCCTTTTCGTGTCTTCACCATTCAGTATTTCCTTTAAGATCCACCTGTAAAGAGTTGGATTCATTCGTTCCAAGCTACTTGACCTTGGCTTCAAGCGGTTAGGTACCCGTAAAACTGAACTACCAATAGGTGTGCCCGAGAAAAGTCAACATTAAAGGGAGCCAAGGAAATTGTGAGAAATTAATGAAATTAAAACCTCTTTACCACACAAGATGACCAGAGACAGAGAGGCAACAGCGGCCATTATCAACAGGTTTGTGAGGAAACGGGCGTTATTAGAAAAATTAGAGGACCAAGTAATCTTATTGCCAGAGTAAAAAGGGGAAAGAAGGCAAAGGAAGGCTGCGTGCTGCAGAATTAATTACCCACTTCTACCACCTTGTGGAGGCACAACATTAACTGGCATGACGAGTCCAAGCAAGGAGAAGGGCCATCGAGGGACTGTACCATAGGCTGGCACCTGACTAAGATGTTTTATGAGCCATCCTCAGCCTTCCTATGAGGACAGACTCCTCGGGAGAGTCATCCCGAAGGGTGAGCATGGACAGGTGTGGGATTCCTGCACGGATGAAGCGCAGTGGATGGGTCAGCACGTGTTTTGTCCCACCGGTAACACCCATGATTTGTTTTGCAGTACTTTCCCCATCAGTTTCTCTTTTGCTGAAAACACCAGGAAAGAACAGACCCGGCCTACTGAAAGAACAACCGCTGTGCTGCACAGGGGGGAAGGAATCAAGGCTTTTCTTTAGAGACTTGGCTGCACCCCCATGGCACCGAGCTAACGCAGCAGCAGGGAAGCAGGGAAGCCCTCCCGCTGTTTGACAGGCTTTCCAGCAGCACCCTTGCTCTTTCCTCTGCACACTGTCACCTGGTTCTTCTCGTTCTGTTGTACACATTCACCGTCCTTCAGCCCGTGCCACAGTCTTGATGCTGGAAACAAACAAAACTCAGTGCAGTTTCTCTGTGTCTGTCAGCCTCTCCCTGCTTGGTCAGACGGATGCTCCGGCCTTTTTCCTCAGTGCCTCTCAGTCAGGCTCTGGTTCCTGAGCTGGAATTGCACACCACACCTCCTGCCTAGCGCCACAAACCATGTGGGGTTACTAGCTTTGGGTTTTTTCTTTAGCCTTTGCTCTTCCATGATCTTTGCCTGAGATTCTTAAGCATCATAATTTTTAATGTCATGTCTGATTTCAATCTCTGGGCTGCGGAGGTGACGTGAATGAGGGTCACCCGCTTCTGATGTCATTCTGACAGGAACCCTCTCTGCAGTGCTCGAGTCTGTGCTCAGGACGTTGCAAGGCTGGCCACAGGGTTCTGGGGTGGCAAAACCACCTGAGTGCCTCCGCACCGTGGGAGACAGCGGAAAATCAAGATGTTAAAGGAGAAAACAAAAGGGAGGCTTTGATGTCTTAACAAGCATTTGCTTGATGTAAATGTTTTGAATAACAGGAACTACTTACTGTGTTTTGATGAAAGGCCGCCGTGACACCAATTGAGATGTATCTGCATCTTTCTGTGTCAGAAGCCAATTTATTTCCCTAGGACCGATACTCAACTTCGCTTAATGAGAGCCCTCTCATTGTGGGTAACAGCTGCCAAGCTGGGCTAATTTTAAGATGTTCTAATGTATCTCAGCGAAAGTTTACCAAGAGCTTTTCATCATGGAAATCATTGTGGAGACAGCTGATAAGAGTTGAAATAATGTTTTACAACAAGGTCACTTGGATTTCCTCAGGAACTTTCTCCACCGTAAGGCTATTTACAAATTAAAGTCTGGAAAGCGTCTCAACATCGTGGTTTCACTGTAATTGCACAGACTCTATTCAGCGTCTTCCTCAGCAATAACAACCTGGGGATCTTCTGAAAACAAGCAGAGCAGGGCCATTTTATTCCCTGTTTGAATGGAATCATCACATTGACTTAATTGCCGCTGCTGGAATGTTGAGCACGTGTATGACTCCCGAAATCCCTCTCAATGAAATTCTGCTTATCCTAAAGCTACGATTAATCAGCTTCAGCCAAAAGAATCGGAGCTTCATTTTCCTCCACGTGCACTGCAGTGGCAGCTATCTAGGGAAAAAAAAGCCTTTTTTGGAGCCCTCTGTGCAGCAGAGCTGCGATGAGCATCAGCTTTCCTAGGTAACGCCGAGGGATGCTGCTGATGGTACAGTGCTTTAAAAATTGGATCCCTGATCTCAGAGAGTTTGTTTGCTCTATCGTTTGTATGGAGACTGCAAAGGAACCATATCCAGCTGCTGCATACCTGCTGCACGTAGAGCAGCCAGTCCTCAAAAGGCACCTCAGCAGTGAGAGGTCTCCTGCTCCTGCTACCTCGAGGTTTTTCACCCATTAGCCTTCTGCTCTGCACTGTTCCTGCCTGATTCTACTTCTAGAAATGAAACTCGTGGGCCAGGGTCTCAATACCCTCACTTTCTCAAGGCAAGTACCTGGGTGCTCTTCCCTGTTGTGCTGCAGACTCTCAGTTCCTTTTACAAGGGAATGTCAGCAGAACTACAGGCTGCCAGGCAAGGAGAGGCTACTTCACTGAAGCCAGTATGGAGATTCCTGTGAGAGCGAGGGATTAGAGAGCAGAGCAGGCAGAGATCAAGCAAGGCTCTGCTCAGGGAGCAGCTGGCCCCAGAACACAGCAGTCACACAGCCTCTGACCTGTGTCGCCACGCCAGCGCTTCGTTTCCAAGGTTTGCAGCCCTGAGCTCTCATCCACCTGAACAAAGGGCTCCACTCACAGACTGCTGCAGCACCTTGGTGCTCATGCGAGCAGAGCTTTGCAGGCTGTTTCACATTTTAGCTGCAGTAGGAGATGAATGAGATGTTACCTGCTGAGCCCCAAAGGCCAACGGCTGACAGGAACCCTTCCGAAGTGCATGGGGATCTTCCTGCTGAAGCTTCGGTTGCCTGTCCTCACCACTCTGAGCCCAGAGTGAGTGGCACAACGTACCCACCGGATCCTACAGTCCAGAGGACCCAGCAAGGACAAGAGGTGGGGCAGCACAGAGGGTCACGAGGGAGCAATGCAGACCAAGGGGAGGCCGGGCTCTTACAGCTGCGGTAACTACTTGCGGAGTGAACGAAGTGCTTTTTCCCGGGAAGCCATTCTTGCTAACAGAGTTTTCCTCGGCCTCTCATAACACCGACTCTTTCAGCAGCAAAGCCCCTCCTCAGGGTCGCGGCACTAGCCCCTGGGCATATGACAAACTTCACTGTCACAATGCAAAGAAATAATTCAGACCGTGGAGTGCCAGGCGCTGACGTACAGCGTGTCCTTGGGAAAACCAAGGCTCGAGTCAAATGCAACTGCTGTCACCCGCCTTTTGTCGGGGTCCTCTACAGTTCCATCGCTGAAGCTTGTTTTGTGCTAGCACCATTATCTCAAGGGCTGAGGAACAGCTTCTGCAGGAGGGTTTTTGACACTGCTGAGCCGGGCTTTGCAAGGTGCCACGCTTCCACGCTAGTCTGTCCTTTCTGAATGGAACGACTCCCCGAGCCCAGCTGCCCTTTCAGCCCCTGCAGGCTTTTTCACTCCAGCGAAGTGGGGATAAGATCTTCGGCTGAGCAGAGCCCTACGTGACTCAGCCCTGTTTGGACACGAAAGCCGAGCCTTGTTTGCCTCGTCACGGAGATGTTTGCCACTTGGTATTTGCTTTTTAAACAGCCCCAGTATACACACCATCAGCTGTGCTGGCAACAAGTGGCTCCCGGAGCTAGAGGGAAGACAAAACTAACAGACAATATTGAAACTCTGTGGTTTTACACATTTCCACTTCCCAGCAAGATGTTTTGGAAACATTTTGTGCAAATAAGATGGAAATGAGCAATGAAAGTCTTCTTGTTCTTAGGAAGAAATATCTCCTATGACACATGCATCTTTCCAATTGTGAAGCACTTGCTTTCTGAGAACAGCTCAAACTTGCCAGCTTCCGTGAGGTTATGGATGACCCACAGCAGGACAGACCCCGGCCTCTCCTTCTTCGGGGGATGCTTGTTATTTACAGCTCCGAAACCCCAGCGAAGTTCCGATACAGAAATGTGCTGTGACGGCCGCTTCGCTGGGGGAAGGATTCTCAGAGAGCTGAAGCCCCTCTTCTAACCCTGTTTCCAAAGCCCTGCCAGGTTCTGTTGCCCTCAGAGCAGGAGGAGTAGAAAATCATAGTAAATTGGGGGCACTCCACATGGAGACGTTGAGCACATTTATCCCTAAAGGGAGGGCAAAGGGAGTCAGAACGACATGCCCACAGGATCCCAGTAGGGACTGAGGTACTTTCCCGTTACCCAGGGTAGAAGGGAATGCCACACTTCATCCATCGGTCGGGTCCTTTTGTCAAGGAAGCAGCCTGAAGGGGTTCGACCAGAAACCCAAGTGCCACCCAAAATGGTTGTGCTACCTGGACACGGCGAAACACTCGGGCCTTACCGGGAAGAATTAGAAAGGGCAAAGCTCCTGAGCTGCTCCAGTGCGAAGCTTCCCCACCCTCCTGATACCCAAGGTGATGATGGAACTGTACTGACGACAAGAGGTGGTGGAAGTGTCACGGTATTGGAGAGAGACTTGCTGGGGATGGAGATGCCTTCTGCTGCTCCTTCCAAGCACAGAAGGGCGCCGTGGGACACGAGCTGTAGGGCGTAGGAGTACATCACTGCACAGACAACAGCGCTGGCTGAGCACGTGGGGTTATTCTGGCTTGCTTGTGTGTAGTCCAGCTGTAGGAACAACAGCTCGAAGGGCTTTCTGTGTGAACAGAGCTGTTCCCCAATACAAGAATTTGCGTTGATTTCCACAGCCTCTGGTCCCGTTTGCAGGTGTAAGCCTGTGAAAAATTCAATCAGTCTCCTTCCCAAATCAAACTCGAGGCTCTCAATACCTGCGCTGTGGACGCACAGTGCCCCCAGTGTAGAAGAGAATGCAGGCAAATGGCAGCCACGCGATGCCTAGAGATAACTTCTCTTATTAAACTTGCTGACAGACTGAAAGAAATGGGGACAGTTTTAGACCCAGGAGGTACTGATCAGGTCTGAAAGAGAAGCTGCAGCCACCAAAGCTGAACACTCTCTGAAAAGAGCGGGTCATGGTTACGTCTGTGTCACTGAGACCATCGCACAGGGACTTACGACACAGAAACCCACTGACACTTCTGTTGTGGGTTCTGCATCTCCCTTGACAGGCACAGCTGCTGGCACAGGGGGATTCAGAGCTGGGCTGCAAGGGTTCAGATTAGCTGCAAGGAGACAGATCTCTCTGTCCTGATCCAAAGTGGCACCGTGGTCCCTGCGCACACTCCCTGCCTCCGTTCTGCTTTTGTGACTGCCCAAGAGAGGACAGGCTGGGGACAGACCGCCCGACAGGCCACTCGGTACACGCGGGACCGCAGCAGAGGCACTGCCACAGCCCAACTGGAGAGCTGTCTCCAGAGGGCTCTAAGGTCAATCTGAATACTTCCTCGCCCTTCTCAGGTTCTGTCTGCAGTTTGAAGGCACTGGGTGGGCTGGTGGCTGCTCCAACGGGGCAGCAACATTGGATCTGGTTTGCAGGGGGGGTCAGCCCATGGGTGCCAGAGGCATTCCCCAGCTGCCGAAGCAGTGAGGAAGAGGATTAGCCCGCAGACAAGCTGCAGGTGTTCATCGTGGCAGCGAGCTCACGGGGAAGCTCAGAGGAGCTGAAATGTCAGCGCCCATCTTACTCCAGGCTGCTCCCCTCTGCGGAGGAAGCCCTTAGGTTTCGTAAATACCAGGTTTGGTGGCAGGAGGCAGGGACGGTGATGCAGTTCGAGCTCTGCAGGCATTTGCATTTGGGGGAAGGAATGCAAATCAGAGCATGGCAGGAACAGAGGAGAAGTCGGGCTCTGGCAAGGACAGGGTGAGGTGCAGGAGTGACAGCAACGGCTGCAGACAGCACTGTCACCCGTGCAAGCACCAGCACAGCGAGAGCGGAGAAGATTGGCAGGTAGTGAGGAACAGGGGGGCTTTGAGGCAGAAACTGATAAATAGGGAAGCTGTGGGGTTCTGGCTGCTGTCCTCTGCTTCAGACGAGGAGGAGAGGGGTGTCCCGTGCGCGTGTGTGACTGCTCGCCTTCACTCAAACCAGTGTGCAGGAGATCCTGCACAGCCGAGCCTGGCCTGCCGTGAATAGCCACAGCTTTATCGTGTCTTCAGGGTTTGGGGATATGCAGCTGCTGACAGCACAGGCACTCCTGTGGGTGCCCGTGACCTACGTGACTGTAGACATCCCTGCTTCTGACCCACTGGCGAGGAACCCCACTTGTCCTTCAGCACTAGCAGCGTTCCCTTCTCCCCTCCTGACTGCTCTCTGCCTGCACCCCCTGTGTGCATGCCTGCATTTTAGATCGTCCCACTCTGCATTTCCTTCAGCTAAACAGGCTAATCTCATCCTAGTCCTTTCCAGTGGGGGTGCTCGCTTTCGCCCTGAGCTCTCCCGTTCGCATCTGGGACCAGCTTCTCTGCTCACCAGCAGCCAGACAGCTGTCAGAGTATTTCCCTGGCACTGCCCCTATGTCATCTGCTCCAGGTGAGGGGGAAAACTTGTGGATAAACTGAGACCGTGGCAGGTGCCTCTTGGGTCTTTCTCTGGTGCTTCAGCCCCCTGGTTTCATCCCAAGTACCCTGCCATGATCTCACGGTGGCCGACGGGTCCCGCAGGCGCACGCGGTGAGAGGCACAAGCAGCAGGCGAGGGTGCAATCAGACAAGCTGCAAGTGCCTGAGCTGTGAAGGAGTCCGATGCTGTCTGTGATCTGCACTTTGAGTGAGATCAGCTCCGATCTGTAAACAGTTTAGTGGGAGCTGATCGGACGCACAGGACAAGCCATTCCTCCTCTGCTGTGCCTTTTGAGAAAGCCTATCGTGAGTCATCTGCTGAGGGGTGAAGCAGGACCACACAGTCGTCCTGCATTATCATTTCCACATGATTTGTCTCCCGAAGGTTTCGAATCTTGTCCTTTCGAAAAGGGAATAAAGGCGGCATCGCTGGGCGATGAATGGGGCTGTGAATCAGGGGTCAGCCTGGAAGGCCACAACTGGTGCCTGTCTAATGGGCTGTGAATGATCCTCGATGGGAGAAGTGAGTCACTGCGGGCTTCTGCACTGCTTGGTGCTGAAGCCAGGGAAGTTTCTCACATTTTCCTTTCTCCCTCACAGCTAAAAAAGGGTCCGAAAGCCGATCCTGTGGATTTAGCTTCCGAAAATACTTTGTAGGACTGACTCTGACTTCACAAGAGTGAACGCGTTGAAGTACCGGAGTTACGTGGGTGAAGACCCCTAGCAAAGTCTCTCACAGGGATCCCAAACCAGAGGAAAGATGAGCAGATAATTTGTTCTTTTTTGCAAAAAGGGAGAGAAAAAGATGTCTCAAGCAATGAATTTGTTGAAGCAGTGTCCGTGGCAGGGTGAACAGACTGCAGGCTTTACGCTCTTTCCATTTCTCTCCTTACTCTTGCCTTAATTCTGAATGACCTGCAGGCATACAAGGAGCTTACAAGGCCCAAAACAACCCTCCCAGCCCTTTGAAGCTGCATTGGTAGTCACAGAGTCACGGAACCCTCATCAGGGTAATAGGGTTCAAGCTTGGGAAAGCTGGACCTGAGGAAGGGTGGCAGGAGCACGGGAGAGGCAAGGTTACTCTGGCCTTTCTCCATTACTGCCTTTTTAGGGCTGGAGAGGTGTGTGGGGTGGTTCATGAAGCTACAAACGAGCCTCCTCTCTGGATTGCAAACAGTTTGGTGCCTGATTATAAGCAAGAGGGAATATTCTGCTCCTGCTTAGCTAAGCTTTGGTGACGTCAAGTTCAGGGGCAGAGGGGAGAGGGGTGGTGTATTCAGAGGAGTAAAGTCCCGTTCCCAGGTACAGACTTCCCAACACGTTAACAGCTTTAAGGTTTAATGAGGGGGGAATTTTTATCACTGTGAGGACCACTCACACGGCACTTGCACCCCCACTTCATTTAAAGACTGTCTTCTTCGGGAAGCTGGCCAGTAGGACTCTGTGGGAAGAGCATCACCTAGCTAAGGTGCTGCAAACCCTCGCAGGGAGTGTGTCACTCCAATTGTACCGGAATTCTACCGGCCCTGCTGTTGCAGTGCAGGAATCCCTGTGCAGGCATCACCTTTGGGATGCTGCCCCTGATTTCTCTCTAAAAATAAGAGCAGAACACTTTCGGATGTTTAGTGATGCCGTTGCATTGGGGAATCCTGATTCTGCTAGCACTGGTCTGACTCTACCCTCCCGAAGTCAGTGTGATCAGACTACAGTGGCCACTCTAGTTAAAGAGTTCTGACAACCCTCCTCCTACTTCTGGTTTAGAACAACTCCGTTTTGGCAGGTACTTCCAAACACAGAGGCACAGGAAACCAAACTGTGCTGAAAGGAGTGAGCATCTTCGTAGTCAAAAGTAGCTCAGCAACAGATGAATCCACAATTTGATCAGAGGAGCAGCTTAAAGCCCTGCCTCTCATCAGCGGAGCAAGAGGAGACAGTAGTGTTCCTTGACCCCGGCAGTCGTTAGAAAGACTTGACGGTGTGTAAACCAAAGGTTGGTTTCTTAAGCTACAGCTGCTGCTGGTGAAAGCGAATGATGAACGTCTGGAGTAACTGAAAATCAGATCCTGGGGGTGTCCCACAGTGGAAAGCGGCGCACAAGACGAGCAGTGTGAGAATGATCCATCTGGGTAGTGAAGCAAAAGCAGAAGCAATAGCTCTGGACTAAAGGAGAACTGAGAGCTGTCTCCTGCTGCTGGAAGACTGACAGCAGAAACCTCACTCACATGGAAATGCAATAGGTGGAAAGGCTTTATGCCACAAGACAGAGACATGAAGTTGTGCTTTCAAAACAGAAAGCTGGAGAAATCAGAAGAATAAGTCAACCGCAGGGGAAAAAGCGCAGCATTTCCAGAGCTATTGAGAAAGGGAGGTGGAGAGCAGGGGTTTAGAAGTGTGACAGAAGCAGCCACTGAAGGAAGGAGTCTGTGAGCAACGCTCATTCCTGGAAAAGGGTAACTGACTGACTCCAGAAGCCTGATGAAGTTACACTTGCCTCTTCATTAAAATTGATAGAGCCATGATATCACTTCCTAGAACTGCAGAGACGAAAGGAGAAACAAGTTGTCCCTCACTGACAGATCCTGATTGTCCTGCAGAGCTCAGCTACCGCGTAAATTAGCTAAAACTCGGGCAGTCACAGGAACAGCCTTTAAATCTGCTAATTATTTGTACTGTTTATGGCGAGCGCGACCCACTGGGTGCAATTATGATTGTGTATTGAATAATTGCTGTCCTTGTCAAATGTTTGCCGAGTATTCGCCTGCACTGTATAATATTTTTACTGAGTAATTGTCTGCTGTGGGTAATATCTTCAGCCAGTAATTGCCTGCTCTGAATAATGTTTTCACTGAATCATTTCCCATTCAGCGCGATGCTTTACCGCATGATCTTCTCTTCTGAGTCACGCTGTTGTAAGTTGCTGAATTACATGCAAAGTTACTGTTAGACAAACTCAGGTTTGATCTGAGCACCCTGCATGCTGGTAATTTCTCTTCAAAGCCAGTGCTGCTGGCAGCGTTAGCTCCCTTTTAGGCAGGGTAGCAGGAGGCAGGAGTTGGAATTCAGCGAGGATGGAGAGCGAGTTAATGTACTAGTAGGATGAGCACGCTTTACGAGGTGGGGGATGCTGCAGAGTGAACAAGGAGGACTGAAATCTGAGAAAGGAAAGTTGGAGAAGGGAGAAGCGGACAGAAGGACACAGAAAATAGGACAGACTATAAATGAGTAGGCAAAGAATCAACCCCCGGGCGCTGTGAAGCAGAGTGAAATGAAAGCAGTGCCGGTGCTGGTGATAATGCAGTGGTCAGCCTGGCTTTCTCGCCTGTCACCTCTGCGTTAGCATAGTCTTACAAAACCAACAGCCAATGCTCTGCACTGGAGAGAATCACGAAGGAGTCTCCTATGTCCAAGGTTCAAACGGTAGAGTCCTTTCCCTTCTTCCTTGCTCACCTTTGGTCTCCACTTCTGCCACATACAGGGCCAGGAACTGGAAGGCAGCTGGGCTGACAGGGAAGCACCCACTCTGACCACGACATTTCCTCTTGGCTTGCAGTCACTGCGGGCTCTGCTTTGCCTCTGACCGTGTTGGTGCTCAGGCTGGAGCCAGACACAAACTCAGGTCACCGTCGGAAGAACGCCCCACCGTGACTGATGCACAGCTAGGAGAACTTCTGCTAATTAGACAGACCTTGTGCAGGCCAGCATTCCTTCCTTCCTTCCAGCCTCCCCCTGTGGCTCTGCAGTGGATTTCAGACTGTTCCAGCTTCCATGAGATATGTCATTACCTGTTCTTCTTCCAGAGAGGAGCATTCCATTCTAACGCATGGATATGAGTTATTAGCCTCCTTATTAGCTGGGGTCTGCTCCTGCTACGGATTGATTGACCCTGCATGACCTTTGAGATGAAGGGTTAATTAATTCATTTCTTGTTCCGAGCTTCTCTTCCACGAATGCTCCCGTAGATGAATTCTGCTTGCCCCTGCATTTCCCCTCAGGGCTGATAGTAGTTTCCTGATGTCTCAGAGCTATACCTGCTCATTTCTGAGAGTTGAAGAACTCTCTAAGCATTACTTTCTTCTGCAGTTTCCATGCCTGTGCAGCTTCATTATGGATTCCCATAGATACCTCTGCACAAGAGAGCACTTGCCTTGTATTGGGAATGGAGCGATGATTGCTCCATAAAACAATGAGGCTGGAGGTACCCAAGACGCACAGTTCTTCTTTCATGGTTATATTATTGCTGTATGAATGGCCTCTATATCCCACGTGAAAAGAGGACTTGGGCCGCATGTCTGATGACAAAGGGGTTGCTCTCACCGTAGAGATCCTACCTTTCTCTACTTTATTCACACTTTATAAATGCAATGCTCTCATTATTTTTGAATGACGTTAATAAGCTGTAAAAGCGGGTCTAACAAGGCTAGCTCTGAGGGTTTGAAGCAGTAGGATTTGAAACAGAGCACGCTGTAAGCATTGCAGTTATTTCACACCTGATTCTATGAGAGCACCTGGTGCTGGACAAAAAAATTACATCAAGCTTCCACGCGTTGGGCTTCTGTGCCAAGATGGAGAGGAAGCCCTGGGAAACAGGCATCGTGAGCTTGATTGCCGTTTCAGACCCCCGCTATAGCTTGCTCTAGAGCTGTTGGGTGGACGCCAGTCAATACAAGTGCACACCCTGCACACTTCTTCGTGCTTCCTCCACTTCCCTCTCTCTGTGATACCTCCGTGGAAGCCAATCAACCTAGTGCTCGAGCTCCTGGCTGAGCATTTCTTACATGTGTGACTTTTTGGGGGAAGAGCAACGTCCCCCAGACATTGCCCTGATAGGCCACCACTTGACAGCAACACTACTGGAAACTTCTGACTTAATATCAGCACGAGACTTCTCCTTTCCCAAGACCTTGACCAGGTTGCCCTGGAAGGATCTGATGTAGCAGAGTCTCTGCAGACCCAGTTTTAAGTGTATTCCAACTCTAACACAGGTTTGGTGCACGATTGAAAGTGCTGGTTTAAATCGGTGCCCAGCAGTCAGCCAGCCCTCATGGTACAGTCTTCAGCTGGGGTCACAGTACTGCACAGCGACTGTCCTTCCCCCTCTGCATAGTCTGCTTCCCTGGAGATGCAGGTATGGTGCAACTAGCTCTCTCCCACACAATCTCAGGGTGTTGTTGGTCCTAGCCAGAATCTGTACGTGTCCAAACAGAAGAGCACACCTTGGGAATGGTTATTTCACAGCCTCCTACCACCTGTCCCCACGGGATTCGTCTCCACTTCAGAAAAGCCAGATGCAGCAGCAGATGGTTAAGTGTTATTACCATGCAGCAAAATCACAGCCGTGCAGCCACCCCGATGGACCAACTGCTGAACCCAGAGTTCTTCCCAGGACACAGCTGACCTGGGTATCAGCAGATCTCTGTCGCAGTAACCAGCTTTGCTCTGTGTTCAGGTTTGTAGCACTATCAGCTCCAGCCCTGCCTGGTACCTCTCTGGGAAAGCACCAGTGATACTCAGAACAGTCTGAAAACATATGGAGTAAAGGAAGAGGAGAGACAGCGTGGACACCTGACTGCACACGGCCCCTCCTTAGAAATGTAGGTGTTAGTTTTTCCCACTAAACCTTCGCATCCATCAAATTATCATTTCCTGCGCAGCCCTCTGCTGCTCATCAGCAGGAAATCGTGCTGCTACAGCTCAGATACTTGAGGATAAAACAGGTTGCAAATGGCCATCGATGCTTTATTGCAAGTGGCAATAATGCCGTTTCCTTGGCAAAGACAGCCTGCATCTCAAAGCCGAGAGGGCCCGCAGCTCCTAAGGATGGATTAAGTGAGAACCCCTGAACAACCGGAACAGTTGCCAAACCGGCAGCGTGACCGTTTCTCTTAGAGGTGAAAGTGATGCTCTCATTTTAACTACCTCATAAAAAGCTCCAGAGCTTTGGTGCAATCCTGAGTTGGGAAGTTTCTGTCTAATCACGAGCCCTGAGCACAGTTTGCCAAAGATGATCAACTGCCCTCTGCCTGGAGAGGGACCAGGGAGCCGAGGCGCTGAGGCAGCACTCACAGGCTGTGATTCGGTATCCACGGTAAAGTCCTCCACTTTTAAAGATCTCTGGTGGTCTCCGCTTCTGGAGCCATCTCGGGCTCCCTGACCTTACTGACTCAGTTCAGTGGAAAGGTTGGTGCAGTTCACTGATTGCAGTCTCTTACCTCCTCTTCACACCCCCACCCACCCCAGCCTGCTGCGTGGTGACTTGAGAGCTCCCCAAGACGTCGGATGCTATTCCCTAGCCAAGGAAACAGCAGTGACTCAGGACGGTAGAGCTGTAAAAGGCCTTTACATCATGGATCTGAGCTCCTGCCACCCGCACGAGAATGATTTCTACAGAAACACTTCAGCTTCTTGCTGCCAGTCTCCAAATCGCTTCTGCTGCATCTCCCCTCTCCCAGGGCAGAGTTGTCATGGGCTTGTTCTTCTCCTTTGCTGTTTGGAGGGGAGGTGGCCCTGCTCCATAATCACATCTTAGTCTTCTAATCCCCAGATTATTGCTTCTGTTTTGCGTGTTCTGCAGGTTTATTACGCAGACAAAACCAGGGCTGCTGCTCTGATGACAGCACTCGTGTTAGACCTCAGCTTTTATTGCTCCCGCTTTAATCACTTTGTGCTCAGCTGTTAGAGTTGATCCCTTTAAAATTAAAGTGCACCTTCACACTCAGGAGCAGGAGCAGGGCGTTTTTGCTCCTCTCCAGCAGCCACAGGGTGTGATCTGCTTGCGCTTCTTCTAAAACAGTCGGGGGCAGAGAGCAGGTCAGATGCACCGGGCCAGGTCGGGATGGTGTCGTTTCCAAATCCACTTGGTCTCTGATGCAACTCCAGACCCCTTTAAGCCCCTGCTTTTTGCCTGGTGCTCAGACGAGCTGCGGTTCCATCGCAGCGCAGGGTAGAGATCCCCCAACTGCAGCACTGCAGGTGTGTAGTCTTGACTCACTGGTATTGGTGACCACTGGCCTTGCTAAAAGACGTGTCCGAATTCAGCTGATCAAGAACCCAAAGCAGAGGTAACACAGGCACTGGGGATGCTGGACTGGACATTCTCGGGTCCCCTTGCCTAGCAGGGTTTTTTCATCCAGTCGCAACCTCTTGGTTCACCCTGTGCCTGTGGTCTCCTCTCCATAGCTTTGCACTTCATGGAATCATAGGAGGGACCAGACCTGCACGACTGCTTGGGGCAGAAATTGTCCCTCAGTGCCAACCCAAACCTCCCATGGCCCAACTTGAGGCCGTCTCCTCTCATCCTGATGCTTGTTCCGTGGGAGAAGAGACAAGCTGTGGTGGTACTCGTTACCTGGCAGGACGTGATGCATGGAGCACCGGGAATGAGGGAAGGGTTGGATGCTTCCCTATCTGATTACAACACCATTACTAGTGTGCAGTCATCGCCGCAACCGGCTTCCCCTGCTCTGACAGTCACTTACGACATTTACCTTAGGTCTGCTTTGATCAAGAAGCTGCGATCTTTGGATCAAAGACAAAGGCAAAAGCTTAAATGGCACTTCAACCCCCCCTTGGAGGCCCTGCTCAGGCGCTGCCCAGAGTTCGAGGAGCGCTCCGGTCCGACCTTTATCTCTAGGGCTGGGTTTTCCTCAGATGACATTTTGGAGGTCATCTCTGGAGGAGGCGGCCTCCTCCGCAGCTCGCAGAGCGGATTCCTCTCTCAAGAGCATCACATGCTACCCAGAGATGGAGTCAACCCTCTGGACTCTGTGCAGTCTCCTGTAACGAGGACAAGGTTGGTTTTATTTGTTAGTTTGAATTCTGAAGCCGAGCAATGAGTTTAAAGGGTGAATTAGCTGACTCTTGTTTGATGTTAGTGCTTTGCAGATGGGTTCACTGTGCATTTCCCTGATTGATGGCTTGAGAAAACTTCTTTGGCATCTTGAGCTCTTTACTCTTCTATAAATAAAACTTTGTCTCCAGTGAAAAAAAGACAGCACCCAAGGTCACGGCTCTGAAATCAATAACTGCAGAGGTAATGAATGGTTCAGGACCTTCATTCATGCCGTGATCCTGGCTTTTAGAAGAGTTTAAGCTTTCATTAGGAAGGTGGCATCAAAGCTGCCGCATCAGGGGCAGTGCCAGAAGCCATTGGGAAAGCTGAGGATTAAAGGCAGAACATCTACCCATCCTCTGGAATTATTATTCATTGAGAAACTTGTGGAGTATTAACTTCTGCTGAGGAACCCTCCTCACTGGAAGCAGGATCTGGCTTCAGGAAGACCCTGCTTGCATAGGTAATTTAGCTTGAGAGGAAACTTCCTGCTGTGAGTGCTGAAACCATAGTACAATCTCAAGAACACAGCACCACGAAGGGCAGAACTCCTCTCGCAGTGACTCAGGTCGCTATAACCCAAGCTGTGCCATGAATCAGTGGCTTCACCCACAGGGATTTCCCTCTAAGCTGGGTCTAGGACACTCTGCAGTCAACACCCACTCCTGCCCTTCAGCACTAAATCCTCTTCCTTTGGTGGCTGCAGACTAAGTGATGATGCCAATCTGCCAGTCCTTCCCCGGCCATCTCAGGTAAGAGGCTTGTGCAGCAGGTCCTGGACAGAGATCTCTACGCACAGGAGCTATGGCTGCAGAGTTGAACTGTGCCCTCTACTTGAGGCAAAACACTTGGGTACGAGAGCAGAGGCCTGAACATGGGTTGAGTGACCAGTTTTCATACCTGGCGTGCGTGATGTCACCCTGCCTGTACGTCTACAAACCCAGGGAGCTGAATACTCCTGAGGCAGTTACGCAGAGCATTACTCACGTTACACCAAGGTGCTGCCGCAGCAGAACCGCGGGTGGGATTCTTTCCCACACAGCCTGGTGGACGGGTCTGTCACGGAGCTTCAAGCTTCACCTACCCCTCTTGGCTGTAAGAGTGCACCTGAGAACAGAGAGCATAGAGTCACCTGTCAAATTAGTATCCTAAACCCCCTGCCCGGAGGTGTCAAGACACCTTGAGAGGGGTCTGATGAGGACGCAATTAACTCATCCAAAGGCACTTTAAAAACTGGGGTTTTTAATTTCCCTTCATAAGACCAGAGACACTGGGGAGTGTGAGGGTGAAGGGGGACAGAAGATAACAGCTTAACTCGCCTTCCTGTACTCAACAATCAGAGAGAACACCCCTAAAACCTGGACTCTAGCGGTGCCTCAGTGAAGTGAAACGCAAGTCGGTGCCCCCCAAACCAACCTGCACCCCACTTGCTGGTCCGCAGGTGTGGCCGTGATGAATGGCTTCTTCAGGTGGGGCAATCTGAATAGGGAGAGGGGGTGACAGTCATGGCTGGGGGGACGAGTTTCTAAGGTACGGTGTGTGAGGATGAGAGCACATCACCCTGCAGCAGACACAGGGAGTGACAGCAAATCATCCTGAGAGGATGTGGAGGGCAGCGCTGCATCCAAAGATGACCCTCCCCTTTGTGCTTCATCCTGCTGGGGAGGGATGGCTTTTGACTGCCTGACCATCTCCATAGCTTCTGGGTCATTCAGGGTATTTAGCAAGAGGGAGACAGGACTGACAAGCTGTAACCCCGAGCGCGATTTTCTGTGTTGCTGGCATGCTGCTGGTGCTCACTACGGCCTCTGCATGCTTCTTCTAAGAGTAACGGATCAGCTCTTGTCAGGAGTGCCAACAGACTGGTCAACTGACAGGCTGATCAATGCCTGCGCTGTCTCAGTCATGAGTCAGGAAGCACTGTTGCTAGGAAGCCGAACGCAGTGAGGATTTCAGCTGCAGCAGGAAAGCCAGGCTCATCGTGCAGCGCTCTCTGAATCTCAGCTCCTAAGAGAAAGCACATTTGGTTTCCCAGTCTGTGTGCTTGACTTTTTCCTTTGACAGAGGGGCAGAAAACCACCAGGCAAATGCATGACCTTACAACAGGATCACTCACTTACAAATCACTGGAGCTCCTACTGATGATAGCACCTGTCTGCTTCTTCCAAAGGAGGCAACTTCCCTTGGGAGGGCAAACTCCTAAACCCATCCTCAGCAAAAGGAGCACATCCACTGCAGTCATCAGGTCCCTCCTTGCCACCTGCATTAAAAACCAAAGCAGAGGCATCCACAAGTATTGAGACTGGCTAGAGAGCAGCTGCTGATGCAGCCTGCCACAGTGACGCAGGCAGAAAAGCAACCAGAAATTGCTGGAACACAAGACCTAGCCACCCCTCAAGCTTACAAGGCAAGAAAGGAAGCGCCCGCCCGGTACAGAGCTGAGCACCAGCATGGAACCACTGAGCTAAGATAACCTGCACACAAGCATGTGTGTTACCACATGCACAGCTCAACCCTCACGTCCGCAGGTACACTTACCTCAGGGAGATGCCTCAGAGCTCACCCACACCAAGAGCTGACCCCGCTTGTGAGCTGCTGTGGGCTGGAGGTGCTGCAACCCTCCGAATGCAGAGATGCCAAGGAGTAGAAGCAGCTCCCCTAGCACATGTTGGAGCTCATTGCCTCTATCCCCACCCACTAACTTTCCACAGGCCCCTGGGAGAGGGGATGGGAGAACCTCTAAAAGGTACGAAAACAGTGAGAGGAGTTACAGGGTGGTCCTCCTGCTTCAACTTTACAGTGTGATGGCGCTAAGTAGAGAGCACAGCCCTCACTGCTGTTAGCAAGCCTTCTCTTGCAACTGCACCTATTGCACTGGGACCACCTAAGTGACCAGGTTTGGCCCCCGTAGGCTTCTGCACAGACCACCTCCCACCTGAGGAAGCCCTCGCCTGTGTCCTCACAAGGGTTTCGTTATGTAGGTTGTTGTGAGGCAGTCAAGGCATTGCCCAGAGCTGACAGAGAACACCTGCGTTTAGAACTCCTTGCAGAACGTCTGGGTGCTGCTGGGCTGCATTTCAGAGCCAGCTTGCACAGCGCTCGAGCGAAGTCCGAGCAGCTCATGTGTGACCTCCACAGAAGGTAAATTGGAGCCAGTACATTTATTGTTAAATGACAGCTTGTCAGCACCTCTGATCTAGATGGGCAGGAGGCCAAGCTAAATCCCTCAACCTTAACTGAAGCCCAATTAGCTAAGATAAACTGTCAAATGGCTCCCGAGCGGCGACCGGCACTGTTTAATCTTCAAAGTGGAGGCTGTTGGCCATAATAACTATTCCACCGAGGATGGCGAGGCATTGCCTATCAAATCCTCCCTTGCTTTAGCCCAGGGGTTTTCTCCTGTCTATACAGATCCATTCAAGGTTTGAGCTTTGAAAATCCAGTCCCAGGGTTCTCACAGCATCAGACACCCTGAGACGGCACTGAGACCTCTTCAACTTGCCTTCCTGCCTGGACGTGAGGTTTGTGGAGCATAGAAGACTCCTCTGGACATACGCTGCCAAACAGCGCTGTGGTGGGGTCGGGGTGTGTGCTGGGCATGGAGAGGGGCTGCCCGCTTGCTGAGGTGTTGCCGCTGCCCTGTTGGACTAGAAGAAATCCTGAAAAGGACCAAAAAGGCAGAAATCCCTTAGGTTGGCAGTTAGGGTTAAACCCTTTACTGTGCCTCTCTGCAGGAGGGGTGAGAGTCCCTTCGCCCGGTTCTGCCGGTGTCAA
The DNA here is from genome assembly GCA_013397515.1 of Upupa epops. Classification (NCBI taxonomy): domain Eukaryota; kingdom Metazoa; phylum Chordata; class Aves; order Bucerotiformes; family Upupidae; genus Upupa; species Upupa epops. The sequence continues at coordinate 60,448 of VZRI01012831.1, read as the reverse complement.
CCTGGATCCTGCAGTGATTGAAGGCAGCAGTGGCTCAGGGAACAGACAGGGGCTCTCTCCTCAGGTGAGAGGTGAGGTGCAAGAGCCTGGAACTGAAACGAAGAGGCAAGGAGCTGTCAGGGGACAGCTCTGTTTCTAAATGTCAGTGCTTTGAAGCTCAGGCAGGACAGAGCGCGCCTTGCGCCTGTGCCTTGTCCAGACGTTAACGAGGGACCTGCTGGCTCCCCCAGCTGATCCCAGACCTCATGGGGCTGAGCGGTGCCTTGGCCTGTGTGGCCAGGAAGAGGGGTGTTTTAACTGTCAGCCCCTGTTAGGGCCTTCCTCCTGTTAATGTGCCACACGGCTCGTTATCTCGTGAGGGAAGAATCCTAGAAGCTGCCTCAACTGCGAGGGAAGAGAATGGCATTTCCCTGTGCCAGGCTGAGTCGTGTGGAAGGCAGTGCTACCCAGAGTGCCAGCAGCATGTGCCAGCTTCAGCTACAACGGGAAAGGAAAATCTGTTGCTAAAAGAGGAGGGCACACGCTGGGGAGGATAGATGCACTGCCCAGAGCCCGGAGGGTAGGGTGTCCGTAAGAAATCCTACCTTTTGACAGCCTGCTGGAGCCTCTGCGGGGTGTTGGTCTCACTGTAGGATTCTCCCAAGGAAACACGGCACCCTGTGCTCTGCAGGAGTTCGGGATGGGTTATGGTAAAGACCACTTCTAGTTTGAGAGCCCTTCTGCCTGAGGAAGTGTTTGCTAAAGTTACTGCTCCTTATCCTTCTCTGCCGCCTTTCCCAGCTCGTTGCCTGCAGCAGGAATGAGACAGCTGCTTTCCAGGTGACTCCATCAGCAGATTCCAGCTCTCCCTAATGTGCTGGAAGGATGGTGAAGTGCAAAGAGCCTTGATCCAGAACCTGGAAGATTGTAGGATGTGGCTTGAAGTGCATCATGAGCTGAAAAGGATTCCCCTGTGCTTTCCAGTGCAGCCCCATTCCACAGCTGGCAGAGCCACTCAGCACTGCATACCCTGCAGAGTGAACTGGAGTACCTGATGCTTGACAGTCTCCTGTGCGACCTTGGGCTGCCTTTCCAGCCAAGGACAGCTCGCAAGTCCCAGGAACCACAGCCCATTTAGTGTCTCAGAAGCCCCCCGTGCAGAGCAGAGTGGGTTTGGAACAGGCTGGGGCATCATCCCTAGGTCAGTACCTGTTGTCCAGGACACTTTCCAGGAAAAGTTTTGGCTGAGCTCCACAAACTTCATGGAAAGGAACCAACAGCTGCCAGGCTGCAGCTTAACCTGAGCAGCCTGGCCCACGGTGGAGTCTGTACTACAAGTCCAGCTTAATGACAGGTCACGGTCCTCTGTTTTCATGGGGAAGGTGAGAATAGAGGAGTCACTGTCCTCTGCGTCTCACACCAGCTGTGTGACTGTCACATGCTGTCTGTTTTGAAATGTCCAGAGTGGCCAAAGCTGCCTCAGTTCCCCCTGTGCTGAGCAGCATGGGCAATGCTGGAGAAAGCTGCCACCACTTGAAGTATCTACAGCCTGACAGCCAGCCTTGGGCACTCTGGCAGACAGTGCTCCCGGGGAGCTTTTCCATGTGCCACGAGCTGCAGCCTGCAGCTCAGCCTGTGGTCGAGGTGGCACTGGCCTCCTCACCTCCCAAGGGCTCTTCAGAGAGCTGCTGGGAAAACCTCAGACCCCAGCTGTTGCTGCCTGAAAACCAGAGGCTGGCACTCGGAAAGGACGATCCACGGACGGAAGCAGAGCTGGGCATCCGTGGCATCCGTGGCTTTCAAAGACCATTTGCTGTTCCACAGGGGGACTGGACGCCCCTTGAGCAGGTCTGCTGTGGAAAAGCAGGTGTGGTGTGTCTCGGCCTCGCTCGCTGTGCGGTGTCGGCAGCAGTGCTCTGCCTGCCCGCAGTGCTGCAGCCCTTCCCTCCCTGCCTGCTGCTGGTTTCCCCTTTGCGGGTGCCTGTGTGGCTCCCAGGATGCAGAGCTGCTCCTCTGGCGTCAGTGACATCGAATGCAAAAATTACAAATGAGGCTAATCAAAAATCACTCACCAGTCCCTGCCTTCCCCAGGAAAAAGGAGCCCCGAGTGCAGCAGTCTGTAGAGTCTGACTAATGCTGCCGTTACTCTTCCTTCCAGCAGGAATAAAAGGGAGCCGGCTACTGCCCCAGTCTTGTTTAACCCACAGCTGCCGTGTCACACCGAGCTGCCCAAACTGCTCGGGGTCAGAGTGTTGAGGCTGGCTCCCGACTGAGGATTCTGGGCTCGCAGTGTGCTCCTCATTAGCGCATCCCGGGGGTCTCCAAGACTCTGTGCCCTGAACGCTTTGACAGACCTCTAGGAGGAAAAGTTCCTCCGGGAGGAGAAGTTTCAGCTGCCTCTGCCCTGGCCCTGCCTCCCTTTCCCTGCTCTGGACACCTCCAGATTCTGCAAATAATCAGTCTTGTTCTCAAGCTGACGGTGGGGGTGCACACAGCCTTTCGGGTCCGGAGCTCCCTGCGAGCTCCACAGCCCGCAGGAACGGAGGGGAAAGTAGAAGCTGCGTGAGGAGGAACTAGGACGATGGGAGCGAGCACAGCCCGTTTCACACAGCTAGGCGCTGGACTCTTCAGGCACTGCGCAGGGTAGGATTCTGCACAAATCAAGGAGAAGCTGTGGGAGCCCTTGCTGCTGCCCCAGCGCTTCCCGGGGTTTGGGGTCACTGCTTCCACCCAGCATCGCAGAGACCGTCCTGCAGCCGAGAGATGCTGTGTTAGGCGGGTGTAAATGCACGGACAGAGGCTGTGTGTCAGGGCATGGCCTAAGGCAGTGCCGTGTACACCAGCCTTAGAACAATCCTGCGCAGACAGCAGACAGCAGGGTGAAGCAGAGCCGAGGAAGCTTGCGGATCTCCTCCTGTTTATTCCGTGTGAATTAAAGCTGCTAGTCCTTCCCTCTCAGCAGTGTCCTGTTTCCCCAGGACAAGAAGCAGTCAGGCAGCAGGGGGACTGATAGGGGTCTCTGAGCTGCGTTGTTAAGGCACAGGAATGACTAGGTCTCTTCCAGAAGGAGAATACTTGGGGTAAACTGAGAGACTCCCTTGCTGCAGTGGCTGCAAGGTGGAGCAGACTCATGTCCTTCCTGCTGAACACGGGGCTGGGAAGTTACCCTGCTTTGCTCAGAGCAAATCCCTGAGGAAATCCTGGTGTGATGCTCTCACCACCAATGCGATGCTGAACTGCTGTGACAGCAGTCTTCAGCCCTTCTGAAACTCAGGGGGATTGGTGCTGAGCAGGAACAAAACCCCAAGGGTTTCAGGACACTGATGGAGCCATGGGCTGACGCCACTCCACTGGATCGACCCAAGTGTTATAGTTAAGGGACAATTTTAGCTTCTCAGCTTTGTGTTTCTCAACAATAATTTGATTCAAAACCATTGAAATGAAAAGAAGATCAGAAGACACTGAACTGCCACGATGTAGAGATGGTTCTCGTCTGCTGCCTGGCAGTTTGGCTTCACATGCCATCAAATGGTATGAATCAGCCTCCATGGTGGCTCACTGCAACAGAGCCTGAGGAGATGCTCTGTGAGGGCCAGCGAGCAGGATTAACTCTTCCCTGGCCAGCAGAGAATGGAAATCGCCTGACAGGTAGCTGTACAGACCCTGGGTAGCTGTACGGCCGTGGGATGTGATCACCCCACAGGTAGCTGTACAGACCCTGGGTAGCTGTACAGCCGTGGGACGTGATCACCCCACAGGTAGCTGTACAGACCCTGGGTAGCTGTACAGCCGTGGGATGTGAGCACCTGACAGGTAGCTGTACAGACCCTGGGTAGCTGTACGGCCATGGGACGTGATCACCCCACAGGTAGCTGTACAGACCCTGGGTAGCTGTACAGCCGTGGGACATGATGATGCTGTAATCCATCTCCACTGCCAACACTCTAGATTTCAGTATAAAGCCAGCAGACAAAACAAACTGAATCTTAGAAAGGCTTAAACACCAGGGAAAAGAACCCTCTCTGTTGATGAAATGGGTGGAATCGGATACGGCCCGAGCGCTGATGCGGGAAAGGGAGCAGTGGTGCCATTGATTTTTGGTGATCAAAGGAAAATCGACGGATTAATGCATTTCACTTCCAGCAGGATCCGCTGCGAGTCCTCCATTTAGCAGACAGCGCTTGGAAACCCTCTGGCCTCCTCTCCAAATGGTCTTCTCGCTCCACAGGGATAGCTGCAAGTGGGCTTCATCCGTCTGAGCTTCCCCTTGCCTGCACGCTGTCCTGCACAGCCAGAAGGGTAAAGAAACCCCCAGCAGGCGCTGCCCTCCACCCTGCCTGTCTCAGCCCTGCACGTACAGAGCCCAGCTGACGTACTTGTGAGGTCCGTGGGCTATTTTACACCGTCTGAGCCGAGAAGCCTTCTAGATATAGTCCAGTGTTTTGATCGTCCCCCGTGATCTGAATCAGAGGAGCGACTCTTCCCTTCACCCGTGTTTCCTGTTTTGCTGGCCCCCTTTCCTTTCATAGCCCTGCGGTCCCTGTAAGGAAGCGCACGCAGCGGAAGCGGTTATTTTTAAGCAGTGCTAAATGCATTCGCTGACAACTCTCTCCTGGGCGTCTCTTTTTCTGTACATCCTTGGTAGACCGCAAATAGCACGCGGAGCAAGCGGTGGGGAGGCTGCCTGAAACGGCTGAGAGAGCCCTAAAATCGTGTCATTTGGGCTCTGGTGACTGTAAGAAACACGCTGCCTGCGTGCCTGACGCGCGCACGTGGCGTCACGCTCCTGGGGTATGTGTGGGGTGATGCTTACAGCAGGAAAGGACGTCCGACCATCAAGAGCCGGAGATCCAGCAGGAGTCTGGATTTTGGAGTAAATGGTCTCTCATTCCTGCTCCCTCCCGGCCAGCAGCCTGCGGGGTTCAATTCCCCTGGAAGTAAGGGTGTGTTGCAAGCAACTCCATGCGGTGACAGAGTACTGCAGGGTAGCTGCAGTAACCAGACTACAGGCTCTCCGTGGAGCAGCTGGTCCCTTTTGCCCTGTCCACTCAACTAGGGATGGAAGGGAAAGCAGCAACCACTCAAACTCCGCATCAGTGGAACCCGAAGCCAACTCTGCCTACAGATCAACGACCAGAGAAGAAAGAGAAGCAGCTGAAAGCGAACGCAGGCCTGCTGAACTAACAGTGCCAAGAGGGGACACGGGCAGTGTGTCCGACAGAAACTGTTTTCACCAAGGAGAAAGCCATCGCAGACCTGCTGGAACCTCAGAAAGAGACTTAATGGCCTTTGATGAAGCACTTCAGTGGTGAGGACGTATGTCCAAAACGTTCGGACTGAACGAAGGCTCTTGGAGACAGCAGGGCATGGAGCAGCTCCGGAAGGAACACGCAGTGAAGGCAGATGCCGTCAGGGGAAACCCTGCTGCCATGACCCCAACCTTGGAGGCCTCTTCCAGCTAAAGTGATTCTGTGCTGCTCTGTCTGGTGCTGACCTGGGGAGTTCGGTGGAAGCCACGAAGAGCCCCTGTAAGAGAGAGCAGAAGGAAGTAGTCCCTGTAGTAAGTCCTCCAGCTACCTCCGGACATCCCTAGACCAGGTTTGCAGTTCTACTGCCTCCTGGGTTCGACCCTCAGGTTTGTTTCTGCAGGAGTGCAGTGTCGATGAGGAAACAACCGCTTCTGTTGGCAGCTGCTTAGTGGCTTCCACTGCAGGAAGAGCTGTGTGAATGGTGGAGGACTCGAGCTGGCCAAGCCCGTACTCGTGGTGAAACGTGGCTGAGCTCCAGCTGGAAAGGACGCTGGACTTGTCAAATTTACAACCCAAGTTCAAAAGGTCCAGAAGAGGTGGAACAGAGAAAGAAGTGGTTTCCCAGTAATTTGGATCATTTTGTTTCAGTGTTCAGCTCCAAAATGCAAAGCAAGGGGGGGGGTTCACACGGCAACACCCCTTCCTAGTGACAGACCAGGCATTCTGACATCGGTGGAGCTCTGCCTCTGCCTTTTCAGCGTTAGAGCCCAGCCAAATGCAACTTATTTCATTAAATAATTGGATTTCAACAGAACGGCAGGACAGGATGGAGTGTGGTGGTGTCCAAGTCGCTCTCAGCTTGACTCCCAAGTCCTGACTAATAGGATCTGGGAGCAAATGCTGAGAGACTCCTAACAACAGCCCTGCGCAATTAGCTGATGGCCACTGGGAAATTCACCTTCCCCGCACATTACAACCCTTCTCCTACTTTGAGGGTTACAGGGTGCAGGGCTGGAAATGCGGTATCTGTGTGAAATGAACGCGCCGCAGCCTTGCAGCAGGCTCTAGTGGCAGCAGTGGGAAAAACCCACCAAGCAGACACGGGGATGGAGATCTCAGCGCCAGAGCGTAACCCAGCAGCAGCCCAGCCCTCCCGGAGGCTGCCCTAGGGAAGCCAGGGTGCTGTCTCTAGTAGCCCCTTCCAAACAGGACATGCCTCTGCACTGCAGCCCTGCCGGGCTCCACACTCACAGCACCCAGGGCAGGCTTTGGGAAGGGAGCACGGTCCCATCCTTTGGGGCACTACATGAAGCAGAGGTCAGTCCACAGACAGCATCCCAGGTATTGAATGCCAGCCTACAGTGTGCAGGGGAGTCCTCTCAGCTTCCCTCACCTTGCTTTAGGGGTTCCAGTAACCCAGCTCCAGCTAAACGAGCAGTCGCCCTCCTCTAGAAAGCCTGCTGGCTTCTCCCCGCTGCTCTCCGGGGTCTGTGCGGCCAGCCAGCAGCTCCCCGTAGCTGCAGCAATTTTTAGAAACCGAGACGCAGTGCTGGAGCTCAAAGCGAGCCCTTTCCCTGCTGCCTTTTCCACTCCCCTGCTCCAAACAGAACCTTCTCCACAGGCAGCTGCTGATGGAGATGTTCTCTGCACAGCAGGGCCCCTCCTGGCCCGTTGCATCCACTGCTGCAGGGAAATGGGTTTCCCTTATGCACTGATGAGCTCAGGGAAAGCGTCTCCAGGGTGCAGCTGCGTTGCAGATGATGTTGAGACCCGTGGACATCCACCTGGATCCCCAGGAATCACTGCAGTAACAGTAAGAGCATCCTTGGCTGTTTCTGCTCCTCAGAGCTGAGTTCTGCAAGGACTGGTGTTGTGCAGAGGCCTTCGGTGTGGAAACTGACCCTCTGCCAAGGACTCTGTCAAACATCGCTTATTTCAACAAACACTGGGCTGTAAACAGTCCTCTCTGAAACCACAGAGCAGAGGGTCTCTCGCTGCGGGGTGAAGTCTCACGGCCCAGGGTTCATACTCAGTAGCCCATTTTAAGCCAGTTCACTGGATTTGTGTGGTGGCTGCTACAGAGCACTGAGGGTTGGTACTGCCCTGGTTTTAATTACAATGCGTGGGGGGAAAGGGGGGGCAGGGGCCACTCAGTGTGATGGCTCTGCCAGGGTTTTCTCTAGAAAAAGATGCTCCTCCAGTGAGAGGCAGATCCCATGTTCAGCTCGCCCTCAGGAAACCCTCTCTAGGGTGAAATACACGGGGACAGGCTGGGCTCAAGAGGTTGGTGTGGAGACCACTCCATACTCAGCCAAAGCAGGCAGTGAGTGATGGGAAGGATGCAGAGGCCAGAAGACGCCAGCGTTGCCATCCTGAAGCCCTCCAGGGCGCTGGCTCAGAACCACGCAGGGCAAGCGCGGTGTGAGGTGGTGGCTGGGAGCTGCTCCACACCAGGCCGGGAGAAGCTGCCCCGGTGACGCTGAATTCCCAGTTTGAGCTCTGCCATGACTGCCTGGGACGTGGGTTCTGCTGGCCTCCCAGTCTCTAAAGACACTGAGGAGAGAAGGGAAGGTATGTTGAGCCATAAACCGCTCCTCCACCTGCTGCTGCCTGCTGGGAATCCCATTCTGTTCTGCCAGATTACTCTGTCAGGGCAGAAAACCTTCTAAGCCTTCTTTACCTGACTTAATTTTCTCCTCAGTTATTGTCTTATAAATCAGGATTTATTATTAGGCATCGCATCAACTGAAGTGCTAAAAATATGAGCCAGGCTTTAAAAAGCATTTCTGGCAGAGTCTGGAGAAGGTGGGGGGAGCAGCCCCTCCAGGGAGGGCTCTTCGCTCACCCCAGCCCCTCCTTCATGCTGCAGATCTCTGCATCCCAACCCACCGGCTCCGCAGGGCTCCAGCCCCTCCACAGCTCTCTCAGACAGCATTTCCAGCGTTTTCGTGATGAGCTCACTCCAGCCAGCACCTTTGGGTGCTGCCCTCTCTGCAGGCACCAGCTCGCTTCTCTTTCACCTGTGGTGCTGGCTCTGGGTGCCTGTGCAGAGCAGCAGCACATTCACACAGGGGAGGCTGTGGGACGAGCAGGGGGGAGCGTGAGGGTCTGTAAACGCAAGCAGCCCTGCCCAGGCTTCCCAGGGAGGGCACTAAAATGCAGATGAGTGGGCTGAATTCATAGGTTAAACCCTGATTTGTCTAGAAGGGTCTGAAATAGTCATTACCCCGGGGGGAACCCAGAGCAAGCAAAGAACTGAAGGCAGGAGGTCCCAGGGCTCTGGGTTGTTCGCTGCCCTTTCTTTCCCGTGGGCACCGTCGTCTCACAGCACCCCGAAAGCAGCGAGTGTGAGCATTGCCAGCAGAGCTGAGGTCCTCTTTACTCCTTAGCATCATTCCCGTGTAGCTATCCACCGCGATCCCCCCACCGCTGGACACCAGCCTTCCAGTCAGACTTCCACAGTTACAGCCAGCGAGAGAACAGACCGTAACAGCCCCGGAATCCACCGCTTTCTCTTGGGTCTAATGACAGAGAAGCATCGTTGCCGTTTCTGCTCCGCTCAGGGGACAGACCTAGGTGGGCGAGCAGAATCAAGGTGCCGCAGTTTCGCAGTGGCCTCGGGTGGTGGCAGGGGACCAGGCTCCTCCTGACCAAGCTTTCCCTGCTCAGACCCCGCGGGGATTCATCGCCAGAGGCCATATCCCTCACTCACGTCGTGTGGTTCAAAGTCCACGTGGATGAGCGATGCTGGATGAGTTTACTGTCAGTGAAGGGGTGGCTGTAACGAATGCTGAGCTCTGTCCTGTGAAACACTCTCCTTCCAGATTTCTACTCAGTGACACCAGATCAAGGCTCAGGTACCAGTGGTTCCACCCAGTTGTTTCCTGCCCAAAGCCAGCGCTGCGGCTCGGAGTGACGGTCTGGGGCATCGCCTCTGTCCCACGCAGGAGGTCTGGCTGCAAGCACCATGAGCCACTTTCAGCAGCTCTGCTCCAGTTTGCTGCTGAGGTCCCCATGGATCTGTAACTTCTTCCTGGGGAGGGTGACAGGGCACTGAGGGGGCTGCCAGGGGAGTTGTGGAGTCTCCTTCTCTGGGGACATTCAGAACCCACCTGCACTTGGTCTGCCCAGCATGGGGGACATGGGCCAGACCTGTCACAGCAGCCAGAGAGCCCAGGGGCCTGGGGATGGGCAGTGAAGGCAAAGGGTCCAGGGCAGGGGTTTGCTCGGCCTAGAAAAGACAGCCTACTGGAGAACACAAGCGTCTTGCAGATGCTGGTAGGGAAAGGTGGGTGAGCTCTGCCTCCCCACACCCAGCGGTGTCTTGTCTGCGCGTTACCCCAAGGGCTGGGTGCAGGAGAGCGATTTCTGCTTCTGCCTTCCAGGAGGGTTTCTGTAACTAGGAGGGAGCTACAGAAATGTTTTGTTCCTCCTTCAGGGTTTTCCTGCTCTGCTTCTTGTGAAGAATTGCCCAGGGGAGCCTGTGGATACGAGGAGGCTGCGTGGCTGCACAAGGCAGAGGAGAGTCTCTGTCAAACACAATTGAATCTGCCTTTGGTCTGGGTCCCCAGGAGCAGCCGTGGTCCTCCAGGAGCGGTTGAGCCAGGAGCCCTCCAGCGAGGACAGTAAATCAGCTGCACTCCTGATCTGTAGATGAAGGCTGGATCCTACTGTCACCCGCAGAAGGCAGGCAGCTGCCCCCCAGCAGCCCGTGTTTGGCCACCAGCGATCAGCTGTAGCAGGTCCTGTGTTTTTGTAGAGCCCATGGAAAGGCAGAGCTCACGAAGCCCCGCTCTCCTGGCTGTTGCTGTGTTTGGTTAAGGGAGCAGAGTCCTCTCTAACTGTACTCGATGCTCCATGAACTAATAAGGAGGCTATTTCTGAATGGCCAGCTATCGGGTGGCACAGGCAATCAGAACAGTCCCTGTGGGACCGATAATTGTTCCCTTCAGGTAAGCGTTCCGGCTCTGGCGCGGCCAGTACCTGGCTGTGCAGGGCAGCCAGTGCTCTGCTCAGGGGAGGTGGACTCGGGCTGGAAGGTGTGCACAGAGGGTCACAGCCACGGGCACAGGGAAGGGAAGGGAGCCCCCCCGCAGGCACAGGCTCTGACAGAGCATAACTGCACAGCACCACCCCCCTGGGTGGTGGGTACGAGGGTAGGGAAGGACTGTTGGCAGCAGTGGGGCAGACGGTATGGCAGCTTTGTGTCTGCATTCCTGCAGTACTGACAGCACAGGAACTCTCGTCCGTGTGGGGAGTCAGAGCAAACAAGAGGCAGCGTGTCTCCGAGGGAGCCCAAGCTTGCTGGTGGGAATGGCATACATTTATTATGGGTGAGCTTGGGGCAGTGAGATCAATACAGTCGTGGGCTTGTCTTCTGTAGGGACCTGGCAGGGGGAGACGTCCTTTTCCCACAGGCAACAACCTATTTTGAGAGAGGAGTAACTTTGATAGCAGCGAGGTGTTTGCATCAGCAGCGCCTGGGACTACATCTGAATTTGTTTCCCAGGGAGACAGGATGTTTTCCAAGAAGAACATCATCACACCTTGAAATAGCTATAAACTCCCCTCACAGAGCAAGAGGCGGCAGCCTGGAACAGCCTGACCCTTGAGGGGCTGTCAGGAGCTGGGGCTGTATTTGCTTACCCGCTCTTGGTTGTGTGGCTGAGCGTGTGGTCCCTCGTTTGCAGAACTCCGCGTGCCCCCCAAGCCCTGGTACGAAACAGCTGCTCAGGATCCAGCTGCAATCTCAAGCTAAGGCTTCTCTTGTGCTAACACAGGCTCTGGCTGCCGTGGTGGTGATCTGCAAGGAGTTACGGCTGCACCTGACTAAATCCCTTGTCTTTTCCAGGAGGAACCCAAGGATAACTCACAGGGAGCTGCATCCCCTTTAAACTCCGCATGGAATGGGGCAGGGTAGGGGCCACGAGTGACTGCAGTGTCCTCAGCCTCCCCCAGCCTTACCCAATGTGAAGGCAAAGGGCTGGGGAGAAAAAACAGGGGGGGCAGAGTTATCCTCAAAAAACAACAGTGGGCTCAAAAGGAACAGGGGCTGTGGGGCAGGGCAAGTGGAGAAAGGTCAGGGGAGTGAAGGCGGCTCCTCAGCCCCTCTGTGCCCGGACAAATGTGCTCTGTTCCTCCTTGAAAAGAAAACTTCCCAGCTGGTTTGAAAATTCCCAGGGCAGGAGCTTTGGCACCTTCTGCGGGGCGCCTGCCTCAAGGCTCCCTTCACCTCCTCGCACACGAAACCCCTTTCCCAGTCTGCAGCTCGCCTCATGGCCAAAACAGAGAGGACAGACTGTGGCACCATCCGACCTTCGGGATGGGCAGGACGTGAGACGTGAGACATCCAAAATGGGAGAGCCACTGCGAGGGAGAGCAGTCCCTCTGTTGGACCCTCCACATCCCCCTCACGGACGGGGACAGTCCTCTTAAGAACAAGAAAGCCAGCACACAGCATCAGAGCAGAGCAGAGCTCCTTCCAGCCTCTATCCTCTGCCCGTCTCCTGCAGCGGGTGCTTTGCCACCAGTGCAGGAGCGGGGAAGAGCAGGCTGGCATTTTCCCTGGGTGTTATTTCATTTCCCACTAATGGTGATCCAGGGGACAGGGGGTTTGACTTGTGTTTTTATAGGCACTGGTGCTTTTCCCTTCAATTAATTTGAGTAACAGCTTCCAGAGCGCCTGCACAGCACCCTTTAACTGCGGCTTTATGGTTTCGCTGCCCACTCAGTCAATAAACAACTCTGGTTTTACTGTGGTCCTGCTGCCTGCTCCTTCCCTCCTGCACTGCTCTACAGAGGACCTGCAGCCGCAGGAGGCTGTCAGAACAGAAGAGCAGAGTCAGACCAGAGACCAGGTGGGTCCTGGTTGGTCATGCTGAGCGATCCCACGCAGAGACACTCTCTCTCTTCTTACCCCCCTGGCTCGAGTAAGAACTTCTGCTGGCCACTGCTCCACAAACAGGGGTGTTGCTGCCCTGCTGAGGAGGGATTTGGGGGGCTATGACCTGGATCTCTGCAGACATCTTAAAAACACCCGTGGTGCCTTCCTCCTTCACCACTTGGTAGTTCGAAAAGGCCAGAGCACCCCCAAGAGCCTCTGGCACTGCTGCTCTTTGTGTCCATGGTTCATGGAGAGTGGCTCAAGCAGCTGTGCCTGCAGACCGGAGTAGAGACCAGACTGAGCATCCTGCTGCTGTGATTACGGGGTGGGCAAAGCTCAGAGCTAAGAGGGTCTCAGGAAATACCAGGCTTAGATGGCACCATCATTCCTTGCCTAGGAGATCAGAGATAGAGTAAGAAATTCTATTGAGCTGCCTGGCCGTGGTGGAAACCTCCGGGCTCACACAAGCTCACCAGGGCTCCCTCCGTCACTGGAGAGGTTCAGCCAGGCACCCCGCGGTCCCTCTGTTGGCCTGAGCAGCGGCTGGACGGTAGGGAAGACCCTGACGAGGCCGACTGGCCTTACCTTTTTTAAACAGCACTGGGTTGTGCAGCAGCCCCCCTGCGGGTTCTGTTCTCTCTGTAGAGGAAGCCAAGGGTTGTGTGTTAATTTTGATCAGCCTGCACTCCCGAGCAATTCAAACTGCATTTGCTTCTCCTTTACTGTCCTGATGTCCCTCATGACCCCACACAGGATTAAGCCAGGATTTCTCCCTGCGTGCAAGAAACAGAGTGAAGCATTAAACCCCGCGTAATTACCTGGAGAGCTTCCAGACCTGGAGTGAGGCAGAGGTGCAGATTGCTCCAACCCCTTGACATTTTCTACAGGCATTGCAAGTTCTCCAGACTAGCTGTATGGTCTGGGATCCTTGGCTAAACACACGAGGGCTGCCGTGCCCCTCGTTACCCATGGTGAAGCAGTGCCCTCCTGTTAAACGGTCCCTCCTCGCTGTAACAGAGACGCGGCGTCTCCCCCCTGGAGTTAACGCTGCCTCACGGCTGTGCTGCCTTCAGGCTGCTCCAAGCTGGGGTGGCACCCTAAAACGCGTTAGGTGCATCGGTGGCCTCCTGCGGTGTCGGCTGAGCTCTCCCTTTCTGGATTTTTCTGGATGTTCTAGACAGAGGGCATTACCTGCACGGGGCTGCTCTGTGTTCCCCTCAGTGCTCCCAGCACTCATAAACAGGGGTCTTGCCCTCCCCGCCGGCTCCAGAGCAGCGCAGGGAGGATTCTCACAAGGCTCCCGTGCCCCCGGCGTGTGTGCACGCGCTGAGGGGGTGAGGGGGAGGTCTCCCTGCTGTCCCGGGGGAGAGCCCCGCTCGGCCAGCAGCGTGTCCAGACATCTGTTTTTACAAACCAAATGATGCTCGGCAGGCTGGGGAGCGGGGCACGTCTGATGGATGCACCCGCTACAGCGGCCTGGTATGGTCCCATGAGCATGCTCGGGGGATTAGGGGAGACACCAGCACAGGGTCAGGCTGTGCTGCGGGTCTGAAGGCTGCAGCATTAATGCCGTCTAATGGGAGCGTTTGTCAGCGGGCGCTGCCATTGGGCAGACGGCCATCTGGACCCCGGCTTTGTGTGGTCGCGGCCGATCGTCAGAGCGATGGCATTTCACTGACCTTCAGAAACTTAATTAAAGCCTTGTATTGCTGTCCCTCAGCAAGGCACACAAACCCCTCGCCGGGCAGGGGGCGGCTCGAGGGCTGCTCTTGGTGCTTCCCAAGGCTCCAGTGCACGGCCCTGCCCGCGTGGGCACCGGTCAATCTGAACTGGCGCTGGCGGCTGCGCTGCCACGCCGGGCAGGACAGAGCGCCTCTCCTCGCTCTGTGCTCTGACGATGCCGCCACAATCGGGAGAGGCTCCTCCAGAAAGCAGCAGCCCTGCAATCCCATCCATCTCGGTTTGACTTCACAGCTTGTTTTGAACATTTGCCCTTCAGTTTACGGCTCCAGAGCTGTTGTGGCCGTCCTCTCATTTGGAACAAACCGTTTCACAGCAACCCTGAGTGACTGAGGCTGGCTGAGCCCTCTGAGCTCCTCCAGCCCAGCCCAGCACCTAACAGCACCCCAGCGGCCACCCCAGAGCACTCAGGGCCACAGCCAGGCTGTCCTTCAACACCTCCAGACACAGGGACTCCCCCACTGCCCTGGGCAGTCCAGTCCAGGCTCTGAGCACCCTTTCCCTGAGGAAGGGCTTCCTGACAGTCAACCTCACCCTCCCCTAGCAGCTCCAGGCCATTTCCAAGGATCTCATTCCTTGCCAGCCCCTTGGGCTTCCCAGCTCCATGCCCTGCTCTGTGCAGGTCAGTAACGTTTGCCCTAGTGTGGATTAAACTGGCATTTTGGGGCTGTGGGGGGAAAATCATCTCTCCTTTTTCTGCAGGCCCCTTGGGGCAGGAAACGGGGGACAGGAGGGGGTTCCTGGCTGCCTGGGGTCCCATCCTGCAAGCTCTTTTCAGAAACGCATCAATCACCTTGAATCCAGTCCGTATGCCTTCTGGACAGACGGGGAGTCGCCTGAGCCCCGCAGTGCTCTCACAAGCCTTCTTCTCATTTGCATCTTAAATGTATTCCTGGCCAGCTCGCTCGCATCCATCCTGGTGCCGGTGTTTACCCTCCCCGTGAGCTGACACAGGCAGTCTCGTTCCCTCTCGGATTGCCTTTCGCTAGAGTGAAACCCAGTTCCTCAGACCTCTCCCAAAATGCACTCGCTGTGCCCCCCGACACGTCTGCTCCTGCGCTCCCTGTGCACCCCCAGTGCCCTCTGCTGCCCAGCAGGTGCCCTAGGGAGCAGCGGGGATTCCTTTGCTGGAAGTCATGGAAGCAGGCTCCCCTGCTTGTGTGGGGATGCTCCTGCGGCTCTGTTGCACCCTGTCCTCAAGCTGCCCCCGGTCTCTCTCCAGTGCCAGCAGCAGGAAACTATTTGCTGGGGTGGAAGGCAAGAACAGGCACTGACAGGGGGTTCTGTCACACAAAGGCTGGATTTCTCAGCTGCTGGGCTGTTGTGCCCCGGAGGAGAGGCAGATGACAGCTGTCAGTGTCTTTAGCATCCACAGAAATTAATATTCTGGGGCATTAAGTCAGCAGTCCTTGAGGATCCGGGCCAGGCTGCTCTCTTTGCTTGCTGACTGCCCATCTCGTTGTGACTATCAGGTCTCTAATAGGGGCTTGACATGCACGGTGAGACCGGGGTGGCTGGCACGGGGGGCTCAGATGCTGCTCAGGAAAATCTAGGGCACTTCTTGACAACAGATCCAGTCTCCTGCTGGCAAATACGAGGGTTGCTACTTACGTCGATTTATCTCTCGTGAAGAATAATGCTTCTTGAGGCAGGAGCCTTGAGGAGCACCGGGGCAGTGCAGCTGGGGAGGGGGCACCCCAAGCTGTCCCGCTGTGCCTAGCTGAAGCACAAATGCTGGCAGTGAAAATGCAGAGGAGCACTGGGGTTATCAGAGTGTCGGAGGAGGCACGGACAACGGGACAGGGAAGGGATTTTCAGCTTGACACGAGGCCCGATCCCTAGAAACACCAGTTATGTGAGTAGGGTCTTCCCCGGAGGATGGGCAGGTGTGACTGCAGTGGAGCTGCTCAGTGAGGGGGTACCGTCACACGTGTGTGAGCCGTGAGGAAGGGTCCGTTTCGCAGGGCTGATCCTGGTGCTCTGTACAACCCACCACTGTCTACGGCCTCCAGTTTCTATCAGCGTTTGACAGTTTGTTGACAGCTCGTTAGGGAAAAGCCCCACGAGTGACCGAAGGGCTCTGCTCTCTAATTGTGAGCGATGCTGCAACCTGAAGCGGACGTGGAGCTGCGGTCAGGAGCCAGGCCGATCCGCAGGTCGGCTGCAGCAGTTCTAAATGCCCAGCGCAGAGCCTAGCAGCGCAGGCAGGGCTGGTGCACATGGCAAACTGGGGGCAGGGGAAGAGGCTTTGGAATCCTTCCTGAACGAAGGCACCAGAACGGTGTTGGTGGCTTTGGGCCACATCAGCTCTGTCACTGAGCCGAGAAGAAGTTGCCCTCCATGCACATCGAACACTCCCTCTGAAGGGACAAGAGGGGTCCTTGCAGCAGCACAGGTTGGGGGACCCCATCTCACAGGAGGAGCTGTGCAGCAGAGATGGGAATTAGAGAGCCTTTCACTACTGAGCCCTGGGTAGGGTCATGCAGAACAGGTAAGGCTGTGCAAGCCAGATGCTCCGAATCAACAGGAAGCGCCTGTAAGAGTTTGCTGTCCTGTAAGGGCGCCTATCAAGGTAAGGAGCACCGGAACAGAGAGGGTCACCCAAAGATGTGACCCTTCCCTTGGGCTGCGGCTGGCGCTCGGGAGGTGATGCCACAGCCCGCTGCCACTGCACATCGACTTCTTTGTCAGCCCTCAGCACGAGGTGGAGGAGTTTATACACCTCTCCACAGAGCAGACATCACGGCCGTGTTGTTGAAACTGCTGACTCGAGGCCCAAATTCTTCCCCGTAGGAAGAATCCCTGCTAAGCCTGGCAGGGGAGCTGGGTTCCCAAGGGCTCTCTCTCACACGAACAGCGCAGAGCTGTGAGGCAGGTGACTGGACCTGCACCGCACGTGTCACAGCATCCTCAAACACAGCTCCTCCAGCCAGGCTGCTGGGCTGCCTCCCCCCAGAGCCCAGTGCTCCCACAGCCTTGGGGGTTTGCGGGTGTTGCTGCATTTGCCCAACGTATCGGTTGCTTGGGATCTTTTCGTGTCTGCAGTGTTTAACCAGAGCTTTCACTGAGCATCTTGCCCTTGCAGATGCTAAAATGTTGTCTTGGGGGTCTGCTGGAAGAGTCTGAAGGGGAGTTCTGAACAGACTTTTCTCACTTCCCACCTTCCAGGTGGATTTCTTTTTCAGGAGATGCTATCTCAGGTAAGCTTGCCCACGTCCCCAGGGCACACCCAGTGCTGGTGGGACTGGAAGAGCTGAAAGCCTTGGGTATCAAAGCTAAATCCTCGAATCATCCAAATTCAAGGCATCCTGACCGGATTCTCCTTCCGAAAACACCACGGCCACAGGCAGAGGAGCCACCACAAGCCGCTCCTCTGGGCAAAGCAGGTGGCTTGAGAGGAGCCTGCACCCAAAAGATCTGGTTAGGCACCCCGGAACACCAACAGCTCTCCGTGCGGGATGTGGCCTTCCCAGCTCCTGCAGACCTAGGGCTGAGAAATGTCCACACCAGTGCTTCAAAGGAAGAGCTGCTAATTGAATGGTGCCATTAAGGAGATAATAAGGTTAATAAGGAAGTGTGGGAACGTCACGCGTGACGGAGGAGACAGATACCTGTCAAAACGAGCGCTGATTGGCAACAGCGGGTGAGGTACTGGGTACCGCTGGGCGCAGCAGCCCACAGAGGCGGGCACCTCACCCGAGACTAACGCTGGCTGAGAACACGAGGCAGCCATCCAGTGCTCTCGACCCATCTGCTGCCAAGAGCAAACTATAAATTATGAGTGGCATTTCCCACGTCTATTCACCCAGCACCAACTTCATTAAAGGCTTCTGAGCCTGCGGTAGGTGAAGATCCCTGCACACAGCCGGGTTTTCTCCCGGGGCAAAAGCCGGACAGGATTTAACATTGCTCAAATAGCAGCTGGTCCCTCAGCGTCCCCTTCCTCACACCACGGAGGCAGGTGTGGTGTAATCACAGTACCACTTAGCTGGCACAAGGCGGATCGGCACTGCGGTTGGGTAACTGCGGGGGTGCCGTGGTCTCTGCGCTTCCATGGGTCTCCTCATGCTCACATCTGTGTTCCTCTCCGACAAACCTGGGGAATGAGAGGCCAAGTTACTGCGCTCACTCACACGGAGGCCTCCACGAAATCTCCTCTGAGCTGTGGCGGCTCCTGGTGCAACGGCTCACGTGCGACACTGGATCGGAGCCGTTTCGTTGGGGACAGCATTAGCAGCAACATCAGGACCAGGATTTTCCGTGCCTTTGTTTTTCCTCTCTTACTCTCTGAGCTGTCACCTATGCATCACACTCACCCACTGAACGCCTGGTCTCCCCCCCGCGTTACCCCCCGTCCCAAGTGATTATGGGGCTGCTTTGTGCTCCCGAGCGCGTTCGCCGTGTAAAACGGCACCAAGACGACTCGGCTCTCCCACCCGAGGAGATGAAAGGGAAAAGGCAGTTACTGTCCCGCGTCGCGGCACTGCGCGGTTATTGACGTGGAGAAGACAAAGCAATAACTCTGGCCATGTGCCGATAAATAATAGATAAGGGGGTTATGTGTTGGGCTTCTCCTCCTTCCTTACACCGCTTCCCAGCTGGAGTGACGCGGCTGCAGCCAAACAGGCAGGGCATCTGTGCCCATCAGTTATGCAGCACTGGAAAACAGCCATGTCTGCACCGACGGGCCGCGAGGAATAGTGGCGAGGGGTCAAGAGGAGGGTAGATCTTTCTCTTAGAAGAGTGGTAGCAGGTTTTCTGGGCCGGCCTGGACTCTGACACGTCACATCACCCGCTGCCCCAGACAGCCTGAGCCAGCACAGCTCTGGCAGATGTGGCAGCCAAGGTCTCCCCGCTCATCTAAGAGATCTGTAGGGCCTGGAAAGGCATCTCCGTGTTGTCTTCCCGCAAGCCTTGCTCAGATGCCCAAGGCGAGCGTGAGCTGACGTCCCCGGTCAGGCTGTTGCTGTTACCACGGGTCTACATGTCGCCTGTGGAAAAGCGACAGCTCAGCAAGAAACAACAGCAGTGAAATAAACCCTAAACCCCTGCACATGCCTTAAAGCATCCCCTGATCTCTTGCCCCTGGGAAATCAGAAGCATCCCATGAATTGCAGCACATGGTCTGCCCCACCCTGAGGTCCTTGTCTGGCACCTCCCGAAACAGCAGCCAGAGCTCAGAAATCCAGACACTTGCTGCACTTGCCCTGAGGAAATCCTCGCTCCCCAAGTGTCAGGCAGCAGGAAGGAGAGCCTGTGCACGGCCAGAGTTCAGGGGTGAGGGTTATCTGCGCATCTGAGCTGGCTGGGTCTGGTTTCTGTGGGAGTCAGGGCTGCAGTGCCCTCAAAGCTAAGAAGTGGCTCAGCCCTAAACAAAGGGGGGTGCAGCAAGCGCAGAGCAGTAAGGGAAGCAGTAACGGCTGGGGGGTACCGTGCTTTCTAAGTTACCCCCCCCAAATGCCATCAACCCAGCAGACTGGCAGCAGGGCCATTCGTTACAAGAGTTCTACCCTGGCTCCTGAAAGCAAGACCCCCGCAATCCTTGGTGGAAATACGGGGGGGAATGAGATGAAGCTGCACGGGAAGCAGCAAAATGATTCCAGCATTAGGCAAAGCCGTTTACGGAGAGACGTTTGTGACAGCAAATTAAATACCTTTGTTTCCCCATATCTCCCCATCACTGCAGCGATAGCTCTTGATAGGATAAAAGGGCCTTGCCTTGCCAAAAGCATATTAGAGCCTCTTTCAGCTGAGAAAACAATTAAAGGCCCTTGGAAACGGGGATTTTTCACGCCACACAACAGCAAACATCTCCTGCAGCTGCTAGTTGCTGTGCGGCTGAGGAGGGAGCAATCTGTCACGGCCTCCGTTATTTCAGAGAGCAGTGAAGCTGCTCCAGGAGCTGTGGAAAGCCAGCTCGTTGGACTCGGAGAACCTGCCGCACCCCTCCCTTCTGGCAGCGATAGCCCTGGGTTAACACAAGAAGGGGCTGAGCCCCTCCAC
Source organism: Upupa epops (assembly GCA_013397515.1). Lineage (NCBI taxonomy): Eukaryota > Metazoa > Chordata > Aves > Bucerotiformes > Upupidae > Upupa > Upupa epops. The sequence continues at coordinate 40,594 of VZRI01012831.1, read as the reverse complement.
GGGGGTTTGCTCGCCTCACTGATGAGCAAGCTTGGTCCCTCGTGTCGAAGCAACACTTGGTAAAGTCACCGGTTATTCTGGAGACAGCGGTATGAAGTTTTCAGTCCTCTTCATCTCCTCGAGTTCCAGGGGATGCAGTCGCATTCCCCAGTGCTGAGGCATACCCCTCACGGCCCGAAACCCCTCCTGTGATCCTCCCTCAGCTACTGACAGACCCTTTGTGTGTTGGGAGCAGGCTAAGCAGATAAGAAGTTGAGTTCTTTAAGGCTGGGAATGATGAAGAGAGCCACTTCTCAGTGCCTGAGTGCCCAGAGCACAATGCACTAAGACATTTATGACAGAGCTTTAACACGGCAAGGCGGATTTTATGGGGTGAAGCCGTGACACAAAGCATTCGCTCACGGATGGAGTACAGCAGAGATCTGATGACCGACCGTTTAGTCATCAGTGAGACCCTCACTGCCAGCACACCTTGGCACAGCCCAGCAGGCAGCAGAGTCCCTCCGCGTCCTCCGCTCTGCTTCCCAGGTACCCTGGAAGCTCCACGCTTCCCCGCAGCCAACAAAAGCACTTGAGCCCGGTTCAGTCATTTCGCAGAATGAAAAGCCAACACACCTTTTCAAGGGTTCTTGGGCTCCTTTCTAGGAGTCCTTAGGCCTTCTCTAAAGAGATGGAATTGGAGATGAGAAGTCTGAGAATGGGCTGCGTGATGCTGCTCTCGGGGAATGACAGAGCGCGCCGTGACTGAGCAGGTGGGTATTTAAGTTTGGGGAAGAGAGCGGCTCAATGTTTTACCTTCAAGCACTAGTTTCTGCCTTCAGTTTTCAAAAATTCCTGTCCTGTTCTGCCCCCAGAACACTAACAATAACGTGTCTGTGTTAACCCCTATCCCTGGGTCATGACCTGACCCCTTCCAGGCAGTGCTGTGTCATGCAACGAAACACCCAGCCTCTGCTGAAGAGTCTGTTCTGCTGACACGAGGAAGAGGAGAAGCAACAGTCCATCTTGTTCACAGCCAGGGTAACTGGGAGCCTCACAGACTCACTAGGGCAGCATCGTTAGCCCATTTGCTATCAGAGCAAGTGCTGATCTAGATGTCAGATGTTTAGGGTGACTGGGTTGGATTTAGGTTGCACTGGATGATCTTGAGGTCCTTTCCAGCCTCATCGTTACTGGGATACTGGGATACTGTACGGGGATGCACCGCCTTTCAGATGGCACACACCAAATGACCCTCGCAAGAGGGTCCACAACCATCAGGGCTTCTCCCCTCCAGTGCCAGGGGAGGGGACCTACAGAATCCAGGTTTCTCACCTTCTGCAGCCAAAAGTGTTTGACATCCCTGTTCTGCAAAGAGCTCGGGGAGATGGCCCCTCAGGCGCTGGGTCCTGCCTTTGGCAGCATGGAGAGCCCATGTTAGAGCAACACCAAGATCCAAACACGGACTTCTCCCTGTTCTACACCTTGGTTTCTGTAGGAAGACAAGGAGTGCACCCCCAGTCCTCCTACAGCTCTGGTCTGGGTAGCTGGGAGCCTCCAGGAACTGCTGCAGAGCTGACCTTTACCTGCTGACACAGGACAGCTTCTGCTCCTGCTGCGACTACTTACCACCTTAATTGTGTGAAACCAGTACAAAGCCCGTGCTCTGACCCCAGGTAATATCATTACTTCCAAACGCTAGGGTATTTCTTTTCCCCACTTACATTTCTGTTATCTCTGGCTTAATCACTGTGAGAAAAAGTCGAGGTTGCCAAGGTAGGAAATGTCAGGCTTGATGCTGCCTGCGCTGGGCTAATCCACAGCCCCGCGCGCGTGCATTCCAAACAGCCTTGGCTTGTACCACCATCGTCTGCCTCACGCAGGGCCCGCGCTGAGCAGCCAGACGCAAGGAGCAGGTGGGGTCGGTACTCGGAGGCTGGAGTCCAAGGACTTCCTAAGGGCCGGGATGGGGTGGCAGGGGCTCATCTTCCTTCGGCACTCCTGACCTTTGTACCCTTGGTTTTGCCCCCTGTCCCTGCAGACTGAGCCTTTATTCTGGCTGGGTGGGAGCGTGCAGGAGGCCACTGGCCTGGGGAACCTGCAAGCCACGTCCGCAGCGACGGGTCACCTTTACTGATGGCACACAGCAGGGCAGACCTGAGCGCTGAGAGCTGGTTTGGGCTGTCATTTGGTTGTCCTTTCCTTTTTCGTCCTGTTTTGCTCCCGTGCTCCTCCCCTCACAGCTTTACGGCTTTTCCTTCGTGGTTTGGGTACTTTAACCAGATGTTTGGCTTTGATGGCAGCAGACAGTTCCCCTGTAGCTGGAATTGCACTCGTCACCGTCGTGTGATCACTGCTGCGTCTCTCAGGACCGGTGCATGCTTGTCCGTAAGCGAAACCACCTGCCTTACTTTCCCCGAGTGACACTGAAGAGCGCAGCTCTCGGATCTCTTGTCTGTCCCCGTTTGAGTCACTTGACTCCAGCGGATCTCAGGTTAGGGGTTTCTGAGTACCCGTCTCATGTTTTGCTCCTGGTTTGCTCTCTCTGCTTCGCTCTCCCAGAGCCAGCCAGAAGCGATCGTGTGAGGTGAAGCCTGGAGCTTGGGGTTACACAGAGAGGTCCCAAAGGTGCCCCAATACTTTCACTACCTCCATCCATGCTCCCCCACAACAGGGATTAGAGCTCATGACCCTGACGTTTTCTTCCTGAAAACAAATGATCAAGAGCACTGCCGAGCTCAGGAGACAACCGGGGTCTCGGGGCTCCGCCAGCAGCTGGGCATCAGCCTTGCATTTGGGGGCAGAAAAGAGGCAGAGGAGCCACCTCCTCTGGTCTACAGGGCGAAGCACGGAAGGAGAAAGACCGTGCCTGTGCTCGAGCACAACTGCTCCTACCGAGCCCTTGAGGAACTCGACTCCATTTCCAAATACAGGGGAACATACAGAGCTCAATTATTGGCCATGCTCATACTGTGGGCTATTTACAGACTGGGAGGGATGTGCTGGGTAGCACTTAGTGTGAGCCACTGCACACGGCAAACAGCACAGTAAATCCTTGACAAACAGCCATTAAAATAGCTACCACGTCGCCTCATCCCCAGCCTCTGGGGCTCTCTGCAGGGACAGCAGCAGGGATGATCTCCCTGGTGTGCGCAGGAGGCACTGAGTGTCTGAAAAGGCAGGAGTTAAGACATCCAACTGCCTGAGTCACGGAAAATCAGACAGATCCTCCTGAAGCCACGAACACCAGGGCAGCCCTGGCCTGCCCATCGGGGTCATGCTCTAAAGCACACACCTGGACCCTCTGACACAGCGGGGTTCACCACAGCAGCAGCCTGCTTTCTTGTGTCAGTCAGGCTGACACCGGGAGAGGAGCGACTCTGGGTGGTGGATGGAGATCAGCCACCTCTGCTTTTCCCACTGTAGAGCCAGGAGAGGTGCAGGTATGCGTAGAGTCATTACAGTGCAGCAGAAACCATTTCCCCAAGGGTCTTCTGCTCCAGGCTCTCATCCCTGTGGCACTCTACAAGATAATAGAAAACTCTGACCTGCCTGTGGATGCTCTCAGAAAGCAGAGGATGGTCTATTCTCAGATCAATGGGGTTGCAGCATCTCTCTTCTTATCTGTTACAAGGGGGTCTGGGCAGTTAAATCCCCCATGCACTGAGTGAGGACTCTTCCCCACACATTATCACGTTTATCACACCTCCCAAGCCTAAGAAACGAGATGTTGCTGAGAATAACAAGAGCAAAAAGCAGTGATGGAGAGTCTTTTCTACTCAATTCAATTTATCCAGCCTGAATTCCTTGTGAAAGATGTGGATACGTGAACCCACACAGACAGCACTCCGGCCCCAGCATGATCTGTCTGTCAGCAGAAAGTAACTCTGCCCAAGCAGTGTGGAAGCTTTAGTAACAGGGATAAAGGAGGTACCAAGCTCTGAAGCCTCCTTTAAGCTTTACTCTGGGCTGCAGAGATCCCACATCCACCTGGACAACCTCCACTGGGTGACCCTGCTGGAGCAAGGGCTTGGACTGGATGCTCCCCAGAGGCCCCTGACAACCACACCAGTCTGGGTTTCTCTGATCCTGTGGCCAGCCAGTTTTGCCTTCCTTTTGCTGTTCACCACCCAGGCTCTCTTTCTGCTGTGTAACTCTGAGGACAGTTAGGCTGAAAGCCTGACTGAGCCAAAGGCCAGAGCCCCCAAGGCTCTCCCTCACCTCAGTGCAGCCAGGCTGTCCCCAAGGTAAAGCACTGCTGGCTGTTCCAGATCACAGGCTTGTCCCAGCCCTTCTCCACGTGCCTGGATTCCCAGGGGATGCCTCTTCACCTCTCTAGGGGCTGATGTTAGTCTGACCAGCCTGTCACTTTTCTTCCTGACGAGGTGACTCTTTCCTCCCTCCGTAGGGATGTTCCTGGCTGCTGTGACGTTTAAAGATGACGGGGAGTGACACTGGCCCCTTCTCATGGGACCTCTGGCACCCAGCTACTTTCCCAGGCAGTGACTAAGTGTTTTGTGTTGGCTCCTGCTCAGTGGAAGGGCACCACAACTCCTTGGCATAAAACAAAAACAACCAGGCCATCATCGCTGTTGGCACTTGGCTGCTAATTTTTAGGTGAGTGATTAATCCTTCTCCTACTAGACAGTCTGTCTGCCAGTTGGTAGCTACCACTTGTTACCTCATGCAGCCCACGGAACATTCTGTATTCAACAATGACTGTGTAAGGGTCGTAACCGACAGAAGCCCTGTGCAGTTCCTGACACACAGACACTTCCTTCTCTGCTGGATCATGATCACCCACCTCTCCTCAGGGTCGGAACGTCAGTTCCAGGTGCCCTTTAAGCCTGTCCTGGTTTAGTGGTTGAAATGTCAGTCCCCCCGGTTTTGGAGGATCTGTGGTCCTGACCCCCCAGGGATCTTGAGCAGAGAATGCCTCTCTGAAAGTGGAAAAATTCCCTCGGAATCTCTACCCCTCTCCCCTTGGAGCAGAGCCACAGGCACTCCGTTCCGCACAACCTCTCAGCGAGCTGGGTCAACAGCAATCTCTCTTTTACCCCTCATTTCTCACTTCCCATTTCCAAATCTTCTTGCTAATCACCTGGCTGCGTTCTTTGGCGCAGACACAAATGATTATAAATAATGCCTTTGCCTGACCTTTTGTGCCTGTGAAGCCTGTTCTGGGGAGGATTATCTCCGCGTCTGGCTCTTGTCTGGTTCCCCCTATTTCTTCGATTTGCTAGAAGTTGTTGGCAAGTTCGGCCTTTATTTTTAGCTGCCGATACTCCTCTGAAGCACAGCTGAGGAGTGAGAGGTGCAGAACCCCCACGGCTGCTGCTGTTAGCAGAGGCTTGCTTTGCGTTATGGCAGAAATGTGTTGTTGAGGTGGTGATGGAGAGCAGTGACACAGTCTGCTCTAACATTCAGTGTTCTCCTTTGTCATGGAAGCCGCTTGCTTTGATTGCTTCTATATTGGTGAGCAGTATCCACCATCAGGAATTCCTACTTGAGCTGTTGATTTGATTTAGACTCTCTTCTCAAAGACCTGCACTTTTTCCCGAGGTGTTGATCTGTCCGGTGCCCTTGGGGCAGTGCCCAGGTCTGCACACAGGCTGGTACACACTGTACCACCCGCCGCAGCCTCCGTGCCCCCATCCTCACTGAAGTAGGCGTTATGGAAACAGAGCAGAACCTTGGCACAGGCTCTGACGGGGTAAATCTGTGCCTTTACTGCAAAGGAGTGAATTGACCCGCAGCCCCTTCAGTCACTGCCCGGAGGCAGCTCAGCCCGAGTAAGAGCAGAGCCCCGCGGTGCCGCGGTACGGAGGGGGGACACTTTCCCTCTCCTATTACTGTGTCCAGCAGAAGGTCCAGACCTCTCTGACTTCTTCCAAAAGCTGAGGTGTCTCAGAAATCTCGGCAGCGATGGGCACCGACACCGCACACAGCGGCCCTGCTCTGCCGCCGCTTCCCCTCCTCTCCTGCCCCCCCCGCCTCCGCCTCGGTCTCCCCGCGTCC
>VZRI01012831.1:0-34567 GCA_013397515.1 Upupa epops | reverse complement strand
CCCGTCCGTCCCCGTTCCCCCCCTCCATCCATTTCCATTTCTCTTTTCCTTTCCCTTCCCTGCTGGTTCCAGGCTCTGCTGCTGCCCCTGTTCCGTGGACAGACAACCGTGCGTGGAACCCTGCCGGAACGGCTGCAGTGCGGGGAGGCAGGCGCAGCCATCGGGGCGGTGCTGCTGCAGACCCGGCTCTGACGACCATAACCTCTTCTGAGGCTGCTCCTTTCAACCTGCTGCTGTGTGGCAGTGCTTTCAGGAGAATTTCTGCAGCGTGTGAGAGCTCCAGCGACCGCTGCTGCCTGCAGAGCTCTCGGGGGTGTGGGGGGGGAGGACGGGACGGGATGGGACGGGACTGGACGGGACGGGACGGGGCAGCCAAGGAGCCTCCGAAATGTAAAGTTTGCAATTGCAAGTATAATCCTCATAAAGAGAGAGATTTTTAAAGCGAATGGAAAAGAGGGAGTACTAGCATTTGGTACACCTGAGCGCTTCCTTCTGCTGGGGTCTGCGGCCGAGGCCAGCTCTTCCCACGTCGGATTAATCACCGCGTCGCCCTCAGACGGCTGCTCCCCGTGTTTGGGTGTTCAGCCTGGCGCCCGTGCAGGAATGTGTTCTCCTGCGGGACCGTGCTGTGTTCACTGTCTTCTCCCCAAAGAGGAGATGCACATCAGCACCCCAGGGCAGCCCCCTGCCAGCGGCGGGCAGCCCCCCCGGCAGACGCTTGCGCTGACATTTCGGAAATGCCGAGCTCTCCCACAAGCCCCGCTTTCCCATCTCCAGTGAGCTCAGCCCAGCCTTCTCGGCTCTGACATTTCATTGATAATGATTTAATTACAAACCACCTAGCAGGAGGCGTCCTCAGCCGGAGCTGCCCTCGTGGAACTGCACGCAAGTGCTAAACCTGGGGCTTAGTTTCGGGGGTGACCCCAGACGGCCACAGCCGCACTGGCTTTGTCTGGGCCGGTGAGGAGAGCTGCCTGTGGCGCATTACATCTTCTAAACACTGCTCCAGGACTCCTGAGGCATCTAAGGGTCTCCGGAATGCTCAGAGGGCAGCCAGCCGAGCGGTCTCTTTGCTAAGGGCAGCTCTTCATCTAGCCGGCACTGTGCTAACCGCGTGTTGATAGCTGTCCCTACTCTCTGGTGTTTGAGCATGCCTGAAGGGGTGTTAAGGGCCATGGAAGTCACTCGGGGATCTCAGGAGCCTGAATTTGAAAAGCACTTCGGGAGGCCAAAGGCTCTCGTTAGATGCGTTTTGGAGTGCCTCATCCCCAGGTCCCAGCGTGGTGCCGAGATGTGCTAACAGCCGGCACAGCGCAGGGGTTTGGAGCGGGATGGTTTGCAATCACCAGCGAATACTTTTCTGGACATCGGGAGCATAAATCCTGCCCTGCACGGGTCAAGGGGTTGGGTGTGCAAGGAGAGGGAACAGCACATTTTATATCTCACAGCTCCCAGCAGCTGTGAGGTTGGAAAGCACTAGCTGACCTCCTGGTTCTCCCCCAGATCCCCACGTCCATGCAAAGGCACCGTGTGTTACTTGGGTAGTTAAAGTACAGCGGCAGAGCAGCCACCCTTCTCCCCCTCCGGCTCTCCAGGCAGAAAAGGTCAGTATTGACTGCATGCAAAACCATCACTGCTTGGGGTCGATACCTGGATCACCTCAGGAGTTCCCTCTCTTCTTGTGTTTGAATAGATGTCAGAGAGAGCTTCAACTGCAGGCATTTGGGGAGCACAGTAGAACCAAACAATTAGTTGGACAACCAGAGCGCAGACCCGCCTGCATCACCGATGTCTGACAGCAGTGCCAGCAGGAGGACTGGCCCTTCGGTGAGCAGCTGCATGGCAGTGCCACCAGAGCAGCCAGGGCTTTCGACTTTGCTGCCGAGTGCCAGCACAGACCTGCACTGTTAGAGGACTCAGAGGGAGTGAGAGCCCATGAAACCCTTCCCCGTTCTTGACAGAAGGTTAAAAACAGCACTGAGCAGCAGCACAGCCACAGTGCAGCAGGACAAGGTCAGTACCTGAGTGGGGCCGTAGGTCCCGTGAGGCAGAGACAAGCAGGGCTGGTTTGCCCAGTGCTGCAGAAGGGGCTGCCCACAGCAATGCTTGTGCCCAAGGCCCCAGGCAGAGCACCTCTCTGCAGCTCAGCAGGAGGATGTCTTCCACTGACAGCCCACCGTGCTGGGCTCTCTGTTCCTGTGGGCTGCCTCAGTCTCCCAGACAACTCGCAGTGAGAAAGGCAATCTGCATTGTTGTATGGAACGGGACTGGCTCTTGAGGCTTCTCTCACAGCGTGTGTTGGCATCCGTGTTCCTACTCCCTCAGCCACAGACCCAGCAAACCACCCGGTCAGCCACCCCATCGCATCTGGCTTCCAGATTCCGCCACGTGTGGGGCTGAGCCAAAGCTAACCGCTGCCTGCAGAATGAACCCCCCCGTCACATCACAGGACGCAGATGGCACCAGTGACTTCCAGCTCTCACGAAGCAGAAGGCAATTTTCAGAGGTGGGGAAGTGTCACGCTCCCACTCAAACAGTCTCCGAAAACACCTCACGTCCTGGCATATTCCTGTTTCGTGCAGCTGATGGCACTTTGCGGTGACCCTGAGGTACCTGTGGATCCAGCTTTCACACAATCTGCTTGCTGCTGAGTGAGTTTCTCATGGTCGAACTGTCCCCCGTGGTCTTCCCACACCATTGCTGCTGCTGGTGCGGCAACACCTGCAGCCCTGCTCGTGGTCGGGGTCCCAAGGCACAGAGCGGTGCGTTGTGACACAGAGCCAAGCCCCGCAGCGAGGCTCCAGCAGTGACTTCCCATCACTAAAGAGTCACCATGGTCAGGTTCATGAGTGGGCGAGGGGCAGCAGCCCCTGCCTGAGCAGGCTGTTGTGTTAGAACGTGATGGGAGGAGTGGGGACATAGCGGAGGAGGTGGTTGGATGGGGGACATGACCTTGTGAAATGCTCTCCCACAGAGCCATCCGAGGAGCAGGAGGCACTGCTGACCTCCCTGTCACACACAGACCTTTCATTACGGCTGAGGAACCCAGGACTAACAGCAATGAAACAGCCCAGCCAGAAAGCGTCTGCGGTGGGATCAGGGGCTGAGATGAAGGTGGAGCACCAGTGCCAAGTTAAAGCTCTGGAGCTGGCGTTGTAGGAGAAAAGACAAAGGAGACCATGAGGACAGAATTACCTAGCGCAGAGCAAGGCTTCAGCAAACCCTCCGGCAGCATCTCCCCAGGCTGTTAGCCCCACGCTCAGGCTAGGGAGGGAGCTCGGAGGAGGGGGAACGTTTCCAGCCCAGAACTAGTGAATCTGTCCAGAGGGGCCAAGGGGTTTTTCATCTCTCCTTGAGTTTTGATAGTGAGGTGACTTCTTGGACAGCTTGATCTCTGGAGTGACGGCTGGGTTTACTCTGTGACTGCTCTGTGCTCCTGGATTTATTCTCCTGTATTTCGTTAGGAGTTCGGGCTGTTCACTGTGTGCTGGTCATTGCCTCAGGGGCATTTTTCACTCACCCCAGCCACCAGAAGAGCAGACCTTCCAGCTGAAATTCCCTTTCAAGACTTCAGCCTTCTGTTCTTGCTCAACAGCGAGACAGTAACACATCGAACCCGTGGGAACAACAACCTGGCATTGCCTGCCCAGGTTTTCAACTGGTGGCTGCAGCTGCCTTAAAATCCTCTTTTAAAAGCTGGTGGTGCTCCCCAGGCCACTCGTGTCTGTTTCCAAGAGTCTTGGATCTCAGTGGATGCCCCAGAAGACTTCAAGAAAGAAAACCTGGAACGCTTTAGGGAGTATGAAGGGAGGGAGAGGGATCCGTCCTGGTGCCGAGCAAGTAAATGAAGCAGCAGGCAAAGAGGAGCGTGAATGGACAGTAAATGCAGCCAGCAGGGCTGATGGAAAATCCATCTTGTCTGTGGACTTCTTTTCTCTTCAGTGAAATCAAGCAGTTGGCCTGGCACTGCCTGGTGGGGAGCTGAACACCTCCAATGGATCCAAACCTGGCCCTCCCCTCCACCGCGAAACGTCATCATAAACCAGCAACTACCCCTGGGCGGCCGGGACGCGGCCACGGCCACGGTCTGAGGAGGATTCACCCGACCCAGACACGACTGACGGGCTGGCAGGGGCAGGTGGAAACAAGTGGGGCTGCAAAACAGAGTCCAGACGGCTCGTCTGCTCATTCTGAAACAGAGAGCACAGTGAGAGCGAACCTCTCCTGAAAAAGCGCTTCCTAAATGAGAGTTAAGCTCGAGGGGGTGCCCGGGGAGCTATAGATTACCCTGACATTAGCACCAAATGGGTTCGTCCCGGCTAGCGCTCTCCCCGAGAATGCCAAGGCAATTCATCACCAGTGGCTGCAGATGGTAAAGTATTAACAGGTGTAATCAGGAAAGCATCCCCTGAATGCCATCCTTCCAGCACCTGGGACCTGACAGGAGCGCGAGATGCGTGACACAAGCCACTGTCACGTTTCCAAACGTCGTCTTGCAAGAGAGAGATCAATCCCAGCCCCGTTAAGGACGCGCGCTGCAAGGCGGCCCTCGCTTGGCAGAGGATGGCAGGGCACCGAGAGGGACTGGTGGCACGAAACCCGAAGGTGACCGGGCAGTTCTGAAGAGGCTGCAGGTGCACCACCCCGCGCCCCCTCTCCCTGCTCACCATGCCCACCTGTTAGTGCCTGGGGGGTTCCCAAACTGACGCAGGGGTGTTGCAAGCTCTCTCTTCCTCACACAATGGAGAATGAAGGTGAAAACGTTCTCTCTGGTATTACTTCACCCTCGTTACAGAGGTCTCCCACCAGGCTTAGCCTGGGCTGTGAGGGTGATGTTACCTGTGTGGCAGGCTAGCCAGGGATGTCCAGGCTGGCGTGTGTAGGCAGGGCTGTTCCTAGCTCAGGACATAGCAGTGCCACAGCCTCTCCAGCCTGGCACCGTGCTCGAGGCAATCAGTCTTGCTTTTCGTGGGACTAATTCATCCAGGGGAGGTACCAGGCTGACCATCAGCATCAGGACCAGGGCTAGTTTACTCCAGGCGTTAGCAGGTGTCTCTGTGATGCAGTGCCCAAACACAGCCACGGTGAAGAGCTCCAGGCAGGAGGCTCTGGGCGTGGGATTCATCTTCATTAAGGTCCTGGCATAAGGCAGCCAGAGTGAAGGCTTAGATGTCATGGTCTGGGTGAGAGGAAGCCAGGCAGGACACTGAGGAGGAGCTGTGAAGCTGTTCCTAAGGCACTGTAGCAGTCACAGCTCACTGAGGCTTTTGGACAAGGTGGAGATAATGAGGACAGGCTGTGCTGGGCAGGGAGCAGGCAGGAGCTGAGCGGGGTGATTTACAGAAGTGAACCGAGTGTGGGTGAACAGCTTTATTTCTGAGCCTCCTGCACGCCGAGAGGCCGCTGACGGGAGAAACCACCATCTCCCCGTGCAACAGCAGCACAGGGGGCTGTTTTCTGCTGCGCTCACCTGGCTCAGGCTGGCGGTGGGGCTGCAAACACGGGCACACGGCCCTCCCCTGCGCAAGTGTCTCTGCTAGCTACACAGGCTATGAAAGCAGAAGGGTTGCGTAAGGAGTCTGAGCATCATCCGGCCCCTGAGGTCATCTGCTCCCACGCCCACGTGTGTCTGAGCCCCCGCGGCTGAGAGCTGTGGTCCACCACGAGGAGACTGCTTGGCATCTCACGGTGAACAGCAGTCGTTGCACTAGTGGAGGTAGAGGGAAGGAAGTGCTGTGTGAATGGGCTGCAGCCCCATGACCAGGGGACAAGGCAGCACTTGAGAGTAAAGAGTGCAGAACAGACACCCTGAGGCTGCAGGTAGGAGCCAGCACAGCGGGCACTCCTGGCTGCCCTGGTTTGCACAGCATCCACTCACGCAGTGCCTGAAGCGACTGTCTGAGTGCCACCGCAGCTGGGGTTTACTGCTCCCTCTCGGTGTGCCTGTCGAGGACACGCAGAGCTTAGAACCCACGAAGGCTGCCAGTCAGTCACCCAAAACAGAACGAGGCAGCTGGGAGAGCTCCAGGCAGCTGGGAGAGTCCCAGTTGTGCAACCAAGGGCTTTTCATGCAGGGGCAGCTTCACCTGTGACAGCAAACCCGTAAACCTGAAACAAAGGGCGTGCATTTGCTTTGCAAGTAAAACAGGGCTGGAAACGGCTTCCATGGCGAAAGGAGTGTCTGAGCTCAGGCCAGACCAGAGTCACCCAGCCAGAGAGCACACCAGCTAGGACTGCTATCAGGGAAGCCCTAACTGATGCAAAGAGTGACTGGACAGGAGATAGGACCTGCTCTCCGGTGTTTCCCAAAGAGAGCTGCAGTTGGTTAAAGGGAGATGAAGCTCATCTCTGGGAATGTGCTGTCCTGGAAGAAGTCTGCTTGTTCCAGGACCTCACAGGGCTTCAAAGGGTGCTCTGTTAGGCTCATAATGCTGCTCTCATCCTGAACAGCCCTGGAAATACAGCTTCTCGGGACTTAACAGGACACAGATGGTCAAGTTCTCTTCTCTGCACCCTGTTGGGGGCCTAACAGCAGCTCTGAGTCAGGACTTCACAGCCACCAGCCCTGGAGGAACCCAGGAGCTCTGGGGAGTCCCTGAGTCTGCCAGGTCACACTGTGTTCCACCAACAGCAGAGTGGAGCAGTCAGACTTTCGCTGGATTTCCTCACGCCAGATCACTCGTGTGAAGAACAATAGCTCCTTTCTGGGTAGAGAACCAGCAGCTAACGGATACACGCGGGGTCCTCACACGTTGGCAAAGATGCCGTCACTTAATCATCCTAGGGGAGGTCCCAGGGGAGCTCCACTGGTTCCCTTATCCAGGAGGGCCCTTTCCATTTCGTTTCTGGACTAGGAAGTCTCAAGAGGCTCCCGGTGTCCTGCAGATCTGCCAAGCACCTGTGAGGCTCCCAGGCCTTTAAACTCCTCTGGATTCCCAAAGTTACTCGTGTTTGTTTCAGACACGCAGATAAATCATTTCCATTTTGCTTGGCTGACGCAAGCCTTGTTCCGCATGGAGCCAAAACTGGAGGGTATCCAGGGATGGAATTGTTGCTTGAGATTTTAATATAAACTGGATTAGTTATGGGACTAATAAATACACGCCTTTTGCGGCTGCCATGAATGTTAAGCAGGCGATTCTACGCCCTCTGAGGATTATTCTGAAACACAGAGCTCTTCCTTTCTGTCGAGGTTGGAGGGGTTTGGGGTTAAAGCTAACTGATTGATTTTGCCAGGCACCGCTGCTATCCAACGCTGGTCCTTAGTCCGGGCGGCCGCTCTCATTAGACTGCCTCCCGCTCGCCCGTGCTCTGCGCTTGTGTGGAGTTGCGCTCCTGCCCAGCACTGCGGCACTTCAGCGGGACCCGGCAGAGGATTTCAGAAGTGGTAATTCTGTGGTCCCAGGGGTGCTCAGAAATTCACCAGAAACACGTGAGCGAAAGAGAACGGAGGCTCTCACTGTCTCTCTAATCAGAATGTGTTCAGCAGAGAACAGAAGGAGCTACAAAGCTCGGTGCTATGCTAATGCACTGGCTCTGCTCAGGCTCTGAGGAAAGGCTTCACCATGAAGGCAAATAGTCTGGTATCAGAGAGACAAGAAGGGACAAGAAAGTGCTGTGAGCATGGGCAACAGCCACGCAACCTGACCAGAGGCCAAGGCAGCACTTGAGAATTCATCGTGTGAGAACACCCAACCTGAGGCCGTAGGACAGAGCCAGCTTCCAAGGCTCTCCCTTCACAGAAGACACAAGACCGAAGGACTCTTTCAGCCCTGTGGCTTTGTATCTTTGGGGTGTGCTGCCCCCATCCTGATCCCATCCCTGGAGACCCAGCTCCTCTCTTTGTGCAGCAGACCATCACAGCTCCATCCCATTCAAACCTGCTGCTGCCGTGGAGATGGGGCTGGGAAATCTGCCTTGATCCAGACCGGGAGAGTCACCGGATTTTGTCTGTCTGTGGCAGCCGAGATGCTCCAGGGAAGGGAATTCACTTCAGACCCGCTGTTTCACGTTTGAGGCAGACTACTTCATGATCTAAGATGGCCATTTCTGGTACAATAAGGGTTTTCAGTTTCGGGGAGCACTGTAATCCTGAAGGCATGCGGGTACAGCAGAGCCCCGAGCACTCAGCCCCTTCACCACCTCCATGGCATTTATTTCTGTCTGTCGCAGTGCACTCGGCAATTAGGTGTGTGCTGAAAACCAACCAGCTCATTATCCCCCCGAGTAACCCATACATCTACGTGAAGATGTAAACCCACATCCTCCCAGCACTGTAATAAATCCCCGCGAGGCTTTGCACGCTGCACTGCTCAACAGGATCTCCCAGAGAAAGGAGCCCCCCCCTAAACACTGTCAGGCTCCAGGCAAAGGAGGAAACAATCCCAAGAGGATGTAGGATGAACTTGCTGTGGTGCTGAGCCCTTGACTGATGAGCTAGAATGTAAATGAAGATGAAGCAGAGTAATAATTTCTGCTAAAGATGATGCATTATTTAAATGACTTATCAGCCTCTTAAAGCTGGAAACATTAAGTGCTTCAAATTAAAAAAGGGCCCTTCTGAATCCATAACCCAGGGAGAGCTCTGCTTGCAGCCTGCCCAGCCCGCTCGCCCAAGGCTTTGCTTAAGAAAAGCCGGGGAGGTTGAGTGTGAACCCCAGCCTGCAAGAGGTACTCAGCCCCCGGGCTAAGAGCAGTGCAAAACGGCTGGAGGCTGCGAATCCTACGCTTCCTTGTGGAGCAGAGTCCCCCCCCCTCCCCTGTAAGGGTGTAATCTCCTTTGCTAGCAACCAGAGCAGCGCACAGAGCAGCGCACAGAGCAGCGAACAGCCAGGACAGGCTGATGGAGCCTGGTGAAAACGCTGCTCATCTGCCAGCATCACGATTGAGGAGAGGAAGAAAAGCTTCCCCCCCTGTTTAAGACCTGCCAGGTCTGACACGCTCCCACACGTGTCACAGGGCCTGTTTCTCCAGGGGTTATCTGCTCCTGATGGTGCTCGGTGCTCACGGACCTTTCTCGGTGACCTCCAGCTCAGCACCGCAGTCAGAGCTCACTGGGCAGTTGGGCTGTGTTACTGTCGGCAGCAGGACTTCCCTCACTGGGGGAAGGAGCAGCAGGGGGGCAGCTGCCCCTAGAAACGAGACGGGGATATCAAGTCCTGGTGTGAGGAGGCTGGCCTCGCTGAAAAGGTGGCCTCACTGAAATGCCCTGCGTGGAAGGGTCATCCGTGGCACCACCTGAGGCTTTTGGAGCAGCACGCTGTGCTCAGGGCCAGGAACTCAGCACTGAATATCCTTCCCACCCTCGGAGCAGCTTTGAATCACTCTCACGGCTCGGGAGCACTGAAGACTTCAGTTACACAGAGCCTGGTGTTAGAAACCCGCAGGGTTTTCAACAGACCCTTCCCCTCACCAGCAGCCTCCTGGTGTTAACCCTTGCGTCTGGCTGCCAGTGCATCTGCATCCTCCTCCTCCTCCCTGCATTCTGCTCCACACGCTTCTGCGATGGGAACTGCAGCAGCGACCTCCTTCCTTTGCATCTTAATAGAGAGATGAATGCCGAGCACAGGGAGGCAGCTGCGGGCCCAGCAATTTCACCAGGGCCACCAATTAGCATTTTCTAGTCGCTGGGAAATGGCACCTCGGGGCACCTGACAGGCGGGTGCTCTCGGGCTCGCTCTCCGCCACAGCAGAGGTTAATTCGATTCCGATGGAGGTGACTCCCTTTGTACCAGCAGGCGCCTCTCGTGGCCGGACTCGTGAGACACGGGGCTCCGCTTCCATCGGTTGCCTCTTGAACCCGCGCACCGCTCCACAGCCGGGACGGGACGCACGCCGGTCCCCACCACAGCGAGGAGAGGGGCCCCGCAGACGGGACCAACTCCGATCGGTTTGGTGAGGGCAATAACCGTCGCACCCCTACGCGGACCAGTCGTCTCCCCTAGGTGTTGACCTGGCACGGATGTTCTATGGTGCTTTAAAAGCAGCACCAGGAACAACAACCACAGGGCTTCTGCCGCCGGACTGTGCGTCATGGGGCTGGCGTGCTGCGAACTGCCGCGGAATACAGCCTTCCTCTGATGAGAGCATTAAGGAAAGACAAGTTCGAGGCTGTTGTGAGAGGAAAGGCTGCCCAGGACCGCCGTCTAATGAATTTACCGGCGGCAGAACAGCTTCCCGGGGAATTATCAGCCTTTTTTGCCTGAAATGAGCCCGGGTGTTATTAAATCAAGGGCTGATGTAATAAAGTCACCTGTTATATTTCCTCCAGGGGGAAACCGTATATAATCGGGGTGAGAAATGTCCTTGGAGTTGGGTAGATGTGTGCTGATGATGGCTGCTGGAATAAAAAGCGTTCCAGGACTCTCTGACTCTAAATGCTCCAGTCATTGAGATCTAGCACCGCCAGCGCCTGGCAGGCAGCAGTTAAAATTCATGAGGAAAGCTCAGGCTAACGGGCTGAGGAGGGAAAGTGGTGTCTTTTGGACCCCCGAGATGAAAAGCAGATCCACAAACACCAGGCAGGAAGCTTTTAGGGCAGAGATTTACGAGTGGGGTGATTGGATTTTGTCTTCCTGCATCTCTGCCTGAAAAGAACCTTTCCTACAAGTGAGGAGCCACCGATGAAGAACGTCCTCTGGCCTTCCCGCAGCGTGCTCACAGCGGCTGTCCTTCAGCAGTCACACCTCAGCCCAGAGCACCGCTCCCCCCTAAACGCCAGGCACAAGGTCACCGGGGTCACTCCGGACGCAGACAACATCAGGAGGCACTGCCAGGTAAGAGGTTCATTATTTGAAACCCAGTTCATCGACACCTGCGACTTAATAAATGATGGATGAAATAGAGAGCCCGCCTTTGAGGAGCAATCAGAGCACAGCGGTGGGGCAGGGCTGGTGCCAGTGTCTGAGAGGCAGGGCACAGCCCCAGCCAGCTCCATTCGGTTCTCCGGTAGAGGGGAAGGGAGCTCTGTGGCTGCAGTGGGCACTCTGTCCCAGGCCCAGGGACCTCTTCATCTTAAAGCATCGGTTGGCCAGGGTCCCCACCAAACCCCAAGGGCATGAGGGCATGACGGTCAGCCGACACGACTTGGTGCAACTCCACGGAGGCCAGAGAACTGGATGGTGTTTGAGGCTCCTGAGGGACTCCTCTGGTGCCAGGGTAAAAGGGCAAGTGACAAGAGCCAAGCCGTCTCGGGAAGGAGAGACTCACTGTGGAGCTGCTGCTCTGCCCCGTTCTGATGTGAGACAGCACAGATAGGGCTTCGCTTGAAATGACAGCTGCTCAAAGGGGACGAGGAGGGTCTGGCACGAGCTGGTGTTGCCGTCGGGGGGGAGGGAAGCGTGGTTTTATCTCTCAGAATGACAGCCTGAGGGTACCCAGGAGGATTGGCAGAAGGAGATTCCCTCTGCATATTTTCCCAAGAAATGGCTGCTTTAGGGCCCTACGAGAGTCCCCTGCTGCCCGCCAGCCTGGTGGCACTGCTCCCAGCCCGTTGGGGCAGGTGGCGAATGGGCACCCTGAACGCTACCACGAATAATTAAAGCCCTTCTGCGACACCTGCGGGCTCCCGGGCCGGATCATTCCACTGCCAATCCAGCTCTCCGAAAAGTGAATCCTGAAGCCATCGCCGGCCGTAAATCAGCCCCGGCCGCTGCAGATGTCACAGCGCTAATGGCCACGCTGCCCCGGCGGAGACGCTGACGCAAGAGGGGCAGGAGAAAGGAGAGAGGAAGAGCAGCTCTCTTCAGCTTCCTGCGAGTCCCACAGACCCTTGGAATCTCCGAGTTTAGGGTGAAAAGCAGCGGGCACTTCCCAGGCTGCAGAGTGGATCTGGACCCAAGCGGACCGCACCACCTGCTGCGAGCAGAGAGGTGACCTGGGAGATGGAAACCACGTCCAGGCAAGCAGACCGTGAGCAGCCCGGTGCCCACTCGCAGGCACAAGGGTAGGAAACTGAGCACTGACGCTCAGGGAACCCAGAGGCTGGTGCCACCACCTTGGCTTCCGACTCTTTTCCTCATCTGCTGGCAGAGTCCCCTCAAGCTCTCCGTGCAACCTGAGACAGTGAGGAGCTGCAACGAGGCCAGCGCAGACCTGTTTTAATTAGCCACGCTAAGGCCACTCCAGTCTCCTGCTTTGCAGCCTTTGCCCTGAGCTCTGAAAGTAGATCAGCAAAGACCACGGGAAAGGAGGGGGACAACAGTTCTCCTAAGTCACACAGCCCAGGAGGTTTGTCCCCACACGAGCATCTTCCTCTGAGCTGTGCTCGGTCTCCTGCCCTTCCTCATTAGCACAGTTCCTCAGGGACAGAGTCCTGCTGCTAGAAGCAAGGGCTTCTGCTCGGTGGCCAGGAGGAGCCCACCAGGAGGTGAGGCGTCAGAATCGATGTTCCCTCCGCCGAACGCAGCAGCAGCAGCAAGTCCTGTTGTGTCGATGGCTGCCAGAGGAACGGAGGCTCCCAGGGCTTTTCTGAGCCATGTTTGCTCCCCGGCAGCTGGGGTTTAACAGGGAGAGGGGGGGGCACAGCACTGACAGAGAGAAGAAAACAATCACTTAGCCCAATCTGAAGGACCTGCGGCTGGGTCACCGGCAGCCTCTTGGTTTGGCTCACACCAGAGGAAGCAGAACTGTTTCTTACTAATCTCACCCCAGGCCAACGCTGTTGGGATTCAGGACTGTTCCGGCTGGAGTCTCCAGAGGAACCACATGGGTGAGAAACATGCGCTGTGGCCAGCAGAGTGCCAGGAGCCAGCGCCTCGCTACCTCGCTCCAACAGGGGCTAGCGGATGGGCTAGAGAAACGCGTGGATCCCCTCATGTGCACATGAGGCCACGGGGAAATGGGGCCCCATTGTGTGTATCTGTGTGCTCTGTGGCCCCACGAGGTCTGTGCTGTCAGCAACGCTTCCCAACCGGCTGCGTCTGATCAACGGGGAGTCCTCTGGCTGAACCCTGGAGTCTGGTGGCTCAGGGGAAGCGCCCCGAGTCGGTGACCATCCAGCTACGTTAGGTAGAACATTGCCCCTCGTGCTGAGCGAGTTCTGGAAGTTTCTACCGTGTGCCACTGCAAACTGCCAGCCGTTCCTTCCGGAGGGCAAAGCCCCTTCGAGGTGACCGGCAGAAAAGGGAGGCTGCTGATAAAACCCCTGGAGCAAAGGCTGGGCCACCAACCAAGAGAATCACCCGAAAGAACGGAGCAAGGCGGGTTCCTCACAAACTCAGCTGGGTCTGAGGTCATGGGAAAGATCTGGCCTCTCCCTTGGTTTTGCTAATCGATGAGGAATGGGATAAGGGGCGAGCACACCTGAGAGAAGGGATCCTAACGGGAATGCTGCCAGTTTCCACAGGGAACAACTTATCAAAACAACAGCAAGATCTGGAAAGTGTGGAAATGCTCCCACCCAGTCCCCTGAGAGGAAGGAGAGTGTTCAGAGACCACTTCCTAACAAAGGCTCCAGGGGTAGACGCTCTGCTCCTGCAGAAAGACGAGGACAAACACAGCAAGGGGTTTCTGCCTGTACAGCAAATGGAAGCTCTGGGACTGCTCCCTAGGAGCCGACCGTGTGAGCGATGCAGCCTCACCGGCTGCCCTGCTGACTCGGTCAGGCTGCTCTGCTTTGGCTTTCTCCATCACACCAGGAAATCCACCGTCCCCAGCGGCGTTACCGTGGCTGAACGGCGCCGGAGGGCGAGCATCCTTGTGGGGAGGTTTGCTCAGAGATGGCCCCCAGGCCCCCCTTCTGCTTTCTGATGGATCCCTAACCACAGAGCCCTCGCAATGACCAGGGTTCAGCACACCTGTGGTAGAGGGCAAGAGGAGAGGCTGCACCTGAGCTTTGCTCCGCGTGTGTAACGAGTGCCAGCTCCTTGGACAGGACCTGCTTCTGTCGGGTGCTCGCAATAGCAGCCAGCACAGCGTCCCACTGCTCTGCAAAATGAGCCTCATAAACAGGGCAGGCGCAGCCAAGTGCCCCCTCCACGCAGGGCTGGCGCAGGGCTGACACAGCACCTCAGAGCCCATTCCTGGCAGAGCTTCCTGGGGAGCAGGGAATACGAAGGCTGCCCCAGACCAATTTTTTGTGGTGCTGATGCTCGCTGGATGCCATTTCTCGGAGACTTCAAGGAGCAGCTGCAAGCGAAAGCAATTCTCTGCTCTGCTTCCCTGAGGGTAGAGCACAGGCACGGAGCTGATATGAGCAGATAGTTATTAAAATCGCCCCGGTTTTAGACATCGTGAGGATCAAAGCACCAACCTGGCACCGTTTCCAGCAGAATATGAGTTCCTCTTTACCCGTCTGCACACGAGAAGGCAGCTGGGGGGGGGATAAGGTGTAAAGGTAATTTTGTCTGAGCATGAGGGTCCTCCCTCCCTGCAGCTGCTGCTGCGGGGGATTGTGCGTCCATGTGCATGGTGCGGATGAAGAGGAAGATGAAGCCCATAGCTCCCCTACCCATCCTGCTCCCTTGGAGCCGTCGACTGGGGCTGAGGCTCCCTGCAGACCACGCAGCAGTGATGTACGGAGTGCTCAGGCCTCTGCATTGTGGGTAATTCAATTTCTCACAATAGAACTCTGTCTGCTCGATGTGTCCCCTGCAGAGTGATAATGAGCCTGGCTGTGTCCGAGAGGGCGTGAGACTTCCAGGGGTACCATCACAGCCTCCTGCCTAGAACAGCCCGTCCCGGCCGCTCACCCTGCCGCCTCTCCCCGCCGCACTGGCTTCCACAGGGTACCACTGAAAGAGGCAACTGAGGGCTATTAGCCTTCTCAATCTTGTTTTTAATATCAGGCTACATTTCCAGAGAGCAGCTCTGTCTGTTTGAGGAGATATTATGTTCCCCACTGACATAGCCTCTGCTTGACAGAGCTGCTGGCGTTCTGCTGTCTGGGGGTCTGAAGCACGTTGGCGAAACACGCTCCGCCTTGGGTGAGTAATGGCTTGCAAAGACATAACCCCCTGGATCTTTCCAGAACACGTTTCCTGAGGCCTGTGACCTACCAGGAGCTCTCCAACAGGCTGCAGGTGGCAAGGGCGCAGCATCCTTGACGAGAGGGCACTTTGATCTCTGGCACCGACAGGCAGCTTGTGATGGTGAGAGACCCTGTGCTTAGGCTGCACCAGCTCGGGAATGGTTTCACTACCTAGTCTCTACTCACAGTGGTGTCTCAGCCCCATATTTTAACGTCACTGCAGGCAGAGAGCACAGCACCACCATGTCTTCCGGCATCCTACGCTCACACCTCACGCTGTGATAGGGAGCCAAACCCCTGTGAGAAACCAGCAGGGGAGTCAGAAGACCACGCTCACAGTGGTGTCCGGCTGCAGTGCTGGGCAGCCATCAGATGCAGCAAACTCACCCTGGACAGCAGTGCTCGGCTTTGACCCGAGGCTGAACAGCCCAGCTCAGAGCCATCAGCCAACGCACCCAACATTCACACCCCTGCAAGTCCCTCTAAAATAGCTTTGGGCTGGGGGGACGTTTAAGGTTGTCAGACCCTCAGCCCTCAGCCCCCACACGAAACCGGTTCATCACCCCCGGATGAGCAGCAGCACTGCCCTCGTCACCAAACCCACTGTGCGCCTTCGCCTCTTGGCACTGCAAACCCAGAGGCCCCTTTGTCCCTGAAAGCGATGCTGCCAGCTGCTTGGCAGGTCCGAGGGCACCGTCTGAGGCCACAGTGATCCAGGCAGCAACTCCCTCAGCTGCGGCGGAGCTCCTGTTGGGAAGGCTTGCAGCTTGGGGAAGGCTGTCCTGTCCCTGCACGCTGCCTGGTGAGGCGCAGTCGCCGTTCTCTCAGTGTTAGTCACTCCTGGCTGCACAGACCTTGCGTTGGTGCTGCAGGAACCTGGAGCCTCAGACCTCCCGAACTTCACTTGCTTGGTAGCCGCGATGTCCAAGCCCAGCTCAGGCCACCAGGCAAAAGAGACCAACACCTCCTGCTTCTCCAGCCAAGCACAGGGTGAGAGAGCAAAGGGGGAGAGCCCTGCTAAGCCGTGCACTGTATCTTCACGGGACTCTGCCTGGCGAGCAGCGCTGTGCCTGAGGAAAGGGAAGGGACATGGGGAGACACTGGTTCATCTTCCTTAAAACGCAGCAGGAGACAGTGCTCCTCGTCAGCAGCTGCCAGTGCTTGCTTGGCTGAGCCGTGTGCAAGAGCTTTCACCTGCGTGTCTTACACCCCAAGGAGCAGAGGTAGCACGTGCTGTGCAAGACAGTCTTGTTCTGCTGTAGTGCTGTGGAGCCCGTTAACCAGGACTCCCTGTCTGTCTGACGAGAGCACTGCTCCAGCGAGCGAAGCACCAGCCAAACCTAAACAGAACAGCAGGTTAGAGACCTCAAGTGAAAACCTGGGTAGCAGAGCGTTCAGTGGATGAAGAGCAGCTGTGCCTGAACCTGGGGCACCTGCTGCTGCCCTCTGTGCCATGAGGAGCACACACCCGGCATTGGAGCAGGTCTGTGTGGGGTAGCTTGTGGCTCTAGCGTTTCTTGTCAGGGTCATCAGGTCAAGGGGATCACAGAATGCTTGGTGTCCCAGAGCCCAGCGGGGTGCAGGAGAGCACCCGAACTAGCCCGTCCCAGGCAGCAGCAGCTGCTGCAGGAGTACATCCGTGTGCCAGGAGTCACTAGCCAGACACTGGGACGTTTCTTCATCTGCTGTGGAAAGGAGCCTGGGGAAGTAGGTGCTGGTGGTACCATCTCATCTCAGCTGTGGGCTGTGGGGGGGAAAGGTCTGTGCTTCAGGACACTCTGTGCCTGGGGAACAAGGCTTGGGATCCACAGGCGCAGGCAGCTCTAAACACTCAGACAAACCCTGGGCTTGCTGCAGGCCAGTTAGATTAGCAAACCCAGCCCCAAAGCTCCGGACTTCAGTGAGCCTGGGTTTCTGCACCAGCTTCAGGCTGCTGGGGGAGAAAGAGATGTTCCACCCAGCGGGACTGCCCTTCCCTGAAAACGCCTCTGTCTAATGAAGACGTCCCACTGAGCACCGTGAAGCGTGGAATTCAATCAGCTGCTTTGAAAGGGAGCAAAATGGAGCATGAAACCCGGGCATGGAGCTGGAGGGAGGCTCCGGCTCAGGAGACAAAGGCAGGGGCGGCAGGTCCTGTCAAGGAACCTGCTGCGGCAGCTGGAGCTCGGCGTCGGGAGCCACAGGTGACCTGGCAGCCCCAGGCCATGGGGATTTGGGGAACGTGCTCCTCAGAGCTAGAGTCATCAGGCTGTGGTTGATTCCTGGGCTCAGCTCTCAGGTGGGCACCTTCTCAGGTGGGCACCTTCTCAGGTGGGCAGTAAATCAGCTGCTGTCACTCTGTGCCCAGTTTTGTACCTGCTTACAGGGGCACGTGGGCTATGGCTATAAGCGCTTGTCTGTGACCACTAGGCTAGGCTCTTGGCTGGGAATGCGACCTGCCTGGTCCCTCTCGAATCCAGCTGGCCCCTGGCTGGATGTGCGCCCTCCGTCACAAGGTGGCTCAGGGTGCGGAGTCATTTGTCGCTGTCCCCAGTACAATGAGATCTCAGAGACACGTGAGCGTGTAGTTATTGAGCTGTCTGCTGCCCGGGTCCCAAATAGGATTAGCCCCGGTGGCATTTCCAGCTTACAGGCAAGCTATCGAATTTGAGTCTGGCAACAGGCTCAAAATAGCGCAGCGGGCTCCGCCGCGCCAGGACCCCCAGCCTTCTGGGAAGGCCACATCAGCATAGCCACAGCTGCTGAAGAACACGAGGAAAAAGCATGTTCTTCAAGCTGATTGAATGAAAGAGTGGTAAACGTGGCCTTTCCTAGGGAAACGTTAACCTGAAAATTCATCAGCGCCAGGAATTGGTCGGTAGGTTCCAAGTGGAGCAGAGCACTTCCAGGCGGGAATGGTGCCCGAAGCACAGCAGGAAGAGGCTGTGGGTGATCAAGATCCCCACCGCCCGTTCTGTTAGCATCACTGATTCACCTTCCCGCTTCTCAGTCCTGCCACGGGGTCACTCATCCCAAATGGGAATGTGGAGGAGTACGGCGTGAGGACGGGAGCGGAGGTAACCAAGCCAGAGCAGGGACGAACCCCACGCCCCGGGGGAACACGACCTGCTTAGATGCTGGGAACAGGTCTGTAACAGAGCAACGTGTTCTCGTCCCTCAGGGTGGGCACGGGGAAAGAGATGCTAAGAAAACACTCACGTGCTCCGTCACCCGGAGACTCCTGCAGGAGAGGGGCAGACTTGTCCTGGGGGGTTAATTAACGGGGCGCTGACATTTCCCCCTCAGATCGACAGCTGAGGTCTCCATCCTGGCGCCTGACAACCCTGCCTGCTTTGCTCCTGCTACACTCACCCGAAGGATGGAGCACGTCTTCCATGGCAAGGGGAACCAGCTTGCACTGTGAAGGGGGAAAAGCACCTCACCAAGCCCATGGATGACCCGTGGCATGGGAAGCCTGATCCGGCCCTGGGATGGGGCCATTCTGCAGCGCCAGACAGCGCGGTGTCTGCCGGCGAGGGGCCGCGCAGGTCGCTGCACGAGCACCTTCTCAGCCAGAGAGACCCTTCAATCACGCAAAGCCCTGGTGACTAAAGGGGGAACTCTAAATTGATAGCTCTAAAGGTCACGAGGAATAAATTCAGGGTGGGAAGGAAAGTAATCAGAAAGGCTCAGTGTGGAAACGCTGTCATTCCTCAGCTTAATGAGTCCTTTGCAGAGTAAATAAGGGGAGAAGGATGAAAGGAATTGCTAGCTCTGTGTGGCGCTGGCTGGGGTCTCAGCGCCTCTGCGCGTGGCAGCGGGGAGCTGTGATCTGCGGGAAGCTGCTACTGGCGATTCTCCTGTCCAGACTCCTCCTCTGGCTTCAGCTACAGACTGTCTGGCCTTGTTGGGCATCTGTAACGCCAGCATCGAGAGAGAGGGAAGGAGGAACGCTGCCCCTCTTCCCTCAATCCCTCCTTGCCCCTCCCCTGCCCCCCCTTTTTTTGTCTTTGCCCTAAAAAGAGTAGAAAAGGAAACAGCCCCAGCACAACTGGGTGTCAGAGTCACTCGGAGGAGCAGCTGCCAGCTGGTAGCTTCCTTGGGGTGAGCCCTGTTCTCTTTGGAAAGGAGAGGCTGCTGGTCCCTACCTCCAGACGAACAGCCCCTGGCCCTGCTCCTTGAGTTTGATGCTGTGATGCTCTAACTCTGTCAGACCCTGTTCAGTGCTGGGAACACAGGAGCCAAGGAAACGGCACTATTGCAGCTTCCTGAGAGAAGCAGAGGTACTGACCGTGGTGTTGTCCAGCCTCTGGCTGGCAGAGAGCACCTGCTCTACCTGCTCATTTATGCAGAGGAGCGGGCAGAGCGGGCAGTGACGTTTCGTCAGACTCCAGCACCCGAAAAGCCCCTCCTGATCTGTTGCCTGCTACCTCTCCTGCTTTCATTTTCACAGAGCAACCTCTGTCCTCAGACCCCTGCTAAAGCCCACTGCCTGTGCAGTGATCACGAACCACGGCCCCGCTCCCACATCCTCTGCCCACGGCCTTCTGAGAGCGGCACTAAGGAAACTGCAAGGGGCAAAGGACAAAGGGAGCTGCAGAAACCTCTGTGCTCCATCCTTCCTCGGGCTTTCCCAGGGCTTCTCGGCTTTGTCTGAGTGGGCTTTCTGTGACTGATCCCCCCCACGGCAAGAAACAGCTTCATTGGTGTTGAACGCAGCCCCGAGCCTCTCAGCCGGCTCCGCAGCGCCCAACAGTCGGTCTGTGAACAGGGACAGCAGGAGTCACCAAAAGCCAGCCAGCTCTCTGCTCCCAGGGTTCTGCCCCGTCCGCAGGCACACGGACACGGGGGGACTCCCACTGACCGAAGGAAATGCAAACACCGCGTCCCGGGTTCACAGGCTGCTGCAGTCCAGCAGGATGTGACTCTGGTGACTCTGGCGCGGCACGAGTGTCGTGCAGAGGATTCCGGAGGAGCCATGGGGCAAGGGAAATAGCAACGGCATCGTGCTTCCCGAATGATGTCACCTGGCAGCCAGACCTACAGCAAAGGGGCTGTTGGAGCACCTGGTGTTGGGGTTACAGTCACCGAACACCACACAACACCGGTGTCCTCCTGAGCTGCAGCCGCTGGGATTTTACAGCCCAGTGCCAGGGGCCCTGGAAAAGAGGAGTCAATAACACTGGGCTATAAACCTAACCCATGTGGCATTCCCGCAGCCTCGCTGGATCCCCAGCTGCTTGTGCACTGGGGGAACAGACGTGGCCCTCAGTAACACGACAGTCCAAGATCCCACACCCATGAGTGGAAGTTTGAGGGTAACAGGCTGAGGCAGGGTGCTGTACCAGAGCTCTAGCTGCTGGCTGTCGGGAGATGGGGTGGGACTCTGCTGCTCAGAGTCCATCACCGAGGCAAATGGGGCTGCTGACAGCAGTGCTAAGGTAGAGCCAGTCTACAGGAACGGTCCTGCCCTGGGTATCCTGCTCATCAGTGCTTATGGTGTGTGAGGATATCACCCGGCTGGCTGTGGAGGGATCCCCTTCACCCTCACGCCGTCACTGTGTACAGCACGGTAACAGCAGGACCACAGAGGCACTGGGAGGCCACAGAGGCACTGGGAGGCTACAAGTCCCCCAACCTCTGTCACGAGAATGCGCTGCGCAGGGGCTTTCAGCAGCATCGCATTCTCATCCCCTGGAGACCCTGACATCTCCTTCACCCGTTAGCAGTGCAGCCCTGCCTGTAGAGCTGCAGAGCAGCCTGTCTGACCGCAGGCTCCGCAGGAGCCCAGAAACATTCCTACCACAAACAGGAGCAGCTAGAGCGGGGCTGGAGATCCATGAGAGCAGACCCCGGCAGACGCTCTGCTTGAGTTCTGCAGACCCCTCAGTGAAAGGAGGCACCCGCCGGGGTTCTCTTCAAGGCTCGGACTGAAGTGCTCCGTGGCAGCACAACGAGCCAGCACCTCCCTCAAGCTGTTACCTCGCTCTCAGCTCTCCCCGCTTTTGATTTCCCCCCTTTGCTGCCCCTGGGTTGTTTTGTTTCTCCAAGTGCAGAGCTGGTGGTTGCGGTTGTTAAAGGAAGTGTTCAGAACTCTTGCGGGTGCAGAGACTTCTGCGTGGGCTTTGAGGTGCCTTGGAAAACACTGACGAGCAGAGATTAAAGAGCCGGGGGGAGGCGGAGGAGCTGGCGCACCACCTGCCTTGGCAGTTACTCCTGCCTGGTTTAAGGCACTTCTTACTGGGATTAAAGGAGGAGTGCGTGCTGATCCAAGGGGGAACAGTACCTCTGCCTGCTCTGCCTGAACTCAGCCTCTGGCTCACTCCGGATCAAATGGAACCTGACTGAAGCCAAAGACTTTGCTACTGAGCTGGGCTCTCATTACCCACGACAGGGTAAATCAGCAGAACGCCGCTACTGATTCCTCCGTGAGCCCAGAGCTGGGCACGAACCAGAGCAGGTGGGCGCATTCATAGCCCTTCCTCCTAAGATGCTGCAGCATTAGGCAGTCGAGTACTCCCTGGGATCCCTGCTAGAGGGACTGAAGCGCAGCTGAATCTGGATTTCAGAGACACCCCAGGCCCCTGGCAGCTCCGTAGCTTCCAGACCTGAGACCATCGCACTGACAAAGCAACCCCTGAGCTGCGGAACTGAGGTGTCTGGAGAGGGCTGGGACAAAACCGACTGCAGTTCACTCTCAGCCAGCCTGTCCTTGAAACTCTCCGTCAGGAAAACCCCTGACCAGCTCTCACCGCAGCATCTCCAGGGCTTTAGGGAGCAGGTTTAATGGGAAAAGTACCGCCAGAGCAGGGATTTTCTCACGCCTCTTCTAGCAGATTGTGGGCTCCTAAGGAGATGATCACGGGATTTGGCACCCAGGGCAGCTTAGGGCTTGAAAAAGAGCCCCACGGCCGGAGGAGAAAGAGAGAGAGGATGGGGTAGGAGTTCTGCTGGCAGTCAGAAACTGCCCCTTTGCTCAGAATGATTTCACTTCTTCCTTGCCTTCCCCCTGCTCTCCCTCTGATTTCCCTATGGAAAACAGGTCATCAGTCTGCGAGCGAGGAGGAAAGGAATGATAGTGCCTCTGCTTCTCGGCGAGGCGCAGCAAGCACACCCCAGCGCCTCCCAGCCCCTGCCAGCTCCGCGCCCGCCACGGCTGATGGATATTTCTCATTTGCAGCACTGGCTGTGGGAGCGCAGCCTGGCCTGCGCGGCTCTGACGCCCTGGATGATCCCAGGGCTTTGATGGTCCAGCAGAAAACCATCATCACTGTGATAAAGGAATTCCGAGCCCCACTCGAGTGAGGCTCAAATGAAATCACGGCAGCCACGTGTATTTACTCAGGGGGATGCAGCACGAGGCGATGGCTCCAGCGAGCTAATGCAAAGCTTTTGGAGATCTTCCTCCCCCTGACCTTTATTCTAAGCAGGGCAAGGAGATGGCACAGACTACATGTCCCTGCCTTGAAGCCAGGGAAACCTGGAGTCCTGGGACCCCTGTTTTCCTAAGCTATGAGTGTCCCGCTAGGGCAGCCTGCACAGCCCTGTCTGTTACCCCCAGAAATGCCCAAGCCCTGCGCCCGCGCCTGTCCTCCTCTCCTTTGGCAGGTCTGCACTGACTCTGGCAAGAAGGAGCAGATGAGTGGATAAGATGCGGGCTGGAAAGTCTTCATCTCACTCAGGAATGCCTGTCACAGCCACTCTGCTGCTGGGGGTGCCACAGGCACGGGTATGTCACCCGACTGGGGCACCGGCAGTACAACACAGTGCTGATCACAGAGCCACGGAGCCAGGGAGGCTGGAAAAGAGCTCCGAGATCACCAAGCCCAGCCCCTGACCTGGCATCACCACATCAGCTGGACCACGGCACTGCCGTTAAATCACCATCCCTAGGAAAGCTGGGGCTTTGGGGAGGGGGGTTGGTGTGGTTTGGTGTGGTGTGGTTTGGTTTGGTGTGGTGTGGTGTGGTTTGGTGAGATGTGGTTTGGTGTGATTTGATGTGGTGTGGTTTTGTGTGGTGTGGTGTGGTGTGTTTGGTGTGGTGTGGTTTGCTGTGGTTTGGTTTGGGAGGGGGTTTCAGGAAGGCATTCAGTTTGCTGGCCTGAAAAGGAAGCAGTGAGACTGTTAAGCAGACGAGATACTGTCCTACAAGCCTGCGACTACAGGTGCAGAGGACTATGAACACAGAGGCAGCTCTGAACACGAGAAACGAGCACTGGTAAGGAAAACAAGAGAGTGAATGATCCTGTGAGCCTAGAGATCTCCCTAACGAGGTTCTCACATGAAGCTGGTGCTCAGGACCTCAGGGTCAAGAGCTCTGAGTGCCGGTCGGGATCAGGCCCAGAGATGAGCGAGCTGCAGTACCTGAGAGGGTATTTTCCCCCTAACAAATTAGTGTGTGGGATGACCTAGTGACCTTTACATTGTGGGATAGGCCACCAGTGGGCTTCCACTCACTACTGGTGAGGCCAGCCCCCAGCCCAGCCCATGTAAGTGCCAGCTGAGTGTCGTGGGGCTTACGGGAGGGGTTGTGCTGGATGCTGGGAGCTCTGCAGCAATGATCCCCAGGATTCAGTCCATGCATTGTAAGACCTGCTGGTGCTGCACCCCAGAGAGAAGTCAACTTGTGCTCAAGTCTCTCTCTTCACGCTCTCATGGGAATCAGGCTCTGCGCCCTCAGTGCCCACGCAGGTCCTCCTCCCAGGGGACTGCTGGTGTGAGTGTCTGTCACAGCGGCCCCAGAGTTCAGAGGTTCCTGCCAGGAAGAGTGAGCTGGCAGAGGTGAAAGGGCACAGGTAACTGAGGTAACACATGTACTCTGAGCAAGCGCTGTGCGAGCTGCGCCAGGCTCCTGCTGGCCACCAAGAGCAAAGCCCATCCCTCGCAGCAGGACTCATGAGCAGGAAACACCGCTTGGGTGGTGGCCGTTGAAGTCAGAGCCAGGAAGAAGCCTAGGACCTAGGACGTGGTGTGGGCTCAGCTATTCTCAGCTGCCCTGGGATATTCATCACCCGCAGTCTTACGTCAGCGCCCCGACTGGCCTCTCCAAACGCCCCAAGACTGACCCTTCACCCTCCTTCAGCCCCGCTGGAGCCTTTGCCTGCCTGTAAAACACTGCAGCCTGACTCATTAATGCCCGCGAGGTGCCTTTTGATGCCAGCGATCTGGGGACTACGTGAGGGTTCTTGGCCTTCATCAGCTGCTGCAGTGCAGTCCCCAGCAGCCCCGTCACCCCGCAGCGAGGGCCATCAGGCTGGCTGGTGAGTAGCCCGTAGCTGCTGTGTGAACAGTGTGAGTGCACTCAGACAGGTTTTCCCCAGCAGCCCCAGCCCGCACAGCTCACAGGGGCACAGACAGACAGATTGCCTCCACCATGGCTCGTCGTACGAGGGCAGGTCAAGTCCTGCCACGCAGGGAGGGCTGGTTGTGTTTAGTGTGGCTGAGCAGCCCCATCATCCCAGCTGCAGGAGGCTCCAAGGGAAGGCTCAGCTGCAGCAGGGAGGACCTGCCTTGCTGCTTCAGCCAGGAGCAGAGGGGTTTATCCGCCTGTGCAAGAGCTATTTATGGTCACCTCTGTTACCACACCCCGCCTGGAGGCTTTTTAGTGGGGTATCCCCCTGGGCATGCTGGAGACAAGGCTGGGGCTGCCATCAATCCCTGACTGGCCTCATCCTCTTGGAGACACCAGCGGTGCTGAGGCAGTGGCTGCCGTGCCAAGGGATTTCAGTTCACATCTGACAACACATTGCTCCTCTCGATAGAGAGGGTGACCCTCGTCCCCACACTGCAATTGCCACAGCCCCAGAGCGTGTTGGGCTCAGAGCTGAGCCAGCAGAGCCACGGTGGGGGCGAGCAACTGCCCCTCGGCCATAACCGCTCCAACACCCAGACCCAGCTCTCCAGGCCAGGGGGCTGCTGCCCCCACTGCGACCGCATCAGGGCACGGGGATGTTTCCAGGAGTCCTGAGGGACACAGAGAAGTCTCCTGTGCCTTACACCTTCCCTTTGACGTGTCTGCCAGAGGCATCAAACGTGGTTCACGGGAGATGGTCACCCAGGGCAGCAGGAGGGCTGTACAGCTCGCCTTGGGCACAGTGAGGGTCTTTACTGGCCTCCTGAGGAAGCCTTTGCCCAGGGATTTTTGAAAGCTCAATTCCCCGTCCCTCCTCACTTTGCTGAGCAGTTCAAGGAATTAAAGAGGGGAACCGGGCAGGAGGTTCTACAGCAGAAACCCCCCAGCACCTCAGCTCTTCTGCTCTCTTACTCCCATTTCTCAGCATTTATTCGGTACTGATGCACTGTTCCCGGTGTTTTTGAGAAGAAATACTGCACCTGATTTCCTGGCCCTTTCTGCCAGAATTAGCTCATTTAATGGCCATTTCCTTGGCCACTGAGGCAGCTGCCCGGTCTGACCCAGCTCAACCTTCCCGAGACAAATAATCCTTTGCATTTAAGTCAGAGTTTCAACTGCGGCTTAGTCCAGATCTAATTACTGCTGCAGAGGCCGAGGCTGGGCGGCTTTGTCCTGTGTTTGTTGTAACCCATTCACAGCTCATTACAGAAGCCTGGTTTCCCCCACGCCCAAACCAACCCTCAGCCTGGACCTGACGGCTCTGCTTGTTTCAGAGCTTCCCCCAGCCCCGTGGCTGCTAAACCCGCTGTTGTCCCTGTTACCATCCCCGGAGTTGGCTCCGCTCGTGTCTGGGGGCAAGCGAAGCGTGAGGAGAGCTGGCCCATCGCTAACGTGACCAAGCGGAGGGATGCTCAGACAACCCAAAACCGATTCAGCCTTGGCGGCCACGAGATGGGCGAGAAGATCCCGTCTGAGGGCACCCGGTGGGGTAGCGAGCCCTGCCTGCGCGTGTGGGCAGAGCTGGGTCACCGGAGCCCCGGCGTCGGGTCCCGGCACGGACCTCCCCGCGCTGGTAGCCAGGGCGCTCAGCCCACGCAGCGCAGGGAGGTCCGAACTGCGGGGCAGCAGCACCCCCGCCACCTCTCACAGGAGGGCATCTGCGGCTCAGAGCTCCTCCTGCTTCTGCGTTTTACTCCTTGATTACTACCGCTGCAAGGGGGGCGGCAGGAGCTCTGCTCCCGCATCTGCAGACGCTCTCCCTGTCGGGGCTCTTTCGCTTTGCGCACTCCTGGGTGACATCTTTCCCTTGGCAACCGCAAGCCTTGCACAGTTGCCCACAAATTAACCACGAGCAGGGCTGCTTGGGCTGGCACCGCAACATCCACGGCCAGCAGAGCGTGGGCTGGTTCTGTCCCCGGCTCTGGCTTTCGCACCGCATCCTCCATCTCCTCTGAGAGCATCGCTGGTCCTGTGAAGATGCTGAGGACAGCAAACAAACCATTTCCTCCCGGTTTTCGTTTGTGGAATGGATGTTATCTCGCTCGTAATTGCCTCACTTCCCGTGGGCAGCCGGCCGAGGAAGCTGTTAGCCTTCTGCCAGGGTGTCTGAAGGGGCAACAGGCTGCTGCTGTCGCTCTTCCTCCTGTGCCCTGTCCTGCAGGTGCTGAAAAACCTGTCTGCTGGGGTGGCCACAGCAGCCAACAGCCTCCATCAGCGAAGACAGACGGGTACTGTGTGGTGAAGATGCCCTTCTGGGCATGTAGCAGCCCAGAAGCCCTGGCCAGGCACCCAGGCTCAGGCAAATCATCCACTCGGGAGCCATCAAAGAAACCAACACCCTGGGGGGCTGACGGGGCACAGAGTGGCCCCAAGGAGATGGAGGTGTGAGATGGAGGTGTTTTCTCCTCAGCACTGTCACTGCTGAGAATCCACAGGGATGGCAGAGACCGCTCCTGTGCCCCTAAACCACCCACACCCCTGGCTTGGCACTGGGAACACGCAGAACCTCAGGTGGCACTGGGACGTGACGGGTGTTCATCACCACAGGGCACCCAACCCGTGCCAGCTCGAGGCTGGGGGGAGATTCCGACGGCTCTGTGCTCCCAGAGGTTTGTTAGTGCCGGGTGCTAGAACAGCACCTGTCTCCTCAGGCAGCAGCACAACACAGGCGTCTGCTTCTCCCTGCCCACGAAACACTCTGAGTCCAAAGAAACCACAGAGGGGGGGCACTGCCTGCAGCTGTGTCCCTGCCTGGCTTGAGGCACCTGGGCTGCAGGGAGCACAGTGCAGGGTCTCTGGACTTGGACATAAAGCGCTGCCAGCCCAACCAGCAACAACTCCCACCCGGGCTGCCCAGGCACGGGTGGCATGTCAAGGCAGGAGACAACAGGGCTCTGCCCAGGTCTGACCAGCCCCCTCCCGCTGGAAGTCAGTCGCCTGGGCATACAGACCAGTGAAATGCTGACCTCTGCTCTCCCAGCGCTGTGATCCAGCGGAGCCTGAGCCTGAAGAGGGAGTGGAGCTGAGATGCTGTGAGTGAGGTAATTCACACAGATGAGCTCCGTGTGAAATCATCTCATTGCCAGGCAATCGGGTCGTTGATTACAGCAGCGCCTGAAGCTGCCTGTCCTCTCTCCTCTGGATGCTTGGCCACCCAAAACAAATGTTTACTCTCGACCATGCTTCAGCTGCTAAACAAACTCCAGTCTGGTGTTTAATTTACGAGCACAAGTGCTGCAGGAGGCGGAGAGGCATGAACAGAACCATGGGGACCCGCGAGGCACAGCTGCCCAGGTAGCTCGCAGTGATGCAGCCCTTAGAGTTCAAGCAATTTCAGATTTGTGGATGCTAATTTATCTTTTCAGGAGCTTCTTCCCACTCTCCTCCTCCGGTCTGGCAGGCTCACGAGCACTTTTTGTTCAGGACGTCTGGTTGAGCACCTTTTCTCACCCCATTTTCTCTTAGAGGCTGTGGCATTTGCAAGGGAGGCAAAGGAGGAGCAGTCCTGCTTTGACTCTGACTCTCAGCAGCAGGGTTTTTCCTCCAGCTGATGGGAAATAAGCCAGGGGGACTGCAGAAGAAGAAAACAGCAGGAGGCTGTTCCCTGTAGGATGAATCACCAGCGGTGGGAGGCAGTGGAGAAGGTCTCCATTCCCCTGTCCCCTTCCTGCACAGCCAGAGAGCTGGAGTTTCTCCCCTCCGTGAGCATTACCAGTGCCTGCTCTGGAGCCAGCGCTGGGCAAGGAACCTCTAGACTCTGTGTACGTCTGACTGAGGGCTCTTTGAGGACCATAAGACTCCTCCAAACAGAGTCAAGGCTGCCCTTGTCCAAAAAAGGACTGAAAGCACCCCAGGAGCTTTGGGGTTTATTGCCTGCCGGTGCTTCCCACGTGCCACACGATCCAGTTCAAAGTAAAACAATACACCTCTCCTTCCTTCCTTCCTTCCTTCCTTCCTTCCTTCCTTCCTTCCTTCCTTCCTGCCTTAAACCCCCCTGCCTGCTGTCTGAAGCCCTATTATCTGTTTTCTATAAGCACTCTGCAAACACAGGGGGTTAACTTGGGTCACGCTGGGAAAAGCATGAAGTTTGTAAGTGGCTCTTGAAGGAGCAGAAGAAGAAAGGACCTTGCTGTCACCTCTCGTCACGAACCCTCCACAGCAGTGGCCGGAAAGGGCAGCTCAGTGTCTCACACGCCAGGGTGAAGCTGGGGACCCGTGTTACCGCAGGGCTCCAGTGGGTGCAGCAGGACAGACCGGTCAAACCATGGCTGTGATGTGATGCGGGATCACCCACTCCACCTCCATGGCTGATGGCAAGACAAAGCCCTGCAGACCACGAGGCGCCGAGTGCAGCCCTTCCAGCAAAGATTTATTGCAGCGCCATGAATCCCATGACTTGGAAACGAGGAGAAGTGGTGGGAGAGAAAAGCTAAAGGAAGGAGATGGAAAGAAAGACGACAGGAGCGAGCTGGCGTTGAAAGAAGCTAGGCCACGAGCTGTGCCGCCGGTACCAGCTGCCTGATGAGCAGCTTTTCTGCAGTACCGTGGCCTTGGGCAGGCTGAGCACCTGCACTCAGTGCTCCCCGAGGCGACAGCAGGCGTTAGCAGAGAGGGTTCTGGAGGAGCGTTATGAGTGGCTTTTGTATCCCTCAGGATGCTTCCGTGGGATAGCACCCCGGCTCTCACAGGATGGCAAGCGTTATCCTAGCAGGGATACAGAGAGCTCGTGTCAGCCCCATCCCACGAGTGAGCAGCCTTCGTGGTGTAGAGCTCACACAGGAGAAGCAGTGGGAGGCCCCACGTGCAAGCGGTCTGTATGGGCTGACACGGGTGTTTCTGTGAGAGAACAGCCTCTGCCTCCCTGTGATCTCTGCTGTGCTGTCAGCAGGCAGCACTGCTGACCTGCCCCACGCAGAGAGCAGGGGTCGCCCCTCCAGCGGCTGGGCAGCAGGTTCCTGACCTGGCGCTGCTGTGGGTATCACGGAGTAAAGGCTTCTCTGTCGCTGCTGACTTTGCTGTGTTGCAGATAACTCACGGGGGGGAAGAATAGAGGGAGGTGGCATTAAGTGCACAGGCTGAACGGACAGGGTCTCTGGTACCTGATAAACCTTCACCTTTGATAAATGGAGGTCTTTTTAATCCTGGGGCTGGAAGCAGACCTGGAACTCCCTCAGATTAAAGCGCTCTGTCGAAATAAAGTGCGGTATTAATGCGTTTCCCTCTCCCGCAGATGAAAGCTCTCAGTCTACCCTTTGTGCGGTGCCCCGGGTGCTGCAGGGTCTGCGAAAGTTCTCCATCCATCCTCTCTGCCAGGTCCCACGGCTGCTGGTGAATCATCCCCGTTAGATAAGCCCAGACCTTTAGATGAATTTTAATCACCCCTCGTGGCATTTAGGCCCCGCACCGAGACCTCAAAGAGGAGCAGAGCGCCGCTACCTCCGTGCCCGAGACCCAAACTCCTCCGTTAGGTCACAGTCCCCTTCGTTTAACCTTTGGGGTATCTGAGGCTTCCCAATTACACTGCATTTCTGCACCCAATCACCCACCCATCCCTCTACTGCTGCCCCACTGCCCAGGCTCCAGCCAAGTTCTCCCAGACCTGAGCAAACCGAGGAGCGAGAGGCACTGAGCCCTGTGACCACACACTGGGCAAAGGAGCGGCTTGTGGCAACCGCAGTGCAGACTCATGCCCTGCTCTGGCTTGGAATGCCCGCTTCCTCCTGCCCGTGCTTTTCTGTCTGCAGAGAAGACCATAAAGGCAGAGAGAGGGGTCTGTAGCTGCTGGCCCTGAGGAGCGTCCCCCCAGGAAGAAACAGGACCGTTCACCTTGCTTCACGTTACGTGCAGACCGGCTCCCTGCAAGGGCTGGAGTAGTGAAGCCACTGCCTGTCTGTCCGTCTGCTCAGCTGGCTGTCAGCCCCTCCTGCTCAGCAGTTTCTTGAGCCCTCTAGGCAGCTTCGGTCAAATTTGACTAATGGCATCATAAAATCCACAGTGGGTCCCCAGCTAGAGCCACGGAGGGGCTGGCAGCAGCGGCTTGTGAACGCCGCCTGGCACCCCTGGCACTGCCCACCAGGCAGGAGAGGGGTCACACTGCCTGGTGACACGCAGAACAGCTGTGCCACCTCAGCACAGACTGAATGGAACCGGTGAGCTCGTGAACTGGCAGCAGCGGCAGGCCCTGCGCCTCTCACCCTTCCAGAAGGCCACAGCCAGAGCAGAGCAGGCGCTCCCTACGACCTCAGCTTCGGCACGCTAAGCAGGCCAGTCCTTCGCCGTGCCCGCTTTTTGCTGGGGCAGTGCAGCACAGCCACCTCCTGCACAGCAGCCCGTGAGGTGCCAGGCTGGCACCCTACGAACCACGAACCACGCGTGGCAGCGGCGTGGAGGAGATGGTGCCGCACACTTCTGCCCCGGCAGCGCTGCGTCTCGGCGCAGCTGTCACGGGCTCGGCGTGGGCTGGCTACCCCGTGTAATAAACAGTGCACTGAACAGCCGATGGTCTGTGGCTCCAGCCACCCCCAGAACCCTAACGGGAGGGCAGGTGCTTTCACCACGGCCGCGCTCTGCGCCGCTCTGAGGTGCCTTGTTGGCTGAAAATAACAGAGAGGTAAAATCGCTGCAGACAGGGCAGGGGCTCGACAGCTGAACTGGCGCCTGGCTCTGCTAACATCAGCTTGGGCTGAGGGTTCTTCTGCTCCTTTCCCCCCCCTCATGGAAACAGACAGGTTCTGGCCTGGCTGTGGGTTCCCTCCTCAGCCCACGTTACTGCAGAGCGCTTTGTGATGCTGTAGGACGCTGCTGGGGGGTATGGAGGAAGGCTCTAACCACACAGCTAGTCACTAACTAGGTGCCTCTGCTGAGGAATCTGCTCCGACAGCTGCTGCAGGCACAGGGAAGGGAAGGATGGGCTGCACTGGATGGGAAGAGCCTGCTGTAAAACATCTCCAGCAGCTTTTTGAAGACCAGAGCTGGCAGAACTCATGAAGAGCTCTAATGAGCTGAAAAGATGGGCAGAAGGAGGGGACACAATGCAGCAGCTGTCCCCCAGGATGAAGTCCCACTGGAGAACCACTGGTCACCCCACTTAGACTCTTCGGAGAGCCCCCTGAGGTGCTGCTCTGCCCACGGGGTGGTTGTTCAAGCCCAGGTCCTTCTTCCCGCTGCCCAGTCAGGCTTCCCACAGAGACTGCGGTGATGGCAGCTCTCTCTCGCTCTGAGTGAGATCACGCATGGAGCCTTGTGCCCCTCTCACGGTCATCAGCCTGAGGTTTTCTCCTTGTGTGACCTTATTTGAGATGATGCTAACGGGGCAAAGATCCTCAAACGGAAGGGAAGGCACAGCGTGGCCCCTGCTGTAACGTACAGACACCCCGAGACCCAACCGCAGCCGCTGCGGGACAAACGGGAGCTCCATCTACCTGGCTGAGGGCTGCTGATGGAGAGGTGGAGTGGCTGCACCAGCAGCTCCGCAGGAACCCAGGTGCTGGTTAAGGACAGAGAGCAGAGTGCTTTGGGGCAGTGGCATTTAAGGAGCAGCAGCAGCACAGGCAGGAGTTATTAGAGGAGCCTTGTGAGGCTGCACACCCTGCGCTCCGATGAACTGGGCTGCCTGTGTCATAAGGGGAGTATTAACATCCAAAGGGTTTAAAGGATCTCATCGACTCCCCTGTCTGAGGTGTTTACTTCCCGCAGTGCTGTGAAACGAGAAGGGTCCCTCGCTGCTGCAGACAGCTGCTGGCCGGTTCTGTTTGGGGGCTCTCATTCTCTCTCATCACGAATTGCAGTCACTCCTCGAGGCTGCCAGCAGCTCCTGGCACTCCCGTGCAGGACACTGTGCAGGGGCAACAAACAGCACCCCAGGGGCCCAGACAAAACCAGGCGTCTGGGAGTGAAACCAAGGGGCCAGGAGGAGACTGGGGCTGCAGGGTGGCAGTGGTGGCCACAGAGGCATGTCACCCCAGATATATATCGTGTTCCCCACAGGCTGTGTCCACCGAGTACTGAAGCTACGGGTGTCACAACTACCCCACTCACGGTCACAGCCACCACCGTTCAGCTGCCCATCACAGGGCTCCACCACCAGCCCCGTGGTGCGTGGGGTACCAGCACAGGGAGAACCTCAGTGTGCCAGGCCACCCTGGTTCAGGCAGTCCAGCTGCACCGAGAGATCACTTGGCTATGCATGAACCCCTTCCAGGGGTGGGAAAATACTGGGAGCCAGGAACACGTTTAGAGAGGAGCCAGCACAGTGCTGGCAATGGAAAAGGGCTTTCCTGACTCCTGCCAGCAGTGCTGCGTGTGACTGCAGCAGGTTCTCCTGGCCGGGGCCACAAAGCCTGGCTCAAAGCAGAAGCACTGATGCTGAGTCGCTCTGGTGAGTAGCTGCTGTTAAGCTGTGCCACGGAGGCACTGCCAGGCTGCAGCAGGAGGAAGGCTGCAGTAAGGCATGGCTCCTGGCAGCTGCCAGCTTCGTCTGCCACTGGCATTCACAGCGCCCACCCCGAGCGCAGGTGGGACAGCCTCCCCCGGTAATCTGTCACAGCATTTGGCTGGAAGCAAAATACTCCTGGAAGCAGCAGCAGAGCTGGAGCACCTAATGCTGAAGCCACTTCACGCTCAACAGCTTTCGAATGCAGGGCTTTCTCTTCCCAGCCCCCCTTCCTTGTGTTAGAGGAATGGAGAGGCCTCAGCAGACGGCTCTGTGTGATGGAACAACCTTGGCTAGGGGCAAAATGCCACCCAGGCACTCACTTGCCTCCTGCCTCAGAGGGACAGGGGCAATAGGATGAGTAAACCCGGGGGGCCAGAGGGGACAGTGCTTGGCAGTGACCAGCAAACCCTGGAGTGTTCAAACCTGTTCCCTCTGCCCCTTCCCAGGCTCAGCTCCACTCCTCCACCCCAGACCTCTTCCCTGTTGAGCAGCACAAGGGGACAGGGAATAGGGCTTGCGGGCAGTCCTGAGGTCTCTGCTGCTCCCTCTTCCTCCTGTTTTATCCCTGCTCTGACTTTCCTGCAGCTCTCTTCAGGAAACACCCCCCACCTGCTGCAGCCACACAGGCAGCAGCTCAAGACCCGCTGCACCATCACCCTCTGTGTGCTGCAAGGGAAACAGCCTGCCCTCCACAAGGGCTGCAGGGGAACCCTGCGTCAGTGTCTGGAGCACCCTCTCCCTCGCCCTCCCTGGTTCTGCTGTCCGCAGGATGTTTCTCACCCTGCTTGCTGCTCCTCTCCCTGCCCAGCCCGCTCTGCTCCCTCCCCACTTGCTGCCAGTCACACCAGAAGCTCTCCAAACACCTCTGCTATAAGGCGGGTGTGCTGGGTGCAGAGACACCCTCCCGGTGTGCTGGGAGGACAGCTGTCACATGAGGCTCCTCTCAATGAAAAGGCAACGGGCAGACGACTCTGGTAACCAAGTACGAGTGAAACAGAGCCAAGGGGGCTGCAGGAAAGCAAGTCCACTCTCTCCCACTGGCCTTCCTATGTGTCCTTACTCCGGACAACACCTTTCCCAACCCCTGTGTCTGCCTGAAAAGCACAGGGAGGGGATGGTGCTCCTGCAGCTGTTCTCTCAAGCACAACTGGTGCCAGTATGGGCTAGACCTGGTGGCCAAATGGCTTATGCCCATAAGACCACCCCATACTCCCACCCAGAAACCTTCACAGAGCCCCTCAGCCCTATTTGTAAGTCTGCACTTCGAGAGAATACCCTCTGCACCGGGGCTGTAGGGCTATCACAAGACCCCTGGGCACTGACGCTGGCTACTCAGCAGCACCCAATCCAGGCCCCCCCCATCTTACACAGACAATTTACTGCCCAGGAATTACCTCAACCAGCGTAGGCTGGCACGTCCAGGGGGTGTGGGAGACACCGCTCCTCCATCAGCTGTCCTTCACCAGTCAGCCATCCTCCATCAGCACAATGAGCTTCTTCCACACCCAACTGGTTAAGGAACTCAGGTGGCACAGAAAGGGGAGAGGTTATTAAAGGGAGGGGGAGGTGAGGAGGCCTGCTGCTAGCACCCTGAACGTGTGCACACAGACTGGGCGCTGCTGACCTCAGCCCTGGAACCCAGACTGCCCAGCGGAGCTGCTGTGGCTGGGTGCTGGCAGTTCCCAGGCCACGGAAGCAGCTGTACTGGGGCGCTCCATTCCGGTTGTGGCTGCTGCAGTGATGCCCTGGGAAAAGGTAGGGGCAGACCTCTGCTCTCAATCCATTTCAGAGGAGGCTGCGAACCAGCCCACCAACTATCTTTTCTTTTGGAAGT
>VZRI01012830.1:39964-99991 GCA_013397515.1 Upupa epops | reverse complement strand
CACGCAGGCACCGCAGCTTCAGCGGTTCCCGGGGTGCTGCTCCTCACCGCCAGGGCGCTCCCCCCGCCCCCTCCTCCCACTCCCATGCAAGAGATAAAACCACATATCCTCCCAACCGCTCCCAACAGATGAGAATAGAATACAAACTTTATATTCCACAACCCAAGACAGAAAATCAACATAATCAACAGTGGTGTCCTGGAGCTCATATTGTGTAGTACAGAGACAAAGTCTTGTCAATATTTGTCGTTTTCCCTGTGGCAGTCACAGCAGTGCTCAACTGCCAACAACTGGCTCTATCAAAATTTGCCATATTTACCTCTGTTCACTTCCTGAGTTTCTGCTCTTACCAGGCCAAGGTGACACAGATACTAAGTGTTTTGCATTTTGCATGTTTGATGGAGAAGATGAGACAGCACACTCGTAGTAGCAGTAAAAGTTGTTATGAGAACTGGAGACTGCAGCCTGAAAAGGGAACAATAGGCACAGCTTACCTGGTCTCACAGGAAGTCGAATACAGTCCCACCTGAGCTTCATCAGGTCTTGTTGAAGCTGCCAGTAAGTGTGTTCCCAAGACAAAAGTAGTTTTGGTTGATCACTGAAAAAACACCATTTTTTTCACTTTTCACTACCGACATTCACTGAAGATTGAAGAAAGAAAACAAAAATCCAAAACCAAACCAATTACCACATCAAGACCCAGCTTGGAGCTACTGAGATCTCCAGCATAACTTGCACACTACATCATTATGAGAGTTGGGTGCAACCTATCAGTGTGTCAGGGACTTCTCTAAACATCCCCTTTGGCTCTCACAGTAACTGATGAGCTCCTAAGCACTCGATGTCGAAATGACCAGGGGTTCACATGCCCACAGTGTTTGCCTTCACCTTTTAAAATCCTAGCAAAAGACAGTACCTTAGTGAGTGTTCTTTTCAGGACAACTCATTAAGAACATTTTACCTAATTAAATATACTTCATTCACCACAGAACAGTAGGACTAGTTTAATTTCTTTTCATGAGGAAGACAGTGCTCTTCCAAAAATGTAAATTAATTGTTGCAGGGAGAGGAATGAGCGGCCTGGCAATAGGAGCAACATTTGGCGTGATTAGCTCTCCTAGCTGTCTTGCCTTCCTTTTCTACAAAAAATCTGATCTGGCAGCTTGTTTAAAACTTGTTTATTGGGAAGAGGTCATAAGCTGAGCTCTGCTCAGAATAGGTCAGGCATCTGATTAAAGGTTGAATAAACTGAAATGCTTCACATGATTCTCTCTGAGACAGAAGCTTGATGAGGAGAGCTTGTCTTAGAAAAATGTTGCCAACTCCCCAATATCACAGGCAGCCAGCAGACTGCAGGGCTGGTTAAAGGAGCAGGAAGATGAAATAATTCTGCTTGTCAACATTAACAGATAGTGTTATTCTTCTGTACTTTAGGATGGATTCTTGCCGGAAGAAAGCCCCTCTATAAAAGGAACATGGTAAGAAATCCTGACACCCTTAAAGAACTGACAGTCAAAACAGGCGGGGGAAAAAAAAGAGTATCTTGCAATGATCTGCAAAACACAGGTCTTAGACCACCCCAATGGTAGAGAAGATATGTAAATTCACATCTCCTGAGCCCCAGCCCAGTGACTGTTCCCCCAAAGACCAAGAAACACCAAGATATTTGGGAGTTGCTATATGTTTTCAGTATTACACATTCCTGTAAAACTGAATTTAAACTGTGCTTTCCAAAACGTGGGACAGCACAGTCTGAAGCCTGCTGAAGTAACTCCACTTACAAAAGAAAATGGGAGTGATTTTTTGAGAATGATTTTCTGATCAACAGGTGCACAGAGAAGGAACAGCCAAAATATCAAGGGCAAACACTTGGTCTTTGCTGCATCTTAAACCCTGGAAGAATGCTACACTGCACAGGATCTCCAGTTCTGGAGGGAGAGTCCTTCCTTCCCTACAGCTGACCTCAGCACTGTACACCACAATGCAGTGCTGTGGTAATTATTGAATCAGCAAAGATCTTTTAGGAGTTCTGACCCTTCATCTCTCAAGCCTCTCTCATTTGTTAGAGCATTAAGTCACTTTAACCTATAGAGAGCCAAATAAATCTCTCCCATTAATTCTGGGCAGGCTTTTCTAAGAGCTCCATGAAGCATAAGATGCCTACTTTGCTCATGTAGCACAAAAGCCATACCACAGCCGCACCACTCATCTGGTGAGAGTCCAGAACTGACAACAGGCACTTCTCCAGCCTCATTGGGATGACTGCGATGAGCCAACAAACTTCCTGTTCCCTGGCTGGTA
The DNA here is from genome assembly GCA_013397515.1 of Upupa epops. NCBI lineage: Eukaryota > Metazoa > Chordata > Aves > Bucerotiformes > Upupidae > Upupa > Upupa epops. The sequence goes on along the minus strand of VZRI01012830.1, from coordinate 97,690 downwards.
CACCTGTAAAATGAGAGCCAGGTAGATTCCATTTACACCACTTAAATTACAATTAGTGTGTGTTACTGGGCCTGGCTTCCAGCATGCAAGGCACTGCAAAAGAGTGAAGTTTTAGGAAACACTTAGAGTTCTCAGGTGAGGAAATAATTCTAAAGAAGCCAGAAAGTTATGAGAAGCCCAAGTAAGGCAATAATGACACATGAAATGGCTTTTGCCCACAGTCCTCAATACAGTGGCTTGGAAAAAAAAACAACTAACTCCTCAACAGCTCCTCACCTCTTACAGGGCTGAACAGTCTGGTTTCCTTGATGTGATACAGTTCTGGCCTGGCAAACACCCCAAAACTTACCAGCTTTAGATACAGGGCAGTCTGAGGAGGGTTTTTTGCAGAGGACAGCTTTAGTTACAGAAACTTAAAAGGTCCCAAAGCAGAATCACCTTTAAAAAGCCCAAGCATTCTAATACAAAAGACTGCAAAGCAGCAGAAAATGAGAAGGATGCGGAAGACTTTTGCTTCCCCATGCCTTTTTCTTTCCACCCTTTAGAGACACTTATGGGATTTTCTCCTCCCTCCACCCCATTAGCGCACATCTCTCTCACACTCTCTTTGCCTTTTCACTACAGTCTCTGGCAAAATGTCAGAGAAAGGAAAAATGACAAGCTTATAAGAAAACTAATACCTCATTCTGTTTGAATATTACATTAACCCTCAAGCTCTGCCGCTTCATTTGTCAGCTTTTTCAGAGCACTCCATCTCTCCAACACCCCTGACCTGGTTGGTCTGATTAGGAATGATCAATGTGCACATTTGCGGTGGAGCTCTTCGCACACTGCTAGACCCTCGGCCTTCAGTCACTCATGCGGATAATAACGGCAGTTCGAGTCACTTGCCCATAACTCCGAGCTTCATTAAACAAGGGGGATGTCACCAAAAGTCCCTTTAACTGTCTTTTCACTTCTCCGCAAGGGAAAAAATTGACAGCACTGATAAATGGGATTTGGAATATAAATAACATCCTGGTGTGGGCATACACTGTGCGCTTGCACTTGTCACAGAAGTCTCCTCACCGAGTGAGGGTGGGAGAAAAGCCAGGCTGGGCAGAGCAGAGTTCAACAGGCAGTTTGCACAGAAACCCCCCTGAAGTCAGGAACGGAATCAAAAGGAATCAAAAGGAATGGTTTTGCTCAACAGAGCAGAGCCCTGCCAATCACCACTTCTGCTGCTAGCTGTCAGGCTTCTGTACATGGGGTTTAGTTTCTGGGTATACTGTTTGCAGGCTGTACTGCACCTGACACAGCACAGTCCTCTTCCTTCACAATTCAGCCCTACTCTGAAGGACATGAGTCTTCTGGGAGACTTTGTTATTACTCGCTAGAACTGGTGATCCAGGTTTGCCTCTTGCTCTTCAGCTTTCCAGCATTAAGAGTTCAACCAATCCCAATGTCTGGACACAGTTATAACTCAGCTTTCAGTGAAACTCCATCTTCAGTTTAAAGCAAATACCAACTCTGCTCTAGAATCAAATCACTGTTTTCACCCAGAAAAAAGGTTCAGACTCTTACTAAGGGTTAGGGTTCCACGTTCTTTAAAAGCTTTTTTATTTCTCACTGAGGTTACTCTTCCCACAGGAAATGCACTGTTTCCACACATGAACAGCCATGCTAGTTCCCACCTACCCTAAACAAGAAAAAAAAAGAGCAGAGTTTTCCAACACCAGCCTTAGGCCCCCTTCTGCGGGCTTTTCCATCCCTATAGACATCTTGCAGGAGATGATTCTCTGTACTCCAGCCAAGCATTGTGCTTGTCATATTTTAAGGCATATATGCTGTGCACACAGACAAGCTCCCACTGATTTCAATGGCCTTCAGAGGAGGCTCATGTACCTCTGCCGAGAGAGTCAAACAGAAGCAACTTCCTTTGGGAGACTCCTGACTCCAGACAGAATCTCCCTCCCCCGTTCCACCGCCCTGCAGAATGAGCCACTGTCTTTTAAACAAACACTCTAGTGGTGTGCCTCTCATTAGTCTCAAACCTTTGTCCCTTATTCATGGGAAGGAGTACCTTGGACATCAAGCAGTCATTTCGGCACTGAATAGTGTCTCATTCATAGTGTGGTGCCTGCCTGACCGGTGCTCAGCCTAGGGAAGAATCATTCTAGCTGAAACAAGACACAGAGCATGAGGATCAGGCCACAAAGACTTAAATAAAGGCAACAAGCACATAATAAAGCCCCGTGACAACTGATGATGACAAAAGGCTGTCTCTACAATCAAAATGATGTATTGCAGGAGTTGCCATCAAGGTTCTCCCTGCTTTATCCAAATCCAGTCATCCCTCAAGTTCAGATGATTTCTGGTGCTTGCTATCATTTTCTCCCTCTCTGCAATGTTGACCAGGACCAGGAGCAGACTGGGAGTCCAGTCATGGTGCCTAGCAGCCTCAGCACAAACACTTCTACACTAAACCTGCCTCTCCCCATCCTGCTTTCAAACCAGTGAAGATCACAGGTAGACACCAACATTCCCAGTATCAAATCATGTGGTAACAGCTCAAAGGTCAGAAGCACATTAAACCCCTCAAGCAAACCAATCATTTTATCTTCTCTCTCTTTTAAAGGCAACCCCAGCCTCAGCTGGCAACTTCAGCACTGCACAGCAGCTGAAAATCTGACCCTCTGCATCACAGACATGTTTCCAAATAAATAAGTTACGGCTGCTTCCAAAGGCGCAACGGCAGGTGACACAGAGAGGAAGGTTGAGAGGGCACCTACATCTCTGAACTGAGAGAAGAAATCCATATCCAGCAAAGCAGCTTAGTCCTGAGAGCAATACTTATACTAATGTGGTCAGATGTTCTATGCAGGCTCAGCATTACTTAACAGACCCTCAGCCAAAAACCAGCCCTGTTGCCCGACAAATCACAGTCCTTACTCCAATAGGTGTCAGGTTACATCCCCAGAGATGTCTATCAAAGAACCTACTACAATGTGAGTCCCACTATGTGATGCATGAAAAGGGAGAATTGTCTGAGCTGCCATCAAAGGCCAGTGAACTTTTACAGCAAAGAGGGGAAGAAAAAGAAAACTGGACACACACATACAGATTAAAAAGGGCAATAACTATGACATGTTTGTGCTGTTTAAGGGAAGGCAGACTGAATATGCAGCAGAAGTGCAGCCTGAACCCCAACACCTGCTGGATGTAATGGACTCTGAAGTGTTGTTTCAGAATTAATCAAGTCATTTAAAATCATAGCTGTAGTCTCCATTCTGTACTCCTGCGCATAAACGCGCTGATCCCGATACTAATCCATGTCGGGTGACTTGAGCAATATATCACCATAATTGCCATTTTAAGGCTGCAAATTGGAGCTAAAATAACCAGATGCAAAAGAGATGGCCATATCATACTCTCGAGATGGATCTTCAAAGTTCAAGGAGAGTTCAAGCATGGAAGAGGCAATAGAGAGGGGTCAAGTGTAAGGAGATTGTTCATATTCAGGAGGAATTAACTTTACAAATATATTGTTTCTGAGGTGGTAATTCTACCATCATACCCCATTTAATCTTGGCATTCTCCTCAGCCATTAGAGTGATCGTTTGATTTTGACAAAATACTCCTTTTCAAAACTGCAACTAATGTCTCCAATATTTTTTGCTTTAGAATTATTCCCCCTGAAGCCACTCAGCCCAGATGCAGCTACAAGATCTTCTAACCACCAGCCCAGGATCCATGCACAAGGACAAAGCATAGAGACCACCAATTCATTTCATTGTCAGGGAAACAGAAAGTCAGGTTGCCTTGCTAGGATCAAAAAAGTGTGTCAGAAGCACTGTCCTCACTCAGAATATCATGGTGCCTGTCTGTGGACCCAGTCTGGAAGCCTCCAAGTATCAAAGCATTCCAACTACCATGGATTTTAGGGTTACCACCTGCATATATGTCTGTTAGCATCCAAGGATATTATTTCCCGTATAACTTGACACACAAAAGTTCACATAAACAGAAAAGCCAGTTGTTCTCCAAAGACATCAAGCAGACATGGAACTTTCAGGGGTGGGACTGTCACAGCAGCAGCAAACTGAGGCAGAAGCTGACCACAAGGTGAGTCTTCCACAGTAACATAAGGTACCTGCCATGGGAACAGCAGTCCTGGCATGAAAGGCATTTTAATAAGCTGTATGGGAAGTGCACAGGGAAGTTTGAAACCACTCATTAGTGCTCATTTAAGAAATACTCTTATCTGATAAGCTTCTCTTTTCAAGAAGTCATGAGGAGTTACTGTGTTCCTTTTCCCAGCTTCAAACAGCACCGTTAAAGGACTGATTCAGATTATTGCGGAACAACCACCAGACGTAAGAATTACTGCTGGCATTCAATAAGTCATCCGCAGAGCCAGAGAGAAAACACACCTACCATTGTTTCTGGAAGGCTGGGTCCTAGGAGCCTCTCCAGCAAAGCTGTGATTTAAACTTGCTGCTGCCACATCTACAGCAGACAAAGGGCAGCTTTTAAGACGATGTAAATCAGCACAGCCCCATTATACTTCCCAGAGCTATGCTAATTCATCCCCGAGGATCGGGTGACCTGAGCACCTCCAAACAATGGCATTACAGAGAGCTAATGCGCTATGGGTTACTTGGTAATTTCTGCAGCATAATTGCCCAACACGGAAACCTTAGAAACGACTGAAGTTCACCACTAATTGCAACCATTACCAAGACAGCATTACTTATGATTTAGTGCATGCAGCAGGCCTGATTCTGATTTCACTCACATCTCATCCCAGTCAGTTTTCTGACAGGTAGCTGGCGACTCCTGTGCGCGCAGCTTTTGGAAAAGGCTGGCCCTCATGGCTGGAGCTGTGTATGAAGTTCTGTATCATACTGAGAATGTGCGAGCAGGAAGGTCTTTAGAGCTTGAGCTCTAGGCTGAGTGGAAAAGAGTCTGGGTTTAACTGTGCCTTGATTTCCCGGTCAGCACAACTCCACCAGCCCGCCCATCCCCTGGTGCCTCAGGCAGGCTGGTGACTGCTCACCCTCTTGACTCCCGTGGCTGTCAGTAGGGTGGGGCTACTGCAGCATCATAAAACAGGTTTAGTACTGGCAGTACCTCTGTCTCAAATATTCAAGCGCTGCTTTGTGGAACACATCAGCCACCTTCCCTTAAAAAGCTTACAGTGCATTTCAAGTCTTGAATTCTCAGTTGTCTTCCACAGGTCTGATGACCCAGTCTCAATGGGAGCTTCTGGGAGCTACTTCTCTTTGAATGTCTGATTGCAGCCATGGGTGCTCAGCTTAGAAGCTTGGAAACCTGGCATTGCTGAATGACTTTCTGCTTCCTAAACATAACTAAACCCGAGTGTGAATCTAACCAGCGCTGCCCCAAACTCAGATACAGCACACAAATACATAAATATGCACACACACAGGTATCTTAAAATGTATGAAAATCAAACCTCCCAAGAAGTCTCCTGCTTGGATGTGCTAATTACATTTGACACTCCCAAGCCAGAGCCTTGTGCAGAAAGAAAACTCCGTATCCTTATTTTCCCCAGAGCCCTTGTCTAGAAACAATCATCTGCAAATTGCAATTTTTCTCTGCCTTTCATAAATATCAGCAATCGCGCAACCTTCTCTCCCCTTCTTTTTTTCTTATTCAGGATCTCAGGCAGATAAGAGTTATCAGTAAAGGTCATCCTCAATTTCTGTACAGAAATGATCTGTCTCCAGTATGTAATAAACATTTATCCATGCCTTTATTAGCTATATTGGATCTGACAGTTCTGTTAAACCATTTTCTTTCATTTTGCTAGGTCATGACGGTTAATGCTGCTAAAAAATCTCATCACTGCTTTTGATCACTGTATTGTCTTCTCAGTATTATCAGGATTTTGTAAAGGTAAGCACTGGCTGGAATGACCTATTAAAGTTACAGCCCGTTGAGTTCTTGGCTTTTTTTCTCACCACAATAAAAAAGCAAAGGACTGCAAAGCATAAATTCTGCTTTCCGGGTTATATTTAGTTGTGCGGTTGACATTTAGTAGGGCAGTCGCTTTAAGCTCACTTTGCATAGGTTTCACTCCATCTTTTTCACATCCCTGAGTTTCTGAAATGGTGCTGGAAGCCACACTATGGCAAATGAGCCCAATTACAGGGACCAGGAGGTGATGTCCCAGTTAACCCCTGCCATGCCAGCAGTGTGTCAGGCATCTGCTCAGGGTTTTTAACCCATTCCCATGATTTACAAAGTTCCATCTGCAGACTAAGATGCATTCAAAACAGAGCAGCATGGATTACAAACTTAGCAAAGCCCCCGGAGATACTTACAAAGCCCAGTATCTAGTCAGATTGGTGTAAATCTCACCTCTCTACACCCAGGTCTCTGTTTCAACCCTGACTTTCCTTCAGCCTAACACGAGTCAGCTACACCTAAGCCCAGGATGTCTTTCTCCATCCTCTGTCCGCTGATCTCTCTTAACACTTACACCGAATCAGTGTCCAAACACATGAAATATTTTCCAAACTTGCTGCTGTCCAGCACTACTTTGGGGAGTGGGTTAAATCAAGCAGAAAGCCCTCTGTAAGCCTTTGTGGGTTCCTGTTGCCACAAACCATAGGGCCATACTCTGAAGAGAGATCAATCATCACAGTTTTCATTATCCTTCCAAGAAATCCACAGATCTTGGACCATGAAACCTCAGAGAAGTTACAAAAACTAGCCAAAGTGAGGAACCATTATAACTCCCCTGGGGAGTGGAGAAACGTATGTGTGATGTTGAGATTAATGAAGACATAATAGCAGTGTTTGAAGGAGTTGGCATCTTAAGGATATCCCAGCATACCGCCGTTCTTGGAAATGCCTATATCCTTAAGGTTAAGAAGGAGAAAGCCACTAGTAACCCTGTGAGTATTGAAATAAGACAAAGTCAGGAGCTAGAAACAACAAGTTCAGAAGGTGCAGATATCCAAAGGCAAAATGGGCAGGGACAACATGGCAACTCACAAGAAAGAACAAGCAGCAAAATATTTTCCATGTCTCCACAACAACAGCCATATCAAAAAGACAAACCTCTCCAAGGGCTTCTCTGTACACTCTCTACCTTCCTGTGTCCTGCAAGTCTATGTCCAGCATGGTCTGTGTGATATGTATCTGCAGCAGTAGAGGTACCATCTTCTTGATATAAATAAAGAAACAAACAAATATATATTTTTTTTAATATATAATATATATATTATATATATATAATATTTATATTTATATTTATTTATTTATATATATATATAAAAACCTTGCACATGCAGAGGTTTGTGTCTCTGCTGCCAGGATACCAGTGAGCCCCAGGGAAATGCAGGAATTCCCTACTCTGGCCTTCTGTGTGCCAAAAATCCCGTAACTTTCAACAAAGGAAGATCAAGGGTGTTAACCCCGATGCCCCAGCTAACTTAACCCAAACCTTGTTCCTGATACCCACATGTGGAGAAAGAGGCCTCTTTTCCTTGTCTCTAAATGGCCACCCGGCACAAGTATCTCCCCATAATAATTCATGAACAGGCTTCAAATGGCCCAGGCTTGGAAGAGGAGTTGGTTCAGACATGATTATCCTTTTCACCGGCCTAAGTTAGAAGGGCAGACAATAGACACACAGACCAATAGATGCACTCTGACCTTGATGTTTCAGACCACCAGGCTGTTAAACAAGAGGCAGGACCCCCGTGGTCATGGGAATCCCCAGCACTGTAACACTATATTTATTGGTGAACCTAAGCTGGCTTTCACATTTTTCAGGTGTACATCTAGTTGCAAAGTCTCACATGCTCTGTACACACTCAAACAAGTGTAAGGTAAGAAAGAGAAAACTCCTCACAGCAGCTTTCAAATGACCAGGTAGTGGCACCTACTGCCTGGCATTTTTTTCACATATTGGCCCTGATCCTGTAGTTTGGTTGACAAAGAAAAAAATCACTATTGAGCCTTCTTGTACTATAAACAGGTAAAACTTGTCAAAGACAACAGTTTGGGTTTAATTTCCTACCTGTTCTGCTTAAAAACAGCAAAGTGTTTTCTGATGGCTGGGAGTGACAGAATTGTTGATTCATGTCCTACAGAGAACACTCCTCAAGCAACCAGGCTCACCTCATGTTCTGTACACCTACCCCTTCACACATCAGAGCAGGACTCAAGGATGATGCAGAATGAATGGGTTGTGAAGGGCTGGTCTCCAGGAAGATGGAAGTCCTGACATCTGACTTGTCTGTGTGCTGGGAGATTTGTGCAAAGAGGCAAGAACATCCATTAAATTCACCTAATTGACCAATTTGCCAAGTTATTTGTCTTTAAAATGAGACGTTTAACATGTCCTGCTATACGTTGATGAATTTTAGTAGCAGGGAATAAACACGTCCTAAAAATAAAATCCCTATTGAGTTAATACAGCTGGTTGTTAATGGTTACAATGTGTGACACTTCAAATATAGCTACTTGATGACATTTAGCCAATTTGTCTTCCCTATTTTTTGCTAAGCAGGCTAGTGAAAGAAGAGAAACAGTTCATCTACTAACAAGTTTAACAAGAATGAAATAAATTACGTTCAAAAGCTAGAAGCCTGACTCAGTTTAATAGTTAAATCATTTATTCCTAGGCTTAAAAAAAAAAAAAAGAAAAAAAATCTTGCCCTGAAGTCATTATCAGCATGATCCTCTATTTGAAGTCTTGCAACATGTTCAAGAACAACCCTTGTGATTTGGCCAAAAGGAAGTGATGCACTCAGTGGCTCTGTGCAAGCCAAGGAAAAGAGAGACTCCGCAAATGAGTATATTAAATTATTACAGCTTTTGCAACAGGGATCACAGTTGTTAGCAGTCCCCTTCCTCCGACTGGCGAGCTACATTCTTCCCTGCCGTGAGCATTCATTGTCATACCTAATATTTGCATACTTTGATAATAATACAATTGTCAAGATAATAGCAGAGAAGTTTCAGCAGAAACTCAATTTTCAAAAGCCAGCTGTGCACAGCCCCAGTCGCCTTGTCTAAGAAGATGCCTTCAAAAAGCAAAATTAAGCCTTGCTCATGAGAAAAAGAGGCATTGTTCCCCTCTCCAAAAGAAGAAAAGCAAGAAGTATTCTTGGACAAGAGAAGTGTGAGATATTATATTATGATTTGTGTCAAGGTAAAAACAATATCCCCCCCTTGTCATTGTGGAAAACTATTGAACAAACAAAATAAACAGTGTAACTCAGCAGGACAAACGGTAAACAGGATGGGGGGGGGGGGGGGTTGAGCAGTCTAGGACCTGAAAAATGCTGCAAAATGTATGGAGAGCTAATCACTGATAGTTAAAAGATTAGGCCAAGAACATTGTCTCCCCCCTTATCTTTGGATCCAGGGTCTCACCAAGAAGTGAAGACATGAACAAAGAGGAGACTGATAGGAGGGGATCCTTTGATACATGATAACATGTATGAAATGAGGTATAAAATGTTGCTGCCTTTAACTGTAAGTCTGAATGTTGGTGGAGTGGCTAACTCCCCACGCACCCAGCACTGCTTGCTCATTCCCTGTTATTGCAATCAATAAATCTTTTGTATTTTATCAAAGATTTGGGTGGTCCATCGGAACATTTCTAACAGAAGGATGAAAGCCTCTTCCTGAAAAAATTATTTTTACATGTTTTTAAACTTCTTGTTTCCCAAAGCTCTTCTGGTCGGTACAAGCAAATAATTCTGCAAAAAGAAAAGCAGGTCTTAAATCAGAGATTAATCACCTTTGTGAGCTTTATTGATTGCATCGATCTAGCTGAAAGAGTTGTGAGGCTTTTCTCCCTCATCCACCATTTTGCATGACATAACCATTCAGCAGCTCAAATGAGGTGGGACATAATGTGATTTTTGGGAATAATAGTACTATTGTTGGTGTCCACAAAAATCTGTATTTCTTAGGGGTTTGGCAAACTTGCTCCTTTGTCCACACAAAATAATGGCATAAGAAAGAAAAAGTCTGCTCCTTCTTCCCTTTCATTCTTTCTTCCTATATCGGACTATGTCATCCCAAGTTACCAAGGCTCAGGGACTTTTAAACACTCATGAAAAAGTCCTGCAAGGATAAATGTTTGTGGGCTGAGCCCTCTTTGGACAAGAAGCCAAAGCTCTTGTTCTGCCAGCATAGACCCACTCACTGAGCCCCCTCAGGTTTTTCACAGCAGAAGCAGTCAATAAAGAACAAGTGCCCATAGTCTGCTCCATTCTTTGAGCACATTTAAACCTTCAAGCAGCTGATGGGGCAACTTAACTAGGGAGGTTTTGGACACCACATGGCTGTAGACACTTCTGGCCTTTGCAGGCTGCCAGAGTCAGACACAGCTAGAATGAGGCACAGAAACCTATCTGCTTTCCAGATGAAAATGAAGATATATCTTCCCACTGGCATGTGCCCTGCAGAGTTATTTATACAGCAGGAGCAAAGTGAGCATAAATTACTATGAGGTGAGATGCCTCCACTGACTCACACGTGAAGCCCATTGCTGTCTCAGCAGGAATTATCACAGAGGATGTAGCACAGAACAAAACCCCAAGCACACAGGATTCCCTGGGCAAAGCTGGGGCTTCAGGCAACAGCCTCCACAAAGACATTTTTTGAAAGGCATTTCCTTGAAGGTAACAGGAAGCTGCTGAGGAAGTGTCCATCTGCAAAGAAAATAGCAATGAGTAGAGATATTGGCTAACTGGATATTCCTAGTAGAAATAAATACTCCACTAAGAATGGTACATCATACCCTCCTTTCTGCCACTGCTGCCTCTCCAGAGAGGTGTGAAAAGATCATCATTTCATCCCACTGATGCCCTCTGGACAGCAGTAGCCCAGCATCAACCTCCTCTTCAGAAAGACAACAAACCCAATTTTTAAATGCTTTCAGTACCCCCTGTAATTGTGGCAGGGCACAGACAGGTGCTGAGGCAAGCAAACAGTGCCTCAGCAGCACAACCTCACTGTGCCCAGGCTGCACCCTTACCTGCTTCTGCCTTCATCACTTCCGAGCTCTGGCCAGCAAGTGAATTTGAACACTGATCTATTCCTTTGTTTCACCTTGTGCTGAATTACCCACCTGCAGCAGAACAAACAAGGAGCATGTCTATCAAACTCCTATGCAGCAACAGCCTCTTTAACTGCAGCACAGCTCCAAAGAGCCTGGATGAAGAAGGTCACAGAAATAAAATAGCACACCTTTATTGCACATGGACAGATGTACTGCACACGGGTACATGTGCACACACAAATGGGCGTATGAGCTAGGAAAGAAAAGAAATGCTTCAGAGTAGTGAGTTTACTTGCAATGGACAATTAAGCACCCAACGGCATAGCAGTACCAACTACAGGGAGATCTTTGTGGCCTGGAATTGTTGTTATTTCTGTTATACCTTTCCTCCTTGTTTGGATTCTCTGGAGTTCCATCAATACACATGATGGCAAGAAGCAAATCTCTAACTCAGTGCATTAAAGCCATATTAAAAACAGTGAAACTTGTCAAGATTCAACTTATTTTGTGCATGCAGGGCTATGTGACCTGCTGTTTGCCTTGCAGCCGGGAAAGAGCTCAACACTTGTTCTTTGTCATGGTACCAGCTAGGGGGGAAAAAAATACAGACAAAAAGACAGAGGGAGCAACCCTGGTGTCATCTGGGATTTCAAAGGAAAAGGCTCCACCACAGACCAGCACTGGAGGAAGTACTCTGCTGGAGTCAGGAGACAGGGAATAGCTTGAGCTACCTGACAACTCCATCTCACTGGGCCTGTGCTCCAGCACTGCAGCTCTGGATTCCTGATGATCCACTCACCCACCCTTCGGAAACTAATATCATCATGTGTTTCAGAAGGAAAGCTGCCAGTAGGGGATGGAGAAGGAATCAAAGCAAGGAACAAACCCCAATGTTTTGTCTAAAACACAGGACTTCTAGAGGGTTTTCTTGGCCTTTGTTCCCCTTGGCGAAGAAAGCGAACACACGTTTTGGTTTTGGTGGGAGCTGCTCATCTGAAAGACCATTGCTAGGATTGCTGCCTGCACGACAAGTTTCTCCTGAAGCTCTGATCCTTTGAGAGGGGCAGTGTGGGACAGAGAAGGCGAGAGGGAAGGGGGGAAGCTTTTCTTTACACTTGTGCTGTTCTGAATGTGGACCATCTGTGCCCCCAGCTGGAGTGCTGGAGATGGTCTGGCACTTGAACCACACCATATTTACAGATCTAAACACAAATGGCTACTGCCTGATTGTTTCATGATTCATTAGTCAGACAAGCTCTCCTCTCCCGCCAGCACAGCTGTTACAGAGTAAACCTTTGTCACTTAATAGGCCTGATTATTACTTTCCATCAAAGGTATTGATCTGTGTCATCTCTACTTAAGGGAAAAGGGGAGAAGCAAAAAGGGGACCAAAATGTGTCAGGAAAACAAGAAAGGGTAGGGGGACAAAATTAAAAAACAATGACATTTGTATGGTGACTGGAGGCACTGGTCAATACGTTTAATCTCTCCTGGCTGTCCTGTATTCATGTATTCATTCACCACAGCGACTCCTCAGTCACTAGTGGAGATGAAACGCCTCACATGATGTGGCATCCCTTGCTCTGCACCAGACTGCTGCGCTCACACAATATGGCCACACATATAATTGCTTGGCCAAACACACATTGCGAATTCACAAACAGCATTTGAAAAAAAACAGAAACTAACCAAGTCAGGTAGCACAAGGCAAAAGTACAGGTCCATCTCTCAATGGCATCAGGTTAGATTAAGAACAAGCATCCCAGGATTGAGCCCTTGTTCACCCAGGTCAGCAGCACTACTCTGGTTTACACTGGTGGAGGAGCCAGCCTTTTTTGTCTAGCAAAGGGAGCTTGGGATGGGACACAGACCGTTACATAATTGTGATGCAGACTGTATTTACCACAGCTTGAGAGCTCCTCATTGCTCCAGCAGCTGCCTGACAATCTGCCATTGCAGCAACAGCAGGGTTACTGAAGATTCACTCATTCCATTGGTGGGATGAGGTATGCAACACCCAGACCAAGAGGTTCACTGCCTCTCTACTTTCCAGCACAGTCACCTGCAGTGTTACTCCTCCCCCCTCTGCCTGAGGAGGTACCTGGTACTCCAGTGACCAGCTGCACAGTCCAGAGCCACAGATGTAGTAGACAGCAAGGTCTAACACCAAACAAGCTGCTACATGATGGCATGTATTTCCCATACAATTGCATACAAATGCAATTGGTAGGGTTAGGGTATCTTCTGGTTGTCCTCATACAGCTCATTTACTTTACAGTCCTGCAAGGAATTTTCCCCACCTTCCCACAAACTCGTTTTCCCACACTGATACCTCTCAAGAGCAGTCTTCAAAGATAAGGAGCTTTTCATCACACCAAGCTTTGTATTTTCGAAGCAAGGAGGCCACTAGGATGTCACAAGAGGAATACCGGTCACTTAAGGTAAAGTACTGTCAAAAGAACGAAAGAGAAAGAGCAGGAACTTCAATTAGCCATGTGTAAGACCTGCTCTCTTTGTGGTTATTCTGCCTGTGGGGCCATACCTGCAGTGTTCAGCCAAGGGTTGCAGAGCCTGGTGACAGACGCTGGACCAGCATGTCAGTCAATGCTCTCATGAGGTGCATGTGCAGCTATGATATGGAGTGTTCTTCTACAGCCCAGCATCCACTCAGGGCCCTGAAACAGCCCAAACTCTCATGCTTTACTGATTACAACTGTGGCCCTACAAAAACCTGGCCCCTCTGCCCTAGTATTTTCCCAAGCCCACTAAGGTCACAAAGCATATGCATTTTTGGAGAATGGGAAGGAAAATCAGAATCCTGCAGCAAATGACTCCAAGCCAGAGCTGTGGCACACATGATCCATGGCAAAGTGTTGCCTGGCAATAGTGTGTGTGCTCAGCTTCCCACCAAGGGACAGCACTGTCCCTGTGCCAGAAAATCAGCCATTCAGCTAACAGGCAATGCAGTGGCCACAGAAGATGGAAAAGCAGAAGGGATCCATCAAACCCAAGAGATACTCCTCCTCATGTGCTACAACAAATGGCAGGGGGGTAGAGGGTGGTGTGGTGAGTGAGGAACTGGAGAGATGCTGTAAATTTTAGCTTAACACTTTTTCTTTCTAGTGCATCAAGGAAGAAACTGCTTAAAGGTTAAAGGGGGATGAAACCCAGCAGTCTGAGAGAGCTTTAGTTATAAGCAGAACTATTCCAATTTATGAATTACCTTATAATGGAAATGGGTGAAGTTTTGTCAGTACTAGTATGAGTAAATCAGTCAAGAAGAGGCTATTGGAAGAATTCTGCAGTAGATTCTGCTGTCTTTGATACTGTCACTGTTTCATTATCTGCTGTTGGAGACAATGTTTGATTCTGCTATTTGGTGACAAGAGTAGAGCAAGAAGCCAACAAGGGAGAGGAAAAAACACACTAAACCAAACAAAAATCCAAGGTAAAAAAAAAAATCACTTGAAAAAAGCTCTTGAACTTTACAAAATCTGCCCTTTCTGGGAACTTGCTGAGAGCAGAGGTTTGTTACTGGTTCACAGAAATGGATTATCCCTTACCTATTCCCAAGCTACAGTTCCTTGCCATCCATTGTTTAGATTAAAGCCCTGTGAGAGCCTTGAAGCATAGGAAAGCCTAAGACATGGATGTTAGAAATGATCCAATAGACTCCCAAATCTTTGCTAAAATACAAAAGATTTATTGGTTGCAGTAATAAGGAATGAGCAAGCAGCGCCGGGTGCGTGGGGAGTTAAGTCGCTCCACCAATACGCACATTTCAGTTTAAGGCAGCAACATTTTATACCTTCTTTCATACACATTATCACTTCAAAGGATCCCCTATATCAGTCTTCTCTTTGTTCACATCTGCACTTCTTAGTGAGACCCCGGATCCAAAGATAAGGAGGAAGACAATGTTCTTGGCCTAACTCCACATACATTGCACAACACTTTGCAGGTCTTAGATTGCTCAGCCTCCCCCCATCCTGTTTGTCCTGCTGAGTTTCACTGTTTATTTTGTTCATTCAATAGTTTTCCACGATGACAAGGGGGGATATTGTTTTTACCTTGACACGAATCATAATATAACATCTCACATGGGCAACAGGACTACTGGTACATTCCAGCAGCTTGGCTCTGACTTTTCGGAGAGAAAGACACTCACCTGCAGTTATTTTCCTCTCATTTGTGTCTCTGTCTCTGTGCTTAAAACAAAGCTCAATTAACTCATACCGACATAAAGCAGATGTTTGACAGGTCACATCCAATGGGGTCAACAGACAGAGTTCTGCTGAATCCCATGGACTACCTTTTATAGATATTTCCAGGTGAGAAGCTCTGCCCTTTGACAAGCAGATCAAGGCTTTGCATTGCTGAGCACCTATGAGCCACCACCAGCAGTTTGGAAAGGACCTGGGGGACATGCCAATGGAGCTCTCCAGAGGGCTGCTGTACTAATTAGAGTTCTTCTGACCTGCTCCAGTGAAAGGTAGGGGCAGACACAACAAAAGGTGTCTTGACTTTGAGTGGTTACAGCCTGAAGGAAAGAGCCAATCATTTCCAGATCTGAATGGCATTGATGGCCATAAAAGCCCTTGGGTCTAGTGCAAGAAGATAAATCAAGAGCTAAGAGTCATTGTCTCACCTTCCAATCTTAGTTGGGGCAAAGGATAGTGAGGCTTGCAGCAACATCTAGTGGAGTCCATTCCCCGATGTTCTACAGAAATACCTATGTTGCAGCTGGTATCAATCACAGCGGAGCTGTGTCAGGTTCCTTCTGCAAGCACTTTGCAAGCGAACTGTTGTCAACCCAACCAGGGGAGGTGGGGATAGGGAAGAAGGAAAAAAAAAGAGAATGCTTCAGGTGAAACGATTGATTACAGTTTTGAATTACAGGGGGCTATTGATTTTTCATTATACACCATGTACTGCTGTAAAGTGGAAAAAAAGTAATTCATTGATCAGAGTTGTAAGCCATGTTCACTTATTGGCTTCCTGCCACATCCCATTATTCCTAGTTCTAAATGTATATTGAAGTCAGTTCATTCTAATCATTGCCTCCTGTCACCAGGAATGTCTCTCAGTAACTATTAGTTTAATCACCCCTTTCTTACAACAGTAATGAGTGATAATATCCAGTGTTATGGCAGATTCATGAATATTATTCATTGTATTACAGCTGTTGCATTTCACAATGCTACAGTTAAGGGTCTCTCCGTATTTCCATTACAAAGCCCCCAGGCCTGGGGCTTTATAAGTAACTCCTAAAAACTCACTGCTGCCAGAAATAAGGAGTGGAGAGTGTCTCAGTTCTAGAGCAAATATTGTTGGAACTGCTTTTTGCAAAAGTCTTTCTGGACACAGTTTAGCTGTACTGAATGAATGCTGGAAAGGGGAGAAGAAAGAGGGAGAAAGAAATTTGTCAGCTCAAGCTGCTTTTTCCAATCAATTAAAATGTCATCATTTCAAAACCAGGATGATCTGGCTGTTAGGCTGGATGGCAGTTGAGGAGACAGACATTCTCCTTCTAGAGCTGACATACACACAGCACTGCCATCCCTGTCCTGCCAATAAGGACACTAAGATATCATAGAATCATTAGGAATTGTAAGGGACCTCAAAAGATCATCTAGTCCAATCCCCCTGCCACAGCAGTACACCTAGACCAAGTCACAGAACCGAACATTACAAACTGGAAGTGACCTCAAAAGTTCATCCAGTCTGTGATATGTTATGATTTGTGTCAAGGTAAAAACAATATTCCCCCTTGTCATTGTGGAAAACTATTGAACAAAGTAAACAGTGAAACTCAGCAGGACAAACGGTGAACAGGATGTTGGGGGAGGGTGAGCAATCTAAGACCTGCAAAGTGTTGTGCAATGTATGGGGAGCTAATCACCGTTAATTAAGATTAGGCCAAAACCATTGTCTCCTTCCTTATCTTTGGACTGGGGTCTCACCAAGAAGTGCAGATATGAACAAAGAGGAGACTGATACAGGGGATCCTTTGAAGTGATAATGTGTATGAAATAAGGTATAAAATGTTGCAACCTTTAACTGTAACTCTGCATGTTGCTGGAGTGACTAACTCCCCACGCACACAGCGCTGCTTGGTCATTCCTTATTACCTCAACCAATAAATCTTTTTTATTTTATCAAAGATTTGGGTGGTCCATCAGATCATTTCTAACACAGTCCAATTCTCCTGCCACAGCAGGATCACCCAGGACAAGTCCAGGCAGGTTTCAAACATCCCCAGAGAAGGAGACTCCACAAACCTCCCCAGCAGCCCACTCCAGTGCCCCATCACCCTCACTGGGAAGAAGTTATAGAATCACAGAATCAGTCAGGGTTGGAAGGGACCACAGGATCATCCAGTTCCAACTCCTCTGACATGGGCAGGGACACTCCACCCCAGATCATGCTAGCCAGAGCCTCATCCAGCCCAACTTTAAACACCTCCAGAGACGGAGCCCCAATCACCTCTCTGGGCAACCCATTCCAGGCTCTCACCACTGCCATGGTGAAGACCTTCCCCTTCACATCAAGCCTATACCTACCCATCTCCAGCTTTGCTTCATACCCCTTAGTCCTGTTGCTACCTGATATCCAAAAAAGCCCCTCCCCCTTTTTTGTAGGCCCCCTTCAGACACTGGAAGGCCACATAAAGTAACAGAAATGCATCTTTTTCTCTCAACACCAGCTAATTTTTACAGATTCTCTGCAGTACACTTCAAAGTCCTCCTTCAACTCAGTGCAGAAAATTAAAAGTGACTTCAAAAAGTAACTGCAACCCCACCACCTCCCTGCTTTGATAATCCTGATATTAAATTATTTCATTCCTTTCTTCTGGTGCAAGTCCTTCCCCAGGGGGTGGAGCAGGCTGTCTTTCCCTGATCCCTTCAAGTCTCACCATGTCCCCTTTACCTGCAGTGTCAGAGCAGCTGGGGTGTGTCCTCTTGTATCTCAGAGAGGCTGATTTTTACTCACCATTCCCAGGGTAGCCTTGTCCAGATCAGTGATGTAGTGTGCAAGAGCAAAAAGACTGCTGGGCTCTGTGCTCTGAGCATGCTGGGACAGCCAGGGCACATCCTCAGCTCTGAGTATGGATCAGGGGTGCCAAGGTGAAGCTCCCTGGGAGGTGGTGTACAATAGAAAGTCATCTTCTTTTGATATTATACTTTGAATATGCAGAAGGAATTTGGAAATCATCTAAAACCCTCTTTGGACTTCCAGTCTTGTCTGGCTGGGGCTTCAGCTGAGGAAGCCATCTGCTGAAGGGCCAAATGCTCAAATCCTCAGATTTTACGTAGTGCTTGCTTAGGTAAACCTCTTCTTGGGGATGACAGCGGGTAGGGTTTTAGTAAAAGATTTGTATATGATTCTAGAATCCAGCCTGGAGGTTTAGAGGAAAACTAGGGGATTACTAAATTTGGGAATTACTAAATGTGAGGGTTACTCCCTCGCCTAATGGAAACCTTTATGTTTCCAGTGACAAGACTCAAAGATGTCACAGGAACTCTATGTCCTAAAAGTGACAATGGGCTTTGACCCATCAGAATAAAAACTTGTAGCTGATTAAGATTTCATAAAGTGAACAGTTGCTTTTACATTATGACCAAGCAAGACAAAACTGCACTATGATGATAGAAGAGAAACAAAGCTTCCACCAGCCCAGAACCAGGGCTGAAATATCTAAGCTGACCATAAGGACTGCTTCTCTAAACATCTTATGTTTAAAAAATGTTTATGTTTTTTAAACATACAAATGCTACTTTCTCATCACTAAAAAAAACCCCCACAACAAATACAACAAAACCAACCAACCAATAAAGCTAGGACTTGAACAGGACAAGAGGCAACAAGGAATATTAAGTGGCCACATATCCTTTAGCTACTTGAGGACTTTTTACACTTGTCGACTCTGTCATAGTTTCCCAGGTGCCTGAAGCGTCTCTGATACTCAAGAGTTTGTACTTGAACTTTGCACTGGCTGTTTGAAGCCTCTGGGAGGAGAGAGTAAACTAATTGTGTTGTGCAAGGAGCCCACAGCCAAAATCAGAACAAACAGTGCTCAGGCACCTGCACACCAGGCAATAAATATCCACTGATTTACTCCAGCCAGTTAAAGCATTTAGAAAAAGAAGATCTGGGGCAGGAGAAAATACATAAACAAAGCAGTTCTGTCCCTAACCACACTGCAACCTTACACTGATCCTGCAGAAGAATTACTGTCACAGACCCTCTTGCACTGACAGTGGTGTCAGTCACGGCTTCCATACACTGCCCTGGGTCAGGGGTTCTCAGTGACAGACTCTAAGGGGCAGGCAGGGCAGTGCCAAGAACTGAGGAGCCCACACAAGGAGAAAGGGGCCCAGTGAATGAAAATGTTTGTGTGAAACATGCAAGGAAGTTCTTTCTCTGCAGGGGTGTTTAGGACTTCCAGCCCTGCTGGAAAAAAAAGTTCCAGCTACAGGCACAAACCCAGTAATTTGTGTCCTTAGCCATGTTTTCTTGCAACGTGTTTTTTTGCAATGTGTGCAACACACTGCCTCTCCCTGAAGCCAACCTCCTGCTGACGCTCTTCACAGTTTGTTGCCAAGAAGATGAAGCCTGCTAATTCCCGCCTTTGAGCCCGGCGCCTGTGCTAGAGGGGTCAAGTGGGGCTCAGAGTCGCCATCTGTACAGGAAAAACCCAGTAAATTCCAGCCAGAAACTTGCTTTTGTACAATAGGGCTCCGCAGGGACAGAAAGAAGGGTCCTGCTTAACGATGCAGCCGAGGAGGCAGAGAAGCTAGTGATCCCTCTAAATAAATTGCAGAGGGTGGGAATAAGGTAGATGATGACTGCAGGGCTTAAAGCAGGCAGCCTAAAGGATCAGCTAAAGCCCAGAGGGAGCTGTGGGTTCTCAGAGGCTCATTGCTGCAAGGATAAATAACACTTTTCTTCAGCAGACACGTGCACAAAAGAGCAGCTTATTCATGTCAGGTAGTTATATGGCCCCTATTACCAAGTAAGCACTTGGCAATCTTTGCTGTATTTAGCATCACAACACCCGCACTGGAAGGAAAACACAATTCTAGCAGACAGGAGCAGGTTTGCCTGTGCACACTCGAGGTGTGGCAGGGAAAGCAGCGCTGGTGAAGACAAAGATCACAGAGTGGCGGACACGTCAGTCTCTGTACCTTGCAGAAAACCACTTGGAAGTCGGTGTGCAAATACGTATGAAGATCGTGACCCAGTTGACTAAAACAGGCTGGCACAAGGAGTCTGTAAACTCACACGCTCTCAGGGGAATCTGATTTCTGCTCACATAAACACATTCATCAGGGACAGGAACATCCAGCACCCCGAGAACTTACACAGAGGGATCAAAGCTGTGATCTAGCTGCCTGAGCACTCCTGGTCTCCCAGACAGCTCCCAGCCTGCTGCAGCCCGGTTGTTTAAAACGGATTGGTCATAGCAGTTCAATCTGCACCCTAGGAACAAAGGCCTTACTGGCAAGACCTGTTTTTTTACTCTAATGTGCTCACCTTGTGCAAAACAGCACTGATGTCACACCATTTGCAAAGGACAGAAATCCTCCGTGAAGTTGAAACAAGTAGCCCTTCTCCCACGCCAGTACACAGCGCACATCTTGGGGTCATAAAGCCTTCATTTCATGCTTCAGCACACCTGATCTAAGGCTCCAATTCAACAGCATATTCAGCAACTGCTTGGGTTCAACAGCAGCACCCACCTAGCTCTGCTGTGAGTGCCCTCAGATATTATTCCCATGTTTAACTTTTAACCTGGCTTCCCATGGGACACAGAAAACAAAACCCATTAAGATTCTGTGGCTTCCGCTTCCCTGGTGACTTCTGCACACACTTGTGTACTGTAACCAGAGCACTGATGCTCTGAGGCAGTTAAGCTTCTGCAAGTGTTGCCAAAACAGGTGGCTGGTTGGAGAGAACATTCTCCTTCAATATCATTTTATACCCACCTTCAGGGCTGACTCTCAGCCATTCCTTCAGAGTGTCCTGTCATCACTCCATGTGACTGGTCCATCAATGCAGAGCACCATGAGATATGTGTGTGCTTGTCACAAGCACAGCCTCAACAGTCTCAGTGCTGTAAATATAAAGCAAACAGCTGCTGTACCTTACAGCTCAAGGTAAGACACAAGAGCTGACGTAAATCGCCTTGCATGCTATCAACATAAACCAATAGACACGATGTATTACTGCGAGCTCCAAGCATTTCACATCTGTCTTGATGCCACCAGAAGTTTGACACCCATCAGCTCAAAAGATAAAATACAGTCTGCAAAGGGAACTATTTTGGCCCTGCATCAGAGTGCTCATCCCTGCAGTGGAGAAAGAAGGGAGCATCTCCCTGCTCACACAGCATTAAAGGATTCAGGCAGTGAAGCTGGAGCAACTGCACTGATGTGTCCTGCAGCAAAGCACCTGTCAGGTAAGTCTCAATCCCGCTGGAAGCCTATGCTTCTCTGTATCTTCAAGCATGGATATGCTAAGAGCTTCCTGAAATCTCAAAGTTAAAAATTCTAAAGCAAGATCTGCCAGGCACTACCACTCCACAGCACTTGTGGCAGACTCAATGATACCCCTCGCCTCAGCCAGCCTGGGACGCCACTGATTTAACACCATGGCCTCCCCACTCCTGATGGGAAGGGTACTGGTGTCTGAATGGCAGAAGGCCTGATGAGATTATATATTATTTTAAAGCCTGCAAATACAGGCTCCTATCACGAAGGGCAGAATCCCAAGGGCTCATATGATGATCAGATCCTTACAATGAGTGACACCAGTCACAGTCAATGCTCATTCTCTTTGTCCAGATCTTTTCTTAGCAATGCTTGTAAGAGAAGTTAAAATAAACCACTCCATACAAGAGTCCAAATTTCTTACTGGGCTTTGACCTGACAGAAACATTTGGCTTTCACCTATCCCTTACTACAAAACCCAACAACTTCTCCCTGTCCTGCTGTGACAAAATCCTTCTGCTCAGGTTTAACTCAAGGTACCCGAGTGGTTCTGTTGAGATCACTGGTTGCCTCCACACACTGTGGGAGATGTTGCCAGTACAGGAGACAAACTGGACTCCTTTTCCAAACCCTACCTAGGCAGAGCACCTGCCTGTGTCTGGGAACCAGGAAGGACTTTGGGATCTTTGAGTTCAGAAGGTTCCAACTGTTAGAAATGATCTGACAGACCACCCAAATCTTTGATAAAATTTATTGGTTGCGGTAATAAGGAATGAGCAAGCAGCTCTGGGTTCGTGGGAAGTTAGTCACTCCAGCAACACGCAGACTTACAGTTAGAGGCAGCAATATTTTATACCTTATTTCATACATATTATCACTTCAAAGGATCCCCTGTATCAGTCTCCTCTTTGTTCACATCTGCACTTCTTGGTGAGACCCCAGTCCAAAGGTAAGGGGGAAACAATGTTCTTGAATGTTCTTGGCCTAATCTTAATTAACGGTGATTAGCTCCCCATACATTGCACAACACTTTGCAGGTCTTAGATTGCTCACCCTCCCCCCATCCTGTTTGTCCTGCTGAGTTTCACTGTTTATTTTATTCATTCAATAGTTTTCCACAATGACAAGGGGGGGTATTGTTTTTACCTTGACAGGAATCATAATATAACATCTTACACAACAAGACTGGGTTTCTTCTTCATGGTAAACATTCAGGGCTTACTGGTTCAGAGTACTGGTGCAGGGTGTATGTTAGCAAAGCACATGCTGACCACTCTCCAGCACTTTGGCCATCACACGTTGGTCTGGCACACATCTAAGCAGCTGGCAGCATCACCACACAGGATGGTGTGAGATGTTATATTATGATTCGTGTGTTATAAGTGTTGTGAAATGTATGGGGACTTAATCTCTTTTAAATAAGATTAGGCCAAGAACATTGTCTCCCACCTTATCTTTGGATCCCGGGTCTCACTAAGAAGTGGAGATGTGAACAAAGAGAAGACTGATATAGGGGATCCTTTGAAGTGATAATGTGTATGAAATAAGGTATAAAATGTTGCTGCCTGAAACTGTAAGGTGTGCGTTGGTGGAGTGACCAACTCCCACTCACCCGGTGCCGGTTGCTCATTCCTTATTACCACAACCAATAAATCTTTTGTATTTTATCAAAAGATTTGGGTGTCTGTTGGATCATTTCTAACAATGGCAAGACCTGGAGAACACATCATGACCGCAGTCACAGCTTCTCCATATTCGTTCTGTGGTGGCACCGTCTATTCTGGACATCACGAGGAGGGTTATTGATTCTCACAGATAACCTCAGTTGCCTTGCTCAGATGTGAATCTTCTGACACAGACGCAGGTCTAGGGAATGAAGGGAGCAGGAGCAGAGCAGAGCCAGATGCAGCAGGTACTTGTGACTGCTGGTGAACACTGAATATTGCCAACCATTATCAAACACAGGAGAACTGCATGGGTGGCTTTAGCCAGTTTAGATAATCCTGCAGGGAACACCATCAATAGAAACTAATGCATATGCAAGCCACAGCAAGCTGCTGGGAGATTGGTCTTTTCCTTAGGTGTCAGATAAAATGCAACACTTAAAATGCCTGCGGTCCAGCATTAACTGTGTTGTTTAACATACTCATATCCCCAAAGGATCATGTTTGAAAACCTTACATGAGTCTTACCCTCTCTCATTCCAAGTTTTGGAACAGGAAGACAATGTTATGCTTGGGGCCTGAATTAAGAGTAATTGGATTTGCTTGTCTGGAATCACTCTAGATTCCTTTCTGAGTACCTGGCAGCAGAATTCACCCATGTGGAGACATGTCCCAGCCTGGATGGTGATGGCAGTCACTTGTGATTTCTTAGGAATGCTCAGTTTCTCCGTTTAACCATCCAGTGTCCTACTGTTGTACTTGTGTTGCCCTAGACCTGCTTGCTCACCCACTCTTCATGCTGGTATATCCTCCATTTGTCCTTCTTTACACAATCGTCTTCTAGGAGGACCCTGTTGCTCTCCACTGTGTGATCCTGCTGCATATGTTTGTGAAACACTGATGTCCTAAAAAAAGGGACTGGGTGAGAGGCCTCAGTAACACAATAGCATTGCTATGCTGAGAACAAAGCATCCCCAAACAGGGGTGGTCGGCAGCACAAGTGGCTCTCAGGAAGTCAGGGCAAAACTCAAGAGATTGAGCACTTTCAATCACCATGCAAAGCTGCCATTTAGTTCCTCGTATTTATCTAGGCATTAAAAGCAATTTTCCAAGCCACAATGAGCTGGCCTGTAATTAGGAAGTACATGACCTCACTGGCTTTAATTGGGGGAAGGCTGTGCCCAGCCGGTTTACCAGATGATAGAAGGCAACTGGCATTAGGAGGGAAGTTTGGTGTCAGCTGGTAGAACATGCATAGTATCTGCTATAACGTAACAGCCCCCAAGTCATCATCAACCCCTCCCCATCAGGGCTTTGTCAATGGTTTGCTCAGCAATTTGCTTGTGTACCAATGCAAGAGAGTGGGAGACAGATACTGCATCATGGAGAATGATCATAGACCAGAGGAAACAAAAAGATAGGGGGACAAACCCAGGAATGGCAAATTCTGCCTTAGCAAGGGAGCAGGGCAGGCATGGGGCCCAAGCTGTACACTAAGTTATAATAAGGAAAGTTGTAGGAAAATGCAGCAAAGAACTCCACACCCTGATCTTTGTGTCCTGCTGCACAGAAAGTACTAGTCTAGCCTGGTTCAGAGGCAGCACACACTGTCAACCACCACCACACTGCTCCTGACTGCTGGGCAGGCACCACAGGGAGGAAAGAGGGGAAATACTGTGTATAACCTTCATGTACTCTTATTGTGGTTGGCTTTCTTTACTGTGCTAGCAACAGAAGCTGTAAGACCTAGATAAGTTCAAGAAACAAGGGTAAAGAATGTGCAAAACAAGTCTTAGATAGATAAAAGGGTCAGGATAGCTTCATCTGTCTGTCTGAAAGACCTGACCAAGAGGGAGAAGCCACAGCAATTCCTACAGTGAGTGTGATTGGTATTCAGAGCACAACAGGAGGACAGACCCTAGCCTACAGCCACAGCTTTAGGACACACAGCTGGGCCAATGAGGGAGAGAAAAGCTGCCTGCTTACTGTTTCCAGCAGACATAAAACACGATTCCAAATAAAGAGGGACTGGGGGGTGGAATTAATAGCCACTGAGCATATCATGAACTAGATTGATGGGTTAAATAAATAACAAAAAAACCCAACACAAAACATGCAGAACAAACACACTGGGAGGCTTATTCCAGTACTTGCGTAAGAGAAAGGGAGCAGGAGGCAGGCCCTGAGGGAGGGTCTGCAGAGCAGTGAAGCCCCTAGCTGTTTTTGGTGTGCCAGCCTGTGGACACTGTAAGCTCTGCTCTGGAAGCTGCTTGATGCCACTGTCACCACTCTGACTCTGAGGCACTGCCTGCAAAAGATGTTTGAGAGCAGGGGCTGGAGANGCTGACGTGGAAGAACTTCAGTGCCTGGCATCGCACATGGCTGAAGAGTGTTATAGAACATCATTTCTTTAAACTCATCTTGCATTCAGCCAGCTGCATATAAATTTCCCTCTATCTCATCAAGCTCTCACTGTTTGGCCTCCTCTGACTGATATTGGCTCATCATACTTAATCTAGGGTGAAATTTCCTCGTCTGAGCTAAATTACTTGCAGCCATCAAGGGAAACGATATTTATTTTTCGTGGGGCTAATGACCTGTCCCCCAGACCCACCCACTGATGGTTATTTACTAGGGCCCAGATGCTTGAGCTCAAAATGAGTGCTAATGTCAGCAGGGGCCATTTCTCATCCAGGTCTCTGATTGAATTGGAGCGATCCCATTGACATTGACTCGGTGACTTTTAAGGCCATTACCCTCAGCCAGAGACGAACCTCTCGTATCTGCTCCAAGACTGACAGCTGATTAGCGACAAATTACAAGCAGGAAGAACCCAAGACTTTGTGGGGTGAGGAAGGGGTGAGAGGAAGAAGAGGAGGAGGAGGATGAATAGGAGGAGGGATTTGGAGGAGGAAGGGGAAGTGGAGTGAGTAGCAAAAAAGAGAAGTGGAAGAGCAGAGCAACACCCAGGAGATGACAGCCTGTTGGTATGGGCAGTACTCTATGGGTTTTCACCAAATGCAGATCAGTGCCCAAAGCCAGAGGCTTTTGGGAGGAAGTGGTTACAATACAGAGCAACTACAGGGAGGTCAGATGAGAGCAGAGCTGGGAGGGAGAACCAAGACCTCGAGTTCATGGAACACAATCACAACCAAACCTACAGTCACAGAAACACATTTCATCAAGCACAGTGGTACCCAAGTTTCTTTTTTCACTGCTACTACATGACTTAAGGATAAAGTTTTGAATGCTCTGGGCCACACTCACAGTTTTCTTTCTGACCACTCCTGCTGTCAAATGCCCTAGCTTTCCACACCAGCTCCTGCAAGAAAGGAAAGAGCAGGTGTTACTTTAAAGCTGCCAGTGAAGATCCCTTATGTAAAGAAAAATCTCCCTGCTGTGGACACTGTTCTTCTCATCCAGGTGATCTGTGCAGACTGTGCTACCCTAAGTAAAAGGGAGTATTTTTAGTGCCACAATTAATATAAATGGAGCCATCCTGGAAGGCATTACAAGGAGTCTTGTTGCTCTGTGCTTCTGCATAAGCAGGCTTGGAGACTTACCAGCCCACAAAACACCAGGCCCATCTGAGAGAAAAAGTGTCATGAAATACAGAGGAAGTGCTTGCAAAGCTGAACTGCCAGGGTCACAACCATCCTCCCAGAAATAACAACCGACTGTGAGCAAAATGGGCAAACAAATGCAGTGTATGCACCTGTTGGGGTTAGGTGAGATCTAAAGCAGCAGTCACACGGGTTTGAACCTCAACCCTATCTGAACAGAAGTGATTCGGTGGGAATCAGAGGTTGTGGCCAAGCCTCCCCTTGCTGCTGCTCTACAGCAGCATTTGCCCAGTGTCTGGCCACTGTTTCTATGGAAAACCAGTAAAAGCAGCTCCACTGGTGTCCCCTCTCATGCCCTTCCATCCTCCTCTCCACACCAGTTCTCTTACTGAGCTTGGGAGCTTATTAGGAAAAACACCACGTACTCAGACACTCTAAAACTCTCTCTGGAACCTGGCAATGAACAATGTACTGGAGTAGCTGCACAACTCACTATACTTTATGGCCAGCTTAGACAATCTGTGATCTCATTTCTGCTGAGCTAAGTGCAGAGCCCATCCATTCAGCAAGGTTAGGTATCCCACTGCAGAGATGATGCCTCTGTGGCCATGTCTGGCTGCAGCCAACACTTTGGTGCAGGGACTGCCCTACAGCACTGGAGAACATTCTTCACATGGTATAAGCCTTGTCCCACCTTCTGTTCTGCGTTTAACATGTGATGGCTCCCACAGAACATCCTACAAATGAACACAGTCATCTTCCTGAACATGAACATAAGCCATGGAAAGTGCACTGGCAGGAAGAATGTTCTGAGGGATGAAGGTCCATTTACTTGCCAGCCTGGCAAGTACTGCCCAGGTTTTAGAAGACCCTGATAGCAATGTTTCCACCTGAGAAACCAACCCAGGAGCTCAACAGCCTCACTGAGGGTTTCCTCACACAGCAGTTAACTCTTCCTCTCACCCAAGTACTACTCAGAGTATGGAATGCCATCGCCTCCCCCCCCTGCTCTGGTCAAGCCTGTTTTGAGAGAAAACATTGCCGAATCACCACCTCCCAGCACTGCAGAGCTGCATAAACTCTTCCTTCTCCTGAAGCAGGAGAACACTTACTTGCAATACTCCACAGAAAAAATTACTTCATACAGAAAACTGATCAGGTTTAATGAACAACTTTTGAAGCCTCCCCCAAGAACAGGATAGAGAATCTTTTCCCTCAGAATGAAATTTTCCTAACAAATGCAAGGTCCCAGCTGTCCCTTGGCGAAGATAACACAATCAGTTTACTGACTGCAATATCACAGAATCATCGAATCACCTAGGCTGGAAAAGACCTTTAACATCATGAAGTCCAACCATATACCCTGCTCTACTAAGCCAACTATCAGACCCACCAACCCATGTTCCCTAACACCACATCTATGCGGCTTTTGAACATCTCCAGGGATCGTGGCTCAACCACATTTTGGGGCAACCTGTTCCAAGACCTGACAATGCTTCCAGTGAAAACCTTTTCCTAATACCCAAACTAAGCTTCCCCTGGTGCAGCTTGAGGTCATTCCCTCAACACTTGGCAACCAAAGCTGCACGTCAGAGCACAAGGACATTGCAAATGATCTGGGATCACCCCTTAAACAGGCTCAGCACAACTGGACAAGGAAAACCTGTTCTGACAAGGCAAAAATGAAGTTTGGTGGTCTGAGCTGAACCTACAGGTATGAGCAGCTCTGATTTCTGTTTGCAGGAAGGCAAAGCTGACAGAGTGCCTGGCCGCTGGCGTGAGCTGCACAGTTGCTGGGGTGGGTCGCTAAGACCACACATCCAAACAGGCTAACATTCCCCTCCCAGGCTGATCGGTCAATTTGGATGACATATTTTGGGCATCTTTGCTCACTTGGTGACTGCAGTTAGTACATCGTCCACAAATCCCCATCTGCATCTACAGATGGCCCATGGTTGTTATTTTCCCCATCCTTTCCTCATTGAGCAGAACAGCTCTTTGTGGTTTCAGGAAAAGGCAGAGATGTGGGTTTTATTGCTGTGCTCTGCTGCAGAAGCCAGGTAGACATTAAACTCAACACAACAAGGAGCCCCAAGTTCTCCATCTGCCCTGCTGTCCCCTTGGTGCTGTCAGATCTCGGTTCTCCAGTCTAAGCTCCCACATAAAGCACAAGCCAACACCAACATGCATTTGCTCTAGGACAAATCAGAATAAACCATCCTGCAGAGCTGCCAACTATATGATATTTGTTTTTACTCTACTGCTTTATAAACTTTATTCCAGACTTCAGAAATCATTCTCTTTCTCTGCATCTTAAAGAGAAGATTTACCTGCGAATACTTTACAAAGCCTGAAAGATCTGGTAAAATGCCATAAGTTATCCTTTGTTTTGGGGCAGTGTCACCTGGACAATGCATTTTCCAGAAGCAGCCCTGCCTCGCCATACACCTGCTCCCCTTCCACTCCTGAGTCTGCTGGACTTGCTGTCATCTCTGCATGTCCTTCTTATTTACCATCACCACTCACCACTGAGATACAGGGAAGTCTTGCACTTGCAAAGACCCACCTTGAGCACCTTCCATGAGATTCATATTACATTAGTCCAACACCAAAACCACATTTCACACAATATTTTGCCAGCCGGCCACCAAACTATTAATCCATTTTTAAAATGTGGCCCATTTCGTTTTTGATCACACACGTCTATTTTGAGTTGGGTGCACTGTAATCCATGGAGTTCTGTAATTTTCCACTTCATTTATTTTGGACTTAATGAGCTGGTAATAATGTATATTTCCAGCTGAAATGACTGTCTGAAACATGGAGCAGAAAGTCACACAAGTAAAGAACCTGGGGAGGGTATGTCACTGCCTGAAGTGAAAATAAAACTATGCGAGATTAAGACCTGAAAGATTTGAGAAAAATCTGCAGGGCATTATGGATCGAAAGCCATGGTTCAATGTGATTTTCCTTTTGTAACACTTTTCTGTTTCATTATTTTTAGTGCTAATTGCTGTGCTAGGCTCTACTATTACAGAAGTTGTTTGATACCTTGAAGTGTACTCTGAAGCACCTGTCATTTCTTTTGTAGCTGGAAGACACTGGATGTGCTTCTCTTCTGCTCCAGGAAGGCAGCAGTTTGAAGGTAATCAAAAGCAACCACAAGTTTCCCATTTAACTGCACGTTTACACCATGTGTGTGTTCTTCACTTCCTCTAGGCATGTACAATGATGCCTCCACACCATTACAGCAGCAACCTCCTGTGTGACTTGCCAGAATGGCATGGATTAGAATCTTCAAAGCAGCATTGCTTTGTGTGAGAGTACATGGGGGTTTCATCTTGTTTAATCAAAATAGCAGCAGCATGTTGTAAAGCTCCTTTTTAAATACAATAATAGGAACACAGTCATCTCAGCTCTCTACTCTTTGCCAGAAGAAACAAGTTCCAGAGCAGAGGGAACACTTAGAGCAGCAGTGTTGGACAACCTTCTCCAGAGCTCAGCACTGACAAGCCAAATTTTGTGTCTCTTCAAGGATCCAGCCCAGGCAGTTCCATGTCACCCACATCTCAAGAGGAAATTTGTGAAAGAAACCCTCATCTGTCTCTTTAACAGTGAAGCTACTTTTAAAGATTATGTTTAAAATAATAGTTTAAAGGCTACATGCACAGTCTACACACAGACTGTTAACGGAAGCTGATTAACCATTTCCCCCTGTAATTAGATTCATTCCTCATTTAAAAAAAAAAAACCAAACCAAAACAATAAGAACAACAAAACACCAAACAACTGGTAAGGAAAAAAAAAGAAACGATGAGGTGTATTTTTATTGCTCTACAGGAACACTATGAATAATATGGCTGTGCTAACTGGGACCCACTAGGGCACTGCATCAGAATCCCACTGCCCCAGACAGGCTGCCTCTTTCTGGCAATTACAACCCTAGAAGAGACCACCAAACAATTTTGAGGCTGATTACAGAGGGTCCTGGACATAGCGCAAGACTGCACTATTCAGGAAGGTAATGAAATTCCAGGAAACATCAGATGCAGCAGGTACATGAAGATAATTTTGTTTTTATAACCAATTCCAGTCAGATAAATACTAGAATCCTTTCCAATTTTCCCCCCATGAAAGTAAAGTGTCACTGAGATTTACAGCCCCCTCAAGTTCTCTTTTCAGAGGAACATTCATTTACATAAACAGATAATCCCAGATAAAAATTTCCATTAGACAAAGGTGAAATGGATCAATTTTCTCTGCCAAGACAAATCTTAAATCTTGAACAGATAGGGTCATTATTACACCAGGCCCATTTCAGAAATAATGTATTAAAAAAAACCCAGTCGATAGCAGCCATTTCCAGCTTTCCAATTATCTTTAAGAAAAGCTTATTCTGTGGACAATAAAGCACATTACTGCACAATATGATACAGTCCATAAAGATCACAATGTTTTATGAAAGGTTAAAGAAAGCTCAGCACATTTAGGGGAATGTCATAACCCACAAAGTCTTTCAAGACTTAACTGAGCCCATGCTTAGGCTGTGCAAACATTGTGCTCAGGCTGGCAGCACTGCCCTGCTGCTGTCTGCAGAACGCATGAGACAGCGGGTGCCACCCCATCCTGTTCGTGTGCTGGAGAACAGGAGGCAAAGGAGGTATTCACACAGCTCCTCTTCCTTGGGGCAGGAATTTGACTCCCCCATCCCTACCTCACACTCTAGGGAAGAAGGGAACAGTCATTTTACCAATCCATGGGACTCTGAACTCGTCCTCAACCCACTGCGATGCTTGATCACACCGAGAAATATGCTGGGAGGTCACTGCCTGTCTTTCTCAATGTGTCACCCCTTCCTTTCCCACCTCCCAGGCCGGTTTGGGCATCACTGTGGCACAAGCAAGAGCCCAGCTTTTCCTCTATACCACCAGGACCCCCATACTACGGATGCAATGGCAAGGCAAGGCAAGCAGATCCTTAGTACTTCACTTGGAGCACAGTGAAGATGTGCAGCTCTCCAGAGCCATACCAGTTTGTCAGGGCCCTGGGAATGGAGCCTGTGAGGGGTGACAGGAGAAGGTGTAAGAAATCACTATCTAATCCACTCTGCCAAAACAAGCAACTCACCTGACTCAGTTCTTCTTCTGAAAGGGATCAGATTTATTTGCTGTTTAACTAACTGCTCCTCACAGGCATCACGTGAGGAACACGGAAAGGAAAAATATGGGACTGCAGGGCAAAAAACAAGATCTCATTGCAAGAGACAACCTAATCCTTGGGTTCTCCTCTGTCTAGTCATCACAATAGAAAATGCCAAAACTGTGAAGAGACAGCAGCTCCCTCACCTCTGGAGAAAGGCCACCAACCATCTCAATGCAAGAAAGATGTCCATCTCTGCACAAGGAATTTTCACACCTCTCTTCAAGGCTTCTCTGGTTCAGCTTCTTTCAGGACCATAATCATTCACAGAGGATGCAAGAATGCACAAGATAAAGCAGAATGTCTTTCAGCTCTGTCTCTCTAATATAAACACACCAAGGGCCAAGATCCAACTCTCTGCAGTTTAGCCACAACAAAGACGTAGCAGACCAAGCTGGGGTCTCATCTGTGGCCTCACTGTGCAACACCTCAGTTAAATTTCCACTGACCAAACATGTCAAAATCATATGAAAACAAAACTAATTTTGATTTTCAAAAATGTCGGGTGCAGACACAGAATCACTGAGTGGCATAGATTGGAAGGGAGCTCAGAGCTCACTCAGTGCCAACCCACTGCCAGGGGCAGAAACACCTCTCACCAGACCAGGTTGCCCAGAGCCCCATCCAACCTGGCCTTGGAAATTTCCAGTGATG
Source organism: Upupa epops (assembly GCA_013397515.1). Taxonomy (NCBI): domain Eukaryota; kingdom Metazoa; phylum Chordata; class Aves; order Bucerotiformes; family Upupidae; genus Upupa; species Upupa epops. The sequence continues at coordinate 65,082 of VZRI01012830.1, read as the reverse complement.
GAACAACCATAACCTCCCTGAGCAATCTGTTCCAGTGCCTCAGCACCCTCACAGTGAGGAATGTCTACCTAATATCTGATCTAAATGTCTTCTTTTAACTTTAAAACATCCCCCTTGTCTTGTATCACTTGAGTCCCTTATCTACCCTTCATCCCATCCAGCACAACTTGAGCAAGCAGATACTTGCAGCTCACTTAGGAGATAGGATGTTCCCATCCTTACAAATTTAGAAAACTGCTTCAGTGTTGAGAAAATCTTTGGAGCAGAGCCACACTTCCTTTAGCTGTGCTCAGAAACTTCTAATGTGAGGAAATACTTCCCATCGCAGTTGCTGGTGCTATCAGTCATAACATCTAATGATGTGGAGATTGTTGCCTTATAAAATGCACAGCTGGGTAGCTACATGGCTCAAGGCTAAAACCTATTTTAAAATCCAGTGGTTTAGGAAGGAGAATGTTTATTAAAACATTTTGCCCATTAAAAATATATGACATATCATTGGTCATTCCATGTGATGCAGTGCCAGCCCTTTTTGAGGCAGCCCGCTTGGGATGACTGCTAAAAACCTGGCAAGTCTGTCTGAAAACTCCATGTCCTAATAATTTACTAGTCCATCAAAAAAAACATGCAAAAACCAGGAAAGAACCTAAACCATTCCAGCAGCCTAAAAGAACTCACCAGTGCCCCTCACATAGCACCTAGGAACCTGCTCTCATATACAGCCACAGCTGGTCTCCTCATGCTGACAGTCAGGGACATTTGGAAAGGAGATAATTGCTTGATCTCCTCAGGTCACAAGATACACTGAAATAATAATGAGGCTTTTTGGAAATGTGGTGGAGAGAGAAATGTTGATAAATATTCTTTCAGCAATTCCACAGGTATTTGGCATCCACCTCCATGAGCTGATGCACATCTTAACTTGGAGGGACGAACAAAAACACTCTAAATCACTGTCTTCCCCATTTACCCAGCTGCACTATGTGAGTACAACTGCAGGATCTTCACAGCAAGGACCCCATTTGCATGGGTGAAACTCTTTCAAACAAGGACTCCAACTGAAGCCAGCATAACTGCCAATGATTGATCACTGAAGGAAGTGACCGTGTTCCCCAGCTCATCCCACCTTTAAATCAGCAAACAGGTCCAGAGTCAGTATTTGAGAAAATGATCTGAAAAACTCTAACGAAGTCTGTTCTCCTAAGGTATCTGCTGCTCATCCTACATGTCTTTCTCACTCCGAGCTGGAGGTGATGGGTCTCTCCACAAGCTGCGAACCACCACAGCCACAGGCAGTCCATGCTTTAGTTGAATTTCTCACCACTGTTAGAATTCTCTGCTCTTCCTTCTCCATAGGCAGCAGAGAGGGTCAAGCACAGAATTGACACAACTCACTCAGCAGCTGTTAAAAGGCCTGTTCTTAGGGAACCTCAACACAAACATATCCTGAGGATTCAAGAAAGCCCAGCCCATCCAGCAACTCTCTGGCTTTAAGAGAGCTGAGTCTTTGCCTTGGACCAACTCTTCAGCCAAAAGAACACCACGAAACACCCTTGAAACAGAAACATCGGTGTTACTAATAATTGGGAAAATCTCCCTGCACATCTCCTCATATGATGAAGCATGGGTACTGCTACTCATACCCATGCTGCTCCCAAATGTCAGCCTTTCCCAATGACACTGGAGTGACTGAAAATCAAAGTGCAGTGCTAGGCAGGGAAGTGGCTCTATTAAAAAGAGAGAGACTGTGACCATTGCCCATAGCTGTCCCCAGCTGTCTTCCAAGTTCTATATATTAACTAAGCTTATGTAGCAAAGCCATTTTTTTAACTACTACTGCCAGCACTTCGGAGTCAATACAGCAGCAGTAGAGCAAGCTGTTCTGCCTCATGCCTCATCAACATTTCTCACACTCTGTATCAAAGTGAGAACATTAGCAAACTCAGCTGCCCTTCAAACTTCCAGCACCAGGCAGGAGAAAGCATCTGCGGCTCCTCAACTCCTCACAAGGCTGCCGGAAAAAAACATCACAGCTTGCCAGAAATACCTGCAGTAGCCAAGCCTTGCTGCTTTCCATGACACGTAGAACAAGCAGGATTGCTGCTGTGCTCTGCTCACTCCCTACTGCTCCACAACAGCCACTGCACACTGCAACCACCATTGGCACACCACACCGGCATCACAGGACATCTGTATGCTTCCACAACTCACTCCTGCCACTCAGCAAGTCTTTGGTGATCAGTGGATATTAGAGCGGAAGAGGCACACTTCAGATGTCAGGAACATCACTTCCTAGTAACAGGGCAGAAGCTGACAGGACAGTGGCTCCAGTGAGCAAGAAGCTTTTCCATCCAGCAGGGGCTCAGAAGGCAGCAGAGCCGTCAGAAGGCATCCATCAGCTTCCACTGCAGATAAACATGAAACAGAACAAAGATGGGCTTGGGGCAAGACCTTTCAGTCCCAAACCACCTCTGGAAGCAAGGCAAGTCTTAATCATCTCCAGTTCTCTGGTATTCTACCATTGCTACTTGGCCAAGATTTTGGCATTCATCAACATGGGAAAAACATCTTGATTTGGACTACAAAGAAAAAACAAGACAAAAGTCTGTGCAGTGAGATGATCCCTAACACCAAGTTACTCAGACTTTGTTTGGGGTCTGCATGGTGCTTCACAGATCAAATTTAACAGAATGTTCAAAGTTGGGATGGGATTCTGGAAAAAAAGTCAATCCAATCACAACTGGATTGTATGATTTTAAAGGTCTCCTCCACCCAAATCGATTGTGTGATTGAGGTGTACAAATCCTCATGAGAAACTGCTGAGAACATGTCAACTGCCCCATGTACCACTAGATAAAAACACCTACATAGTTCAGTCAGCACCAGTATGTATTTACAACAGAAGGGTCAGAAAGAGAACTCAATCCCTTTTGACATCAAGGAATCATCTCGAGTGTCCCACAGCTCAAAAAATGCTTCAACACCACTGAAAGCCCAGATTCTATTATTAGCACACAAGCTCTACTGAGATGCTCCTCAAGAAACTACAACAGTGTAAACCCCAACTTGCTTGGAAAATGTGCAGTCATTTTAATTTAATTGGACAAGGGGAGAAACTGTGGCTGTCACACAGTGCTCTAATTCTTCAGCAAAGTCAGAAACCCACACAGTTGTCCAGGAGTGAAATCACCATATCAGTCAAAGCTGTCCACCACTCCTGGAGTTTCACACTCATTACTAATAAAGTGGCAGCACTCATCACAATCAGAGAAACCAAAACTTTGTGGTCGAAACAGTTTGTCTCAAAATGCCTTCTGCCACAGCATGAATTCCAGCTGTGATAAAGTTTTACAGGCAAGCTGCAGTTAGACCTTTAAATGGGAAAGAAAGCCCAAACCTAAACCATACACTCCTAAAATTCAGGACTTTGCAGGAAAGAGTTCATGTTTTCCCTACTAAATTCACTGGGTGCTAATTGCTGTGTGAGGCAACGCCATCCCATGTGATTAAGCAGCTTTCCAAACAACTTCCTTCTTGAAAAATCCCCCAGTTTCTCAAAAAAAAAAAAAAAAAAATCCTTTACTGTCCCCTCACCTTCAGAACCTATCCATAAAGTTTTTTTTTTTTAAAAAAGCCATTTTTCAACGAATTCCAGTTCTTTAGGTTCAGGACTTTCCTGCACTGCACAAAGTGTCTGCTTAATGTGCAGGGAAACGATGCAACTAAATTGAGGGGAAACAGTGGTCTGGGCAGGGAAGATGCCTCCTTCCATTGTGTGCACGGGGCTTTTTTGCTGACTATAAGCTCATGCATGGCAGTTGTAAAGCCCAAATGCCATCCCTTCTCTTGTTCTTGGCAGCTGTTCTCCTATCACTAAAGAGAATTTATTGCACCACTGACAGATGCTGAGATTCAGAAGCTGGACCTGAAAGCCAAAGGGATTGAATCAGAAAACAAAAANTCCCCTCGGCAGCTGTCAGGCATTCTGTTCCGGGAACCCACCGAAAAATAATACCGAAAACTTCTCCACTACAACCCTAAAGGGGACAGTGAGAGGAACAGAAGTCCATTTTCAGGGAGGAGGGTCCTGAAATACATCCTCTTGCTTATTAAGGTCGCTCTGGTTACCAAACACAGCTTCTTGTTTTCTTGAGGGAGTTTGCAAACTGGGGATATCCTAGGATGTTTGTTCTTCCACACACACTCTTGCAAAGATTCCCGAGAGTTCCCTTTTCACTTATCCACAGTCCCACCGGGTTAACAGCTCGTGGTGCTCAACTTGCACTTCCCTCCCTGGGAAAATGGCTTTTATCTCAGAAAACCTGAGCTGTGCACAGATGCGGTCATCAGTGCAGCGCGAAGAGAGACTCGTGATACTGTCACCCAACCCTTCCAAATCTGTGTCCTCAGCTCAGGCCAGGCTGGTAACAGATTCCACGCATGGGCACCAAACTGTCTTTTTTTTCCTAGAAAAGTGAGAGCTAGGAAACTCGGAGCAAGATTCTTACAGAGGGCGAACCGAGTCCCAGCGCACGTCCCATTCCTTTGCTATCAGCAACCCCCGCGAGAAGGCTGAGCCCCAGGAGCAGCGCGGGTGTTTCACGGTGCCAGGCTGACCCCTACAGGGAGCGAGCACCGGGGCAGAATCCCCCGTCTTCTTTGGACACAACCTGCACCCCGAATGTGGGTACCTCCGAGCGCCTGCCCACGGGAACTGCTACAGCACTTCTGGGATGGGCTGGGGGGAAAATGTGCCATGTTCTGGCGCCCCAAAAATCAGCACTAAGAATATTTTCACCCTTTTAGCTTCAAAACTGCTTTTTTATTTTCTTTCTCCCATTTGAGGTTTTTAAATTTAGGATAAATAAATTGTCTTCCAAGTCGTTTTCTCACTGGAAAAGCCCACTGCTGGGCACAGAAGGATCCTGAGTGTTGTTATTACAAAGCTGATACCAGTTAGTTCAAATAAACTGGCTCTTCTTTCCTAGTTTTACCTCAAAATGCAGGATAAACAGTGGCTATAGGGTTATGGACTGTGCATGTGACTGGAGCCTTGTACAGGAACAGTGGTGACAACAGGGGAACAAGATGAAAGAGCAACTCAGTGAGAGCGAGCTTAGCTCTTCAGTGATACCTTTGGCCACCTTTGAGGGCTTCCCTACTTCTGCCTGGTGATTTTAGCACTCACAAAAGAGCACAGAACATCTGGGGCACATTCACCTCTATCCCCAGTTTAGCCTTTCTGCTAGTAAAAGGAGGGAAGTGGCAAAGGAACCAGGGCAACCTACTCACCAACCCCCCACCCTCAGGTCAAAGCTATCTTGCACAGATGGCTAATTTCAATCATTTATGCGTACAACACAAATGTTCAATAAACTCAAAATAAATAGTGGAAGTAATTAATTTAAAGCTGCCCTAATTGTTTCTCAATTTTGTCTATTAATTTAACCTGTAACACTTCTCCTGTGAAAGCTTCAAAGCTTTAACTTAACAGCCAATTAAAGCTTCTTTCATGAAAAAAAAAGGTGCTGTCAGCTCGAATTCCTTCTGACTGAAGTCTTTGAAGCACTTGGGATTTCATTTAAATTGCACAGAGCTCAGAAACAAAGTGTTTTTTCCAGGTATAATGTTCTCTGGGACCTAATGATTCAAAGCACAATTAAGGCTAATTAAGTTTTTAACTTGGTAGCAACTTTCCAAGCAGTATTTGGCTTGATAAAAGCCACTCACTGCACTAGTGGAAAGTGAACCTCCTCATCTGTCAGCAAGAGCTGGCAGGAGCATGCCTTCCCCAGCTTAGTGGCAGCCAGAGGTGCCTTAAGACTCTTGGAGTTCCTCACCTTAATTAATACAGCACCTACATGCTCAGTACTCTTATGAGTCTTTCCTTTTTCAGCAAGTTACCAGGTTACACCTTTGTGGCCTCCTAAGATTTTGGTTCCAGGAAACTCTGGTACCTGAATTCTTGGTCCTCCCATAATCCTGTTACATGAGAGACTTGTCTCCTGAGTATTGGCCAGCTCAGCTCTTCCCAGCACCGCACTACTCCATGAGGTCTTTATTACACCATGTATCTAATGTGGATGCTGCCTGCCAAGGGGCTATCCTGTGCTCTACTCTAAATACAGCTGGCAGTATGATTTGGGTCTCTCCCCTCCAGACAGAATTATGTCTACAGATCTTGTTTTAGAAGGTGTTTACGCACCTTTCCTCAATCATTCTAACATCATTAACAGCAAGCCTGGGTGAAGGAGAAGAAAACAGCAACAGAGAAGCCACCAGGAGAGGAAGGCAAAAACTATGTAAAACAGGAATGAGCCAGAGGTGTGTTTAAAATACACTCCATAATTTCTTAAAGCTAAGCCTGTTGAATTGTTCCTGTAAACTGCCGTTCCCTCTGTTCCACAAAGTTCTGCACTTTCTACAGGAGAACAATACAGCCAGCATGCAGAACAGCTGAGGAGAGGGAAGGTAGGAGGAACTGTCAGCTGGCCGGCAAAGGCAGGAGGAATACAGTTTTCAGAGCACTGCCATTTAGAAACCTGAGGGAATGGTTGATTAATAAAAATAATCAAGAGCTGCTGTTGACCAAGATGAACTTAATGTGGGCAACACAATGGTGTAACACAGCAATCTGAGGTGAGGTAGCACAGCTGCTTGAACTCAGCAACTGGTTCTGACTGTCATTCTTGATTTCACATACCCATCACCCTGAATCTTTTGCTCCTCAACACAAATCTCTCAGCCATAGGCCCCTTAGAAAGGCCTTACTAAAATCTTCCCACTAGAGGAAGGCTCCAGTAAAGGCTTCGTTCCGGCCTCTGGTCACGTGGAGTGGGAAGGGCGCACCCCTCCGCCGTGGCTGTGACCCGCCACTCCCCGCGCAAGCGCCGCTGGACGGGTGTCGCTGTGTTGTGACGTAATCTATCCGCGACGCGCCTTGCGGGCCGGTGCCAGTGCGGGACCATCCCGCGGAGAGGTCCGAGCCGAGCTGGGGCCATGCGGGCAGGATGCACCAGAAGCTGCTGCGGAGCGCGCACTACATAGAGCTGGGCAGCTACCAGTACTGGCCAGTGCTGGTGCCCCGCGGGATCCGCCTCTACACGTACGAGCAAATTCCAGTGTTCCTGAAGGACAACCCTTACATCACGGACGGGTATCGGGCCTACCTGCCCTCCCGCCTCTGTCTGCGCAGGTGAGACCCAGCCCGCCCCTTTGGGACTTCCCCACCCTGAGCTACAGCATCCCGCCAGCCCTGTGTCTCCCCGCAGCCTCTTCATCCTCTCTAATGAGACCGTCAATATCTGGAGCCACCTGTTCGGCTTCGTCCTCTTCTTCTCGCTCGGCATCTACGATCTGACCGCAGTGCTGCCGGCCGCCGGCGCCTCCCGGGAGGACTTTGTCATCTGCGCCGTCTGCCTCTTCTGCTTCCAGGTACCAGCCGGCCTGGGAGCCACCGCAGGGCCCGGGCCAGGGGATGTGGAAGGATCAGGAATCTGCGTTTAGGAGGAGGGTTAAAGCTCCCTCACAGCACTTCCATACACATTGCACGAGTGGGATTTCAGAACAGGATGGACTGAGATCAGAGCTGTGAATTTAAATTGCACTGCTTGTAAAGGTGATTAGCAAGCATGGCGGTTTATTTTTTAACCTGTTTAATATATGGAATAAACAAGGGGGAGTGAACATGGCTGGCATCAGGGAAAGCTTCTAAAAAACTGAAACAGGTTACCCAGAGAGGTGGTAGAAGCTCCACCCCTGGAGGTATTCAAGATCGGGCTTGATGGGACTGGTCTAGCTGAAGATGTTCCTGCTCACTGCGGGTCAGGGGTTGGACTAGATGACCTTTATAGGTCCCTTCCAGCCCAACAGTCTATGATTCTAAACCACTGTCTTGTCCCAGAAAGTGTGCAATAGCCTCAGCTTGGTGTTGAGCATCAGTGGTTTCTGATGTGGCTCCCAGTCAGCACCAGTCACTGCTGGAGACGGTCCCCTACCAGAATATGAAAATCAGCCATGGCCTGGTGATGGTCAGGAATGGCTGCAGGGTTCATCTTGTAACTTGTTATCTGCTTCCAGCAAGAGCATCTGTGTTATATGAAATCTGCCCTAGTATGTCATCAGTTGAGTGGGTACTGGACTGTCTGTGTGTCTTGGGGGTTTGGTTTCTGCTGCTGGTAGTTTGGCCAAGTAGAATTCATCATCTTACTAGCCCTCCTGTACTGGCCCCTTGCTTGGCTTCACATCATAACCCACAGCAACCCAGTTTTCTTAGCTTCACACTTTGGGGATACTACATCCTGCAGTTTCCTATCTGCCAGATGAAGCTGTTAGTCTGTGCTGATTACTGGTAGGAGTCTGAACTGCCTATACCAAATTGTGTCACAGAATGTGTGACGTGCAGTCACATGCTGCAAGCTTTAGTTTTTAAGTTTGCTGTAGTGCTTGCTAATGTTGGACAGATTAACATGTCTTTGTTCAAACATCTGTGTAGGTCTGCATGCTTTGCTCAGTAGGATATCACCTCTTTTGCTGTCACCGCTCAGAGAAGACCAGCCGCCGATGGATGGCATTAGATTACGCTGGGATTTCCATTGGCATCCTGGGCTGCTACGTGTCTGGCGTGTTTTATGCATTTTATTGCAGTAATGTAAGTGTGAAGCTCTTTGTGTTGCATTTAGTGCATGTTGTCACACTGGTGGAGTTTCCACACTGTAGCAAGAGGATTTATCCCAGAGGATGTCAGGAGATGGAGATGAAAACTGAAACAATTTCCTTCTGGTGGCAGCAGAACTCTGCTTGCTGAAGGGACAGGCAAGTTGAGGTTCTTCCCTTAAAGCTGGCAATGGCACAAACCCACAAACATTATTTAAACATATGCCAAGGCAGGACAAACTGTATGGGTCCTACCCTTGTCACATGGACAAAGCTGGGGGTGCAGTGTGTCTCCGTCACAAGTAACTTGAACTACATTTCACTGCTTACACAAAGCAGAATGACTTTCTCCTCATCTAATAGAGGACAAGTAAAATCAATTCTCCTCAAAGTCCTACATTACATCCTGCCAGCAGCAGATGCATCAGTTGTGGGGTGAACAAGTCTGGGATAACATTACATCTAGCAATGTAGAATTCCTACCCAGAGTTTACCTTTACGTGTGAGGAGAAAACACACACACTTTTATTTTTCTTTCTTTCTTCCCACAGTACTGGCGTCAGGTATATTTAATCACGGTGCTGGCAATGATCCTGGCAGTGTTTTTTGCACAGATTCATCCCAGTTACCTCACGCAGCAGTGGCACAGGCTGCGCTCTATCATCTTCTGCTTGGTGTCAGGGTATGGGATCATTCCCACTATTCACTGGGTTTGGCTTAATGGCGGCATCAGTGCATCTATTGTACAGGTAAATGCTAAACAGAAGGAAGTAAGTTGTCATGATATATAGTAAGCTTCTTAATTTCTCTCCTTTCAGTCCTTCGGGAAATGGGGATTGCAGGAATTAATAATTGTTTAGGCACATAATTCTTTTACAGTCTAAATGCAAACACTTAGAAGTACTTACTGAGAAGCAGTGAACAGGTTGAGTAGGTTAAATCTGCTTTACTGGTTTAAAACCACACCACAAGGAGAACTGGAGTCAAGTGAGACTGTGCATACCTGCATGAGGGATGGAGCAGCCTGCCCTGTGTAGGAGGGCTGCACCCTTGCTCACCTCAGGCTAAGGCACAGGAGAGACAAGCAGTCTGTCAGGCCCTGGGCTTCCTGGAGAGAGGTGAACCAGAAGACTGAATGCATGATTATATTCTTCTTTGGTCCCCTGGGTTGTCAGCAAAAACCTGTATTTCCTCACTCAGCCCCTTCTCCCTTTGTCTCTTGCACAGTGCTCTCTAAATACTGAATTGTTTTCTGTTCTGGTACCGATTAGCATTGTTCTTGTTGTCCCACTCTGAACAAGCAGCTGCAGACAGGTCAGATTGCCCCACTGAGAATACCAGAAAGTCACTACCATTGCATAGGAACTCAGTTGTGCTGAAGAAAATGTTTCAGTTTCCTAGAGAACAGTTACAGACTATCATCTGAATGATGTTGCTGAGGAAAAGCAACTTGTGAATGGACTGTTTGGATTTTGACTGTAGATAATATAGGCAGTGAAGCAAGGGTCACTTTTGTCCTGTCTTATTTTCCTTTGTGTTTTTTTATTCTCTTTTTACCTGATCTTTTTACCTTCTCCAATTGAGAACTTCCCTTTCTTTTCCAGGAGTTTGCTCCACGTGTAGTTGTTATGTACTTCATTGCTGCTGTAGCTTTTCTCTTCTATATTTCCAAAGTTCCGGAAAGATACTTCCCAGGTAGGAAAATTCTTTTCTGGGTGTTTTTTGTGCAGTGTCACAGCTTTGCGGAGAATCCTGAATTTCCTGAGAGAGACCTGGCTGCCCGTTTCCCGTGAAGTGTCGTCACATACAGTGGAACCACAGGGGTATTTGCATCAAAGGCAGCAGACAACTTCTGCTCGAGATCATTCAAGAACTTTCACTGCCTCCCAGCAAGTAGGGTGTGGACTTGTGCTGTGGAGGAGACTGACTGCTTACTGCATTGCATGAGTTATTACCCAACATAATAACTTGCTGAATTTAGTTAACAGTTTGCCCTCTTTCTTCCCCTTCCTAGGACAGCTGAACTACCTCGGCTCAAGTCACCAAGTCTGGCATGTCCTGGCAGTGGTGATGCTGTACTGGTGGCACCAGTCCACTGTGTACATTATGCAGTACCGACACAGCAAGCCCTGTCCTGAGTACAGCCCAGACTTGTGAGCCAAGGTAAAGTACTTCTCATGCTGGTGGGAATGGAATATTCCAATGAGCAGATGGTCAAACAATCCTGGTGTTACTATGTGGCATTGTTTCAGTCAACCTCCTTCTCCTTTAACTTCCCCAAAGGAAACACGGGCATCAGGTAAAAGCTGATCATTCCATCTGCATGGAAGTGACTAAACCTGTTTCTCCACTGTATTTCAGAGGCACTGTGACAACATTGCTGACTGTATGGGTCCAGTCCTTGTCTGATATGCTGAGCTATGAAGTAAAGCACTGAGCCACTCCCTTTTTTTGACTCTGGACTGTTACTTCCCTGCTGGGAAAATGCTGTGGAAGACACTCAACAGTATCAACAGGGCTCAGACAGATACTTCTTGTTCTGCAGTCAAGTACACACAAGTCGTCTTGGAGCAGATGAACAAGTGACGGCCTGTAAAACCCTGTGTTCAGATCCCAGCAGTTTATATGTGGTTCATACAAATACCAAGTTCCCTTCCTGAGCTCACAGGCCCATTCGTTCCAGCCTGTAATTAAGCATCGGCTTCTGGCAGCATGGTTTTAGCCCTCCAGTAACTATGCAGCCTGGTCTTGGATCTAAATCACAGTGGTATGTTGTGTTGCAACCTTCAGATCCCATCTGGATGATGTGCTTATGCCTCTGCATTGGAACAGGAACATGTAAAACTGAATTCAGGGTCTTCAGGACAAGCTTTTTTTTTTTGCCTTGCAAGATCAGTTCACATCATCCACTGCAACTACAGTATTTCAGATCTTAAATTCACCTCCTGCAATATGGGCAATGCCACTAGTCCAAGAATTTTTCCTGGATCCCCTCAGTAATTTGCAATTAGTGTTGTAAACCACGTCAGGAGCAGCACTAAGCCTGGGTGTTGACATTTTACATTACCTTGCCATTGCTAGAGTTGCTAAGGGGTTGTGTTTTTTTTAAGTTCATTTTGTTTACCAGGATAAAATATCAGACCCTGAGAGATGAACCTGCCAGGGATTAAAGTCACTGACTTTGGGCCTTTTAAAACCTGATGTATTACACCGTTTTTGCTGCTGCTTCCTACAGCCCAGTGCTGGCATCAACCATTTGGAGATGCCTCAGCTTTCCTCAAGGTGCTGTAGGACCCAATTGCAAATGGTTCAAGTTTGGGATCACAGCTGTGGAAGAACATGATGGCATCAGTATGACTGCTGTTAGAGAGAAACCCCACTATTTCTGCTTCAACTACAGGCAGAAACGCTGTTCTGGGTTCTAGGAACCATCTGACCTCACTTGCACTACCAGCTCCCCTTGTAACCTGCAGCACCATCTTTGGTGGAATCCTGGTATCTTCCCTCCTGATTTCCTGTTGCCTGACAGCAGTCAGCTTAGCATGTGCTAACAGGTAAGGCTCAAACCTGTTTGTCTCACAGCTGATGCCAAGGCTGCATCTGTCTCACAATGGGTAGGGAACCCTTAGACAAGCCTCTGAGGGAGGGTTTTCCAATCACTGTGGCTAAGCTTTCTTCAGGGGAAGAGGCTGGTTTTTCCACAGTACCCTCCTCAGGGGAGGCAGGCTGCTGGCAGGTTCCCCCAGAGCCACCCCATAGTTGGCAGCCCTGCCCATGTGCCAAGGACACATTGAACATCCATGGAAACTTACTGCTGGGCACTTGAGCCTCAGCAGGGATAGAGTGGGACTTCTCTGCTGGAATGCTGAAGAGTGATGCAGACTGATCTGTTTAGTGTATGTTTTTTGTTGTGTTTTTCTTGAACTCCAGAAACAAAGTGGTGGCAAGACCTTTGAGCCTTTCAGTATAAACACTGATTTTCTAGTTTTATTTTTTTAAAAAACAAGTTTGACAGCCAAGCAAGTTTCAAGTGCACTAATTACTACTACTGAAGCCTGATGAGGAATCCACAAGTGCAGAAGCCTCTTTCCAGTGTTATGTGAGCAGTAATTGCTGAAGAATGTGTGTCTGTGTATTGAAAATATACTGACTGCATTGCTTGCTAATGTATTTTTTTAATGTAAACTCATCTCTGGAAACTGCTAGGAGTAGTTACGGAAACTGACTGCCAAGCTGTAAATTTTTATTACCCTGATTAAATTTATCAAGCTGCATGAGGGTCTTTTGTGTACATACTGATCTTGTAAATAAATCTCAGTTCATGGGATGTGTACCTGGAGTAACATTCTTGTACCTCTCTTAGTGAAGGGCCTGCTGGGTATTAGCTCAACCACGTGGCTACAGTGATCAATGGGCTCTTACCAAGCTGGGCAGACAAAGGGCTGAGCCATAAACCAACACTTAAAAACATTTTCAACAGCAGAAGGAGCACTGCTTACAGTGAGTGAACCAAAGCCTTGATGGGAATACTCAGTAACACAGTGTCTGCAGAGTCACAAGGTTTGTTTATTGGACAGCTGCAACTATTTTACAACATACATTGGTTTCACAGAAAAGGTTAAAAGTTCTCTGTTTAGTGGTACACAAAAAGGCTTTAGAAACCCCAAGTATAAAAAGAAAGGCAAGTGTAGCTCAGAAAAGTGCACTTAAAAGCTGAATGCCAGCAGTTTCGAAATCGCCTTTATGCTCTTTAGGTGATGGGTTAGTCACAGAGTTAACTCTACACAAAACTTCGATTTTCCTTTTGAAACAAGCACTACAAAACAAGAATACAGCAGCCAGCCTCTGCCCCTGTTTGTCATTGGTAGCTTCTACCCATCTTAGCTCTCTCCAGCCACACTACAGTGCTTGTGGCTGCAGCGCTGCATGTGTATATTTTATATATACCTTGAGCATGTGTATATTTTATATATACCTTCCATATATAAAAATGCACGATATAGTATAAAAAACTCCAGATAAACTCTTATTCTCATAATAGCAAATATAACAACTAATTTTCACAGTACTTGGTTTTACTGAGGGGGATACCAGAGTAATCAGAAGTTCCACACTATGCAGGTCAGTCAAAGCAACCACTCACATCTTGAGGTGCTGGAGAGCCCAAGGAGAAACATGACTTCTTTACAGCTCTTAAAACGACCACAAGGGCTTCTTGGTACCTTTTGACAGGCTCTCCCTCAAGCAGCTGATTCTAAAAGGCCTGGGGTTGAGCTATTTGCCACACTGAAAGAAAAGCTGCAAAAATCAGTCAGTTTTATTTGGGGTTGCTCCTTACCTTGCTGTTGCTTTCCTCACATACACTTCAGTGCAGTGAGGGCTTGCCTGTATTTCAGGTCACACATGAGCACACACCCCTAGATAAAGGCAAGAGGGTGTCACATTCCCTGACAGCACCACTTTTTGCCTCTGCTGAGCAGTGGCTCGGCTGAAATTAACCCAGACTCGGGTCTGGTTGGGTGTTAACCACATACACCACACACAATCAGCAAAGCTGACCTCAGTTACAGTAAAGGATAAAGTTATTTTTAAGGCCAAGAGAAAGTCATAATTCATGTGCAGCCAGAGGCATTAGGTTGGATGCAGAGTAACTTGGGTTTGCGGTGATCTTGTCTCTGTGTGCACAACCTGCCTTGGGCTTTCCTCTATGGTCATATAACAAGTTACAAACCCTCTGCTAATGACCAAACCAACCCAGCACTCAAGTCAAACCTCAGCCTGAAGTCTTGAGGAAACAGTCTCAGAAGAAAGCCGGAGGAAGGCAATACATAAGCATGCAGAGGGGAAAAAAGGTCAAAATAGAGATGGTTAACCTGAGTATCAGAACATGCTACAAAACTGGCATGTGCTTCTTGCAGCCTTTGGCACAAAAAACTCAGGTGAAAACAGTAGTAACAAAGCCTAGGAGACTCCTGTGCAAATAGAACTGAACCATATTTACTTGTAACCTCCTAAGATATTTGCTTCTAAGCCTGCAAAAGGCTGAACCAAGCACAGTTCTGAGACTTCACTGTCACCCTGCAAGTGAAGGAGGAAGGAAGATAAAGGTCCCAAAGGTGTAATAGATACGTATGAGCTACTTGCAAGCTCCAGGATGAGGGGAACCAATCTCACATATATTCCAGGGAGCCTCTTACTATACCATCTCTCAAAGAAATCGGGTTACTTGGGTTTAATGTGCTATTTTCAAACAAGGAATGTGAGGGATTCACCCCCTGCCCTCACAGGTCTCAGCACAACTGTATACCCAGCAGGAGACAGAGGGGAAGAAAAGAAAGCAGCCCCTAAATAGTTCACCTTACCTTCTGTGAATGGAGGTCACAGTGACATGCAACCTCAAACATTTTTTCCTCTGCATATAAACACCCCATTACCTACTCAGCGGCATTCAGCAAAGCAGGATATGAAGTTGAGACAAGCAGTGGAATGACCTCCTTCCATGCTCTCTTACATGGAAAGAGGCACTGGCCTGCCCCAAACAGCACTCACTCTGCAGACATTGTACACAAGCTGTGAGGACACAGAGATGCTGTCCTGTCCAGCCTACACACAGCACGTAATTTTACAACACAGTAAAGAAACCCTGTCCCCAACAAGCTTGTTGCCATCACCTTCCCTTCTCCTCCTGGCACTGCATCTCATGCTCTGGACATCTTGAAGGGACTGTGCAGCAGGATGGGTCCTGCTGCTAAGTCTTTGCAGTGTGAAGTACAGTTTGCTAGTAGGGGAGCAATGAGCTCCTGTGAGCTACTTTCTGATAAACCTCAGTGCACTTAGCAGAACTTGCTCATAAAATACAGTAATTGATCCATCAGAACTAAACAAACATAGGTTATAGTAATTTCATAAAATTACTATCATAAAAAGCAGCTCTGAGAGAACACATCATCTTTGCAAGAAAAACCTAAGAGGAAAAGAAAAAGCTACTTGCAGACACAAATCCCAATTTGTAACCAAATAAATCAGAGGCTGCATCTCACAGTTGACTGTTCAAGTCATCTTCATCATTCCTTATGTGTCAAACGATTGCCCCATGTGAACCAGCCTCTTCCCAGCCTGTGTAGTGCTGCCAGCACTGGCTGTGTCCCAGATAGCTTAACCCTCTAGCTTTTTATCCCGTGAACAATTATACTCTCCGTATCTTTAGCTTTAACTCTAAACTTCCAGTTTGCTATTTCACATTAATAGCACTTACTGTAAAAAGAAAAATAAAACCGTAATTGACTGTGTAGGCACATAAATTTCTCTGCATTTGAATAGTTGTCTCCCACAGCTCTGGAATTCTGGGCCAGAGTCCCCAGAAGATGGGGCTTCTTTACTCATCGTTAATAGAGAGATAGTTTGCACCTAAGAAGCAAAGACTCTGCTTCTTCCAGCAGATCAAACTACATATTAGTACATTTTCATTCTTAGTTCTACCTCAGCGGAGACATGAAGAACCACCAGAGCTCCACTAGCCTATCTGTGTGTATGGGAAACAGGTGACCACCTGCCCAACCTCCTCCCTCCACCTCAGCACATTACCAAGGACTGAAAAGGCAACGCAAAAGTGCAGAATCACAGTAACGTCCAAGGCCAGAGTCAGTGACACACAACTGTTCCTGTCTAATTTCTACTCTTGCTCTGGCACATAGCTCTCCTAACAAAACAATGCTCCTGCTTTGGTATTTTTCTACTTTTCTCCAACAATAACAAAAAACTCAATACAAATTTGCCATTGTTGTCACTTTCATCATGGGGCTGGCCACATCTGTTTTAGCCTGACCCATCTGGACAAGCCTAGGCCCTATTAGTTCAACCAGATCAATTACTTTACTAATTAAAACCTCTATTAGGTAACTCAGAGAGGTGCAGGGGGGAACCCCTAGGAAGCCTTTACTGTTTGGAAGGAAAGGGAGCTGCTCCAAACGGATCTAACTCCAGCGCCTGTTGCTGCTGGCCCTGTGCACTATGCACCACCAGTTCTGTGAAAGGGACTGACCCAAAGTCATCTGTTTTCAGCCCATCACCACCATGATGGGCTCCATGCAAGCTGCTCTGCCTTGGTCTGCCAGCCACCATTACAGTACTGTGATCCCCATAGCTGTCACCAAACCCTTGATGTTGGGTGTGCCACAGCAAGTCTGGTGGGTGAAAAGGTTTGGCTCCAAAGGGATCCAGCAGCCCCTCGTCTGTCTGCAGAGGGTTGGTTCGATCTTTGCTATCAGCCAATGCAACACTGATGTTCTCTTTGGAGTCCGAGTTGGTCAGGAACTCGTTGCTGCTCTGCGAGTCCCTGCGTCCCGCCTTCTTGTGCCTACGGGCTCTCTCAGGGGTGCGATAGCTTGGCTTCAGCCCCTTTTTCATGGTGGTTGGGGTCCCATGGTGCCGCTTTCCATTGTTCTTTGAGACCTCCTGTTTCATGCGCCTTTGGCGGGAAGAAAGTTTCTGCAGGTTACGTTGCTGCTTCACCTTCTGCTGCTGACTCCCTGTGATTTCCTCAAATGGAACCAGCCCAAACAAGTCCTCTTTGCTTTCAATGGCCTTGGGGAGAAGGGAAGGCTGAAATGGGGTGCAGCCAAAAATATCAACACTCCGTGGAGAGGTGAGGGAGAGCAAAGTCTCTGTTCCCACCACCTGCCCATCTTGCTGAGATGCCTTCTTACTGAAAGGAGCTTTAGTGAAAACATCAAAGTCATCCTTCTCTTGGTTCAGGCCAGGAGAAGCCATCTGAGAAGATATGTGTTTGTCTATCTTCTCTCTTGCCTGAAGCTGCAGAGTAAAGAAGGGTACTGCTCCAAACACGTCAAATTCTTGGCCAGGGTTCTCCCTAATTACAGTACTTGGCAGCTCAGGTGAGGACAAGGAATTAGGCATTGAGCTAGGTTCTTTGATCTCACTGCTGCCCACACCATCTCTGAACATATTGCTCAGGAGCCCTTCCACAGATTTTTGTTTGGTACGATCAGAATCAGAACTTTGCTTCTCTTCCTCCTCTTCCTCCAGCTCTTCCTCAGAGTCCATGAGGAGAGGTCGGTGGCCTAAATTCTCCAGTTCTGTATCATTGTCATCATTGAAGTCTCCATTTTCTCCTTGCAAGCCTTCTTCATCCTCCTGTTCTTCTTCTTCCTCACTGCTCTTAGGAGAAGGAGGATCAGATTCAAAATCACTCTCCGATTCGTCACCACCTTTCATCACTTGTCCCTCTGTGATTTTCCTCCCTGATCGGGGATCTCTAAAAGCATGGCTCAGTTTTCCAGCCTTGGTTGGGGTCCCTAAGTTATTGCCTTGAGTGCTGGCTTTATTATCCACTTGTTTTCCAGGGGAACCTGCAGGTCCAAAAAAAATGCAAAACTTGAAATACGCTCTGAAGACCAACACTTGTTCCACACACCCCACAGCCACACATACCGATGCCCTGAACTATGAGTACAGAGGGAAATGAGCCAAAATCTCATCTAAAGTCAAGCAACACAGACTAATAGACCTTTCGACCTTACTCCTCAGGCACTGGAAATACAGTATTAGGGTTTTTCTGAGTATGGAGAAAGGACCTACAGACTCAGGTGATCTCCAGAACCTGGCTTTGCAAACCCACTCATTACACAGCCACTGCTTTCCAGGGATCTCTGGCTCCCTGCACCAGGGTTTTAACACCGTCAGACACATGTGACAATAGTGACACATTCAGTGGAGTTTCAAAAGAGAAAAGAGCGCATAACATCCTATTAGTTCTAAATTTTTAATCTCCCAAGATTTCACAGCATGAGATAGTCTCAGAAAACATCTCCAAAATAATCAGGTTGTTCCAAAGTCTGCAAAGATCAGGGACTGGGCAAAACAGAGGAAGTTTCTTCCTGTCTAAGCTGCACTGAAGTTTATGTGAGGTCATGATCCCTCTTGTCCTATCCTTGAGGGCACCAATTCTTTACACAAGCTGAGGGAGTGAGAATGGGAGCCTGCCAACAGTCACCAGAGAGCTATGGGATTTGAGGTTGTTTGCCCGTTTTATGGGGAGATTACAAGGCTCAGACAATTGTAGGCAAACAGAGTTAGAGGGTAAGGATGTTCTCCAACAACATGAGTCTTGGTTTAAAACACTCTCTCCTATGAAGACAACACTATAACACAGATACAAATCCCACAGAGAATTAAACTGGATGGTCACTGCTACTGGAGCGTTTGAAAAGGTGTCTCCTGCAAGAGTAGTAAGGAAAAGTTTTCTCACTTATTTTTTTCATTTTTTTTGAATTAAAGCAATGCTTGCCTTGGTGCGTCCAACCTGTGCTTAGAGTGCAGAGCCCTGCTGCTGTGCAGAGATGTTTTCAGGAATATAAGTGACCTTCAGGTTTCTATCTGAATAGAATGAGTAAGAAGAAGAGTGAAAGAAACACTTGGTCTCAGCTGGGAAAAGCAGGATTGCTTTTGAGATGCCCTTTCCTCGAGGACACAGATCACTCAGCAGCCACACTGCTTTACGAAGGCATAATTGAACACAATGCTAGCAACAGCAATCCACCTCTTTGCACACACATGGCAACCCTGACAATTAGTGTGCAATTCACTCAAGAGAGGATGGAGAATCACCTTCAGCCAGATCCCAGCTTGTGACTCTTGTTCTTACCGTATACAAAATATTTTCTTAAGTATTTTCTTTCACAAGGAACAACCATGCAAATTCCAGGCTAAGTCATATTTTTTTGTTTCCATGATCTTGTTTAGAACAGAACACTACATTTGACAAGAAGTTTCCTTCTTTTTTAAAAAAAGAATAATTAAATAATTGATTTGCTTATCCACAGCCATTTTGCTCTTTTGCAATTTCACTTAGTGATAACAATTCCACAGCAATGGATTTTGTGTATGGATTTAAAACCAAGATCACCAGATTTACTAAAAGCATCAGGTGATTAGGGCTTTGAGCCTTTTCCTTTTTGATTCTGGTGTCAGACTGCTTCTTATGTACTGGATTTTGAAATACTACATATTTGGCTTTACTCACTAAATTAGAATCTGGATTATTTGGCTGCTTACTTTAGATTTCCCAAAGGTATAGCTCTTTGCGTTGCACTATATAACCCCTTATCTTCCAAATCCTGCTGTTCCAAATATTTGCACTATTAATGTCATAGAATCATAAGGGATTGGAAGGGACCTCAAAAGACCATCTAGTCCAGTTTCCATTGCCACAGCAGGATCACCTAGACCAAGTTGCAGAGGAAGACATCCAGGTGGGTCCTGAACATCTCCAGAGAAGGAGACTCCACAACCCCCCTGGGCAGCCTGTTCCAATGGTCCGTTACCCTCACTGGGCAGAAGTTCCTTCTGATATTTATATGGAACCTCCTATGTTCCAGCTTGCACCCACTGCCCCTTGTCCTATTACTAGATGATCTTGAGAAGAGCCTGGCTCCATCCTCCTGACACCCACCTCTCACATATTTATAGACATTAATGAGGTCACCCCTCAGCCTCCTCTATTCCAAGCTAAAGCAACTCAGCTCCCTCAGCCTTTCCTCATAAGGGAGGTGTTCTACTTCCTTCATCATCTTCACTGCTTTACGCTGGACACCCTCCAGCAGCTCTGTGTTCTTCTTGAACTGAGGGGCCCACAACTGGACACAAGACTCCAGATGTGGTCTCACCAGTGCAGAGTAGAGGGAGAAAAGCCGCTCTCGATCTGCTAACCATCCCCCTTCTGATGCACCCCAGGATGCTGTTGGTCCTCTTGGCTACCAGAGCACACTGCTGGCTCATAGTAATCCTGCTGTCCACTAGGACCCCCAGGTCCCTTTCTCCTACACTGCTCTCCAACAGGTCAGTCTTCAACCTATACTGGTACCCAGGGTTGTTCCCGCCCAGATGCAAAACTCTACACTTACTCTTATTGTACCTCATTCAATTTTCTCTCTGCCCAGCTCTCTAGCCTGTCCAGGTCTTGCTTAATGGCAGCACAGTCTGCTGGAGTGTCAGCGACACCACCCAGCTTGGTGTCATCAGCAAACTTGCTGACAATGCACCCTAATTCCTCATCCAAGTCATTAATGAATAGATTGAAGAGGATTGGTACCAGTACTGATCCTTGGGGGACCCCACTAGATCCTCCCACTAGATCCTCCAACTAGACTGTCCCATTAACCACTAGCTTCTATCCTGCAGCCAGTTCACAATCCACCTCACTACCCAATCATCCAGTCCACACTGCCTCAGTTTGGCCGCGAGGATGCCATGTGAGACTATGTGAAATGCCTTATAAAGCAGCACACAGATAGCACAAATGCAATGACATTTAACAGAAAAAGACAAGGGAAGTATTTCTAGGTTAGACATTACCACCACTTACAGAACAAAACCCCAAACTTTCTGTGTATGTCAGTACTTGGACAAGGTTAGACCCCCAAGCAGTGATCAAACCTCTGCACCTAATTCCAATTTGCAGAAAACAATTTATGAAGCTTTATGTTTTTAAAGACAAAAGTTAGCCACTGTCTAGCTAACACATTTGACCCTCACTGGAAAAGGACAAAGCGACCAGTCAAATAACCCCAAATATCTACCAGCAGCTGTGGACTTGCTGAACACATCATTTTAGCCACATTATGTTCAGACCTCTGGACACAACACAGGTCAAACAGGACTTGAGCAAAACCCTTGAGTGGTTCCCCAGATGAAGCAGCACACAGGAAAAGGAAGCTTTAGACTGTGTCCCTGCATTAACAAAACACTGTCTGAAGTCTCTCCACCCTGAAGGCCACTCCAAGGTTGATTAAGAATATGTATTTTTCCAGCCATGATTTTTCCATCACAAGGCAATTAAGTGTCTATTAGCTCCTCAGAGTCAACTCCCTCATTTCATTACAAATGACTTTGGAATTTCTATCTCTTTAGCCCGAGATTCCTCCTTACTCGCTATCTCCTTGCTAGAAGTTACACATATTACTACTTCATCAAAGCTGGGAAGTTCTGCTCCTCTTACTTAGACTCAAAATCACCAAAAAGACAATGAATGTTTTAGGAACAGCACAGTATTGTTCACATTTCACACCCTGCATGTACACCTTCAACAGGACTGCAAAAGCCACATGACAGATGACACCAGGAGTGGCAACCACTTCCACATCACAACTTTGAAGAAAACACATTCATCTCTGATATACTTCACAAGTGGTAACCTCACTGCTCTCACATCTGTATTTCTGAGTAATAAGCAAGTACCTCACTTCATTTTGCAGCTTGTGTGGAAGTGTGTGAACACGGAGACATCTCCAAACAAGTACTAGCCTAAAACCACTCCTGAACACTTCATAGTCTAATAGGGCCAACCCACGTGCAGGAAATACCAAGTCTCTGCACATACCTCATCATGTGCAGCAACTTCAGTTTAGCTTCAGTAACAGGAAGAAAACTGCAACAGACTGACATCAAAACCAAACCAAAGAAATAAACCCACCAAGCTGCCGCAGTTTTACATCCATGACAGCACTATTTTCATTTGGTTTTCCACACCAGAGTTCACCTCCTCTACTCCTAAATGAGTGAGCAGACTAAATAAACAAACACAAATAGCTCTACAAATAGAAACCTAATGCCCCAAAAGGGAAAACTCCCTGGTTATTGACAATTTAATGCTCTGGTCAGATTTCCAAAACAAAGTGTTCTGTCATGTTGATTTCATGCTATCTTCTCAGCCTGAACTGCTGCAGAGAGTGATCAGACCTATGGTCATATATAAAAAAAAAAACAAAGCTGCAAAACATTGAGCAGCATCTGTTCATAATGTGCTGCTGAGATTACTACACTTCTAATCAGGTTTGCCTCTTCGGGCGGGGGGGGGACAGTCATCCTTCGCTCAAATGCAAGCCAGGTGGAACATCTTTAATCATATAAGATCATCCCAATCTTCAAGGAAATTTTCTGTTCTGATGTTCTTTTTCAAGACACAGGATTATAAAAGCATGAATTCCCTCTAACAACTGCAGTAATTACATGCCTTCTGCTAGTTCATCATTTTAGGGTATTGTGGGGGTAGCCAAAGAACAGGGCATAAGGGCTTTAAGCTTTCTTTGAATTGGGAACATACTGCCACCATCATTTTAGAACAATTTGCCACATGTCAGGCCCAAGGATTACCAGCACACTGCAAAGAAATCTGCACTATTTCTTTGACAACAGCCACAGCAGCAGCTGCTGAACATTGTAATGAGGATTTACACAGCTTACCACCTTTATATTCAAGGAGAACAAAAGTGGGAGAACAAAAAATCTCTGCCAGGAATTTATCAGTCAGATATTCTTCAAGATGAAGAGTCTACAGAGTAAAACGCAGTATAAGAAGTCAAATGTGACTGCTCTGAGATTTGGGGTGGGGGGAGGAACAGTATAAAAATCATCAAATCATTTCTGAGAGAGAAAAAGTGAGTACAAATACTGATATGAACTTACTTTGGGTGTCAAGTTACCTAAATCTGTAACACTAAAACCCAGCAGCTCTGTCAAATAAGCAGCCTTTGTCCATCCAGTTCCAAATTCTCCTTCTCAGTGACCTGTGCAGCAGCAGTGACCTGAAACGCACCCTTGGCTCCCCAGGGAGAATCCCCAGGGAGAATCCCCAGGGCTCCCACCCACCTCGTGCTTCCCAGTGACGATTACAGGTTTCAAGCTCTGCATCTCCCTTGCGCTTGCATCACCTTTCCAGAACATGCAAATGCATGATGGCACTTACTGTGCCAGGCTACCAACAGTACCAAGTCACAGGTGGTTGACACAGAAAATGCATCTTCAACAGGAGCTACCATTTTGTAAAAAAGTACTTAAAAAAATATTTCACAGTGTTTGTATAAATAACAAATTCCATGAAGTCAAAATTCAGTGGTCAGAAATGCGGGTAAATAGTCAGTCATTGTCTCTGTGATGCCCTGATTAAGATACATGTGGCTTACTTCTCAGTTAAATCCTTTATGATCACAGGGAACAAACCAGAAAGAACACGTTTCAAAGAAATGTTAATTACAAGAGCAAATAAAAATATTAGCAACAAGGACAAGTTTGTCTTGGAAAGACCTCAACTAGAAATAAAACATGTCTAAGTTAACATCACCTTCCCTTTCTTAGTTGTCTTGGAACATCTTAGTCCAAGACATTTCTAGAAACAATTCCATGGGAAATTCCATAACATTATTGTGAGATCTAAAGGTCTGTTGCATCAGATCTGTTTGCTAAGTGTAACTCATTAACACTGAATTAAAAACACCTTCCTTGAAATGCAGGCACTAGTTACACTTGTTTAGAACCCAGTTATGAGTCAGGAAAAAACGGTGAATGAAAAATATACCAGTTGTTTTGTTTCTTTCCCCACTGAAACAGGTAACAGAGTTCACGACCAACTCAACATTTCTCAAGTGACTGGGATTTTCAGCTTGGTTTATTTTCTTTTTCTTAAGGCATCTCTTCTTGTATTTTGGTACATCAAGAATTAAAGCTTGGATTTCAAAGTACCAAGAATAACATGTAGGACACAATGCAGTGAGGCCACTCATTACAGTCAGATATATACTAAGCTGTATTAGCACTGTCTGAGAACCAGCAAAATAGGGTGAGGAAACAAAAAAAATAATAATCCCTGGACACTGGGCATGAATCCTCCAGACAGAGGACTAAGCACCTGATAGTCATCATTGTGGATTAAGTATAGCTATTATTGTTCACTTGGCATGTGAGTTTAGGCTCACCTCTAAATCAAGACAGCCTCTTTAATGAGGGCTCTAGGGTAAATTTTTCCAATCCTATAGCACAAACATTTCTTCACCTAAGAATTGTGTTCTAACTGTATTGAGCTACTGAAGAAGAAAGAAACAGGGATGCTAACAGGTTGGCCCCATGTGATTTATTTTACAGCACATTATCTAAGCCTCTGAACTTCTGCAAGATTAGTTTTTTGGTCATATTAAGGCACTTTATGACACAAGCACTGGACAGCAGAACCCAGAAGACAACACGAGCTAGAAGCCAATTATAGGAAAGCAACAAAAATGTGGTCTTATCAAGTAATTTGCCTTCTGGTTCTACACAGCTGATTCACACTGCACTGGTCCAACATGCCTACATGGTGAGGACTAGTCTGTGCACAAGCATTTTTTTAACTGGAGGTAATCAATGTGTTAAGAAAAAAAAGTATTTACAACCCATCTGCTGTCATGAGGCAGCCAATACCCTTATCATTCTTTGGTCATTTAACTGGATGTACATATTTCAACGGATATATATGTCTGTACTTCCACATCTGTTACAGGTGTAACTTGCCTGGGTGAGAAATGAAAGGAACAGAACCAAAGGGATCCTCAGGAGGATTTTTCTGTGGAGCAGAATGTAGCTCCACTTTCTTATCTGAAGATGCTCTCCTGTTCACCAGCCTGTCTGTAAAAAAA
>VZRI01012830.1:0-39954 GCA_013397515.1 Upupa epops | reverse complement strand
AAAAAAAAAAAAAAAAACGGAACAAAACAAAAAATAAAATAAAAGTGGCAGGTCTCGTGCCTATGCAAAGACACCTAGTGTACATGGTAAGGGAGGAATATACTCTTGATTATGGGGGGTTCTGATGGTTTTAAAATATCCCACATCTTGAATGCAAAGTTTTCCATCACTCAGGAAAACTCAGCTGCACAAACCTGTTGTTAACTGCTCTCTTTGGTGATTGAATGCTTGCAATGAGGATCTTTCCTATACGTTATGTACACCCCATACACTGTTATAGGGACTACTAGTCCTCTGTGCTTGTGGTTTTGAAATCAGAATCACTACACTTATCTAAACCACCAAATTCCTTATTTTATCCACATTTTGTCCAGCCTTTGCCACAAACAGAGAGAATCCCACTCACAGCAAACCAGCTGGGAATACCTTTTATTAGACATGTAACAACTGTTAGTAAGAAAGAGCAAATATGAGTGTAAGAAAAATCAGGTGAGTTAATAGAAGATTTCAGATCCTCTATGGTACCTAAGCATTTAAGTATTGAGATAGGTTTTGCTGGAGGATGAAATTGAAAAATTATTAATTGATATTTCGAAGGCTTTTGGGAAAGGATGAGCCATTTTTCCAAACTTCTAAAAGGTATGAGTGCTGTCTGTCTACCCCATAACAAGATCCAAATTTCTTTATCAGAAAGTTAGAGAAAAGAGGCAGTGGTTTCTGTCTTATAAGACGAATTACTTCATACTGACAGTCCCACTGAGTCTTGTGCTTTGGATAGCTTCGTTCAAATAAAGAACCAAGTTTCCTCTCTCCCCCCAGAAAACAACCACACAAACACAGCCCAGACTGTGGCCAGACACACAATTACGTGCATCGAGGTGATCCTGGGCCTTGGCAAAACCTCTGTGCAATTCATCATGAAGGCTATGCTGGTATCATTTTCCTGCGAGAAAGCCAACTTGTCCTGGTTTCCAGGTCTGTACTGGTTAGTAACTGGTTAGATGTGCTCTTTGTAAGAAATCCATTTCTTCACAGCATTCTTAGGATCTCAACATCATGTGTTGCTTCCAGACCATGGTTAATAATGATGCTAACAACAGGGAACCCATAGTGTACACAACAGCCAGGAACCCCAGCTTGTAACTCCACAGCGAAGTTCCCCATCAGTTGCTCCGTTCAGAAATTCAAGTTATAGTAGCTTGATAAATTCAGATGCCATGCTGATCCTCTAACAAAGGCTATGTATGTTTAATTACTTGTGTATTTCTGTCACAAACAACTTTAAAAATACCTGACAGCTTTCAAAATAATTTTCATTCCTGCGTGAGGCTCACTGATGCAAGCCAGGTTTTTGGAGGTGGAAGGATCAATGCTCTGAATGCTACCAACCACCAAGTACAAAGACAAACTTACACAGTGCTATATGGTGAAGTATAGGACACTAACTGGGTTTGCTAACAGGAAATATGATCTACCAAACCCGTATCTTTGATTCTGCTTCAAGATAGCAAAATTGTGTACAGTAAATGCAAAATTTTAGCAAAAAAACCCCAATTACTTGGCAGCAAACAGCCATTCTCACAAACACAGAAATAACCTATAAAGACTTGATCCTCAAGAAGCATCTGAGGAAATTACAGTAAGTATGATACAGTTAAAGACAATTATATACCAGCTGGGAATAACTGTACAACCTTAACTGTACAATAATTCTCCCAATTTCTTAGTACAAATACTTCTGCTTTGACTGCAGTAAGGGCATTAACAGTGACAGTTAAGTTCATATGACCTTTGGTAAAACAACCTTAATACAAACATTATAAACTGAAAGGTTTCAGAAGTCTCCAAGATACGTACCCACAAGAACAACAAGGGCACTGCAATTAACACCAGTCTTCCCCCCTCCAGGGACTCACAGAAAGTGAAGCCAGAGGTCCTTGGAACAGCTTGGCTGCAGCCTGCCAAGCAGAAACAGGCTGCCACCTAGCGTGCTCCTGCTCTCAACGTTGCCTGATACAGCACCTGATGTTTATCACATCCAGCTCTTTTGTGCTGCACGTCAACGTAGAAAAGTTTGTAGAAAAAACTTTGACACTATTTTCATGCACGTAGCACAAAAACTGAAGTGACAGCACTAGTTAACTGATCTTTACGCTGTTTTAAAGACATCAGTTAATTGCACATTGCTCTAAGTTAGTGGTGGGTTAATGGTTAGACCCTATGATCATAAGGATCTTCTCCAACCTAAACAATCCAGTGATTCTTCTATCTCTCCCCAGCTTACTATAACCAGCTTCTTGACCTACTCCAGGGAAGGTGTACTTCTCGCCCCAGCATTTTCCAGTTTTCTGTAAAATTGCTTGAAACATGTCCTTGGTCAGTACTGCCTCCTGTACTTAGACTTGGCTCAAAACCTGTGGCTTAACCAAATCAATCTCCCATAACTTACCATAACTACAATCAGCAGTCCAAAAGTCAGTGCAAGAATGCAGAAATGGGCAACGTTGTTCTGACCTTTTTCCCTACAACATTATGCAGGTTACATTCCCATCTCAAAAATGGGAGCCTTCTTTCATCAGCACAGGATGTGAGGGGGAAAAAAAAAAAAAAATCAACCAGCATTTACAAAAACTGGCCCAAACCAGCCCCTTCTTAAAGTATGACCAGATAACATGCACACCTTGTTCAGCTGCACCTGAAGACACACATGAAGAAATCTAAGAGGAACACGCCTCAATTGAAGGCACAGTTGGTTGGTTGCTGTTTTTTTTTTTTCCAATTATTTGGAATTCAGCTTTACTGTGTTTTTAATTGAAAGGAACTTGCTGGTAGTCAGCCAAGTACACACAATCTGTTTTTTGACATTGTCACCACATCTTGCAAGTCTCAGTAATAAATCTGATCTTGGCAAAATCAGTTTTAGAGGAGAATCTAATGAGCATGTGTTAAACAATTAAAGAGAAGGAAGCCATTCCAAGCAAAAACCATCAAGATAACTGACTTGAAGAAGAAAAAAGTTTATTTGACTAATGCCATATCAGAACAAGAAAGCAGCCCTTATACAAAGCCACTCATCAAGAAGGACATTACAAAACATTAACATAATGTAATAGATTGATTTTCTTTCAGGCATTTTCAAAGGACATATCAGACCCCATGGAATCTTCTGCTTTGGTGTGCAAGAAGAAGAAGCTGTAAAAGAATAAAGCAAGCGGCCAAACTTCTTCTCCTAAAGCACAACAGACCTCTGCTGTTCAGAGCTTCTGGACAGTCAGGATCACACAAGCAGCATTTAAGAGCTAAGGTATTACCATTTCTGCATGATTTGAGCCAGAAACTATCGATTTTAGACAGTTCCTAAGCACATACATTTTCAGAAAAGGAAAATAAAGAAAGAAGAATAGAGGCCCAAGGTTGCCCTCAAATGCTCAGAAAGAATTATCTGTAGATAGAACTTCCACAAGACAGGTGTTGGAATTGCTCAGCCACTAGAGAGCTCTTATTTATTGGGAAGCAAAATATGCCTTCAACCGTCCCTTACTTGATCTTAGTAGGTCAAATTCTCTGTCCAGCAGCTCCTCCTCTGTCAACTTGGAAAAATTGTCCTCTCCAAATGGGTTCCAGCCTGACATGTCAGGTGGGTTACTGATGCTTTGCTTAGGGTAACTGGCAATCGCTTCAGCATCAGGAATACCTGACCTGTAAAGTCAATTCACGGAAGCAAATAAAGAGAAACATTGCTGGATTGTTTATTAGGGTGAAAATCTACAACACACTTTATTATGCCTAAACACTACAGACAAGCAGCACACATACATTAACAGCTCATCCCAAAAGCTAATTTAACGGAAAATTTGAAATATGTGGTTTGATCACATCATTTTTCTCTGCAAACCCTGGACTCTTACTGTTCAGTTTAATAATTGCAACCGAAGCACAGAATCCTTCATCAAGCCCAACTAGTCACAGTGATACAGGATACTACATTAATTCAACCTACAGCAGGAAAATATTTTGGTTTTTATTCTTCCAACGAACTGACACCTACAAGAGACTGACAGCAGCACCTGAAACACAT
The DNA here is from genome assembly GCA_013397515.1 of Upupa epops. Classification (NCBI taxonomy): domain Eukaryota; kingdom Metazoa; phylum Chordata; class Aves; order Bucerotiformes; family Upupidae; genus Upupa; species Upupa epops. The sequence continues at coordinate 35,876 of VZRI01012830.1, read as the reverse complement.
GAGCTGTGGTCTAACTGAAAGCCTGTGTCAAGATTGGCAGCCCTGAAGGCTGCAACATTCCCATAGCTAGCAAGAAATTATCTTTCAGTATCATATCGTTGGAACCTATAGCAATATATAACATAGTTCATAACATCAGTGAAACTAGGCAAATCCAGACACTTTTTAATAAGGAAGAAGAGGGGGTGTGTTTAATCCCACACAGTACTTTTCGTATGTATAATGGAAAATTCAGTATTTTTTATCCTTTTCATTAAGCAACAGTAGGTCCCCAAGCCTCTACAAAGGTACCATATCACTGATGGGCTGTACTCAATCACGTAACGGGCTTGAGGCTGTAGTGAATAAATGCTAACTCTGAGTCAAGAGACTGCTTGGGATGACTTCCATGTGTCTATAACCTGATTAAGCATAGGCTACTCTCCATCCTCAGCAAAGCAGTGAGTGGTCAGTTCCTGCAATAAGTCTGAGAATAAGAAAAAATGGAGGACAGCTTCTTTAAGAAGTTGTACCAGAATCATCATCTGTTCACAAGTTCACTCATCCCACTCTAAAATATCTTTTCCCACTAGGCAGCTATCCCATTGCTTTAAGTAATATCTCACTAAAGAAGGAAAGGATTCAGCAGTACTCATAACTAGGAATGTAAGCAGTAAGTAACCCTGAGGTACATCTGTGTCAGAGTACTTGCCTGCTTTCTGGGTAGGGAGACTCTGCCATTGCCCCAGCATGCACTGGAAGGGACCCAGGGTAGGAGATTAAGGTTGGTGAGAAGTCTTGTGAAGAAGTGATGTATTCAGGAGACTGTGTCTGTTGTGACCGCTGCTGCTGCACATGCATCTGTTGCTGTAGGAGACCCTGCTGGTAATGCTGCACCTATGAGAGGTAATGCTCATGTTACTGAAATTCTTACGCTCCAGTGTGAAACCCTTCTCCTAACAACCACCACCCTCACAACAGCTCAGCAGCTTTTGCAGAAGCAAGACGCTACTCTGTTTATGTGTGAAGAGGTGAAAATCACCTGCCCTAACAGGTCAGCGATACCATTTTTCTCTTCCAATGAACACTGAAGTGCAATTCCATACAAACTATTGCAAACAAGTCTGGATTAAATATTTTTTCCCAATTGAGTGTTTATTTTAGTTGCTGAAGTTCACATTATTTACCATGTCAAAGCTTATCTTGCTGCTTCTTCACAAGACCTACACACACAGCATGTATTTTAAGCCATCTCATTCATTCTTGACATACCATAGCAGGATACTGAGATTGAGAAGGCTGCTGCTGGAACACAGACTGCATCAACAGCTGCTGTTGGACCATCTGCTGGTGCATCACTTGTTGATACTGGAATAAAAAAGAAGAGAACAGCTTTAAGAAGTCATGATCCCCTCTTTCAGAATAGCCAGATATTTAAAAGAAGCATCAATTAAAATATCACTTCTGTGACTTTGACAGGATTTTTTCAGTTAAGACATCACAAAGCCAAGAATCAGCTTGGGATTCAGCCACTGCATTTTAATGACAGTTTGGAACATTTTTCTTTCCTCCCCCGATTAATACCAGCCTTCTTAACAAAAAACAAGATTACATATTCAATGCTGCCTTTTCTAAGGTAGTCCAGTGAACATCCCAACTTTTGCAATGCTCAGCAGTACTGAGTCCCTTCAGAAAACAATTTAGCTGTGCTTTAAAGAACATGTCTCAACTAGGAGAAAAAGAGAAGTAGCAATAGTTGTCTTGGACAGGATCTGGAAGTTATTGTCTAGGCTGTAGCTGCTACATTGACAGTTACTTCTGCTACAGGACTGAAATGCTCATGCTTTGTGGTACACAAGGTAGTCAAAATATGTTGTAGACATGAAAGATGTGGGTAGGCAGAACAATTACAAAACAAGTCTGAGGATTTCTCTTGTACCTGCTGAATGTAAGCATCCTGAACGGAGTGTTGCTGCTGATGCTGGTGTAAATAATGGAGCTGCTGCAGTCTCCAGTCACCCTGCTGCAGCTGCTGGAGGACCCTGTTCTGCTGTGGGTGCTGGTTGGTCCCTTGGCACTGTAAGATTTCATGTCCATTCCCTGGTTGCATGGCTCCTGTGACATGTGGAGAACACTACTGACATACCATAGAACTCCTTGGCAGTTAACCCCTTCCATTTAACACTTCAAAGGAAACATGTTATAGACTTCCATTCCAAGTCTGACAACTAGTGCAGCTGGTAGATACCAAGTTCACCCCCTCTGAAAATCCTTCCTAGTCTGTCAATGCACAATTTTTACTTACAAGATGGAGGAGATTTTCCCTGGTCTTACAACAGAGGAAAATAGGCTAAAGGCTTCTGCCTAACCTAAGTTGTTCCTTCTAGTATCTCAAATCCTTAACTTTCAACTATGCAAATAATATGCAGAAAACACTTAGATTAATTAATTTTAAGGGAACTATTGTTATTTAATTCCATTATTAAGAACAACTTGACTAATTTTACATTTCAAATGTTTTTGCAGCCTTTCAAGTAAATAGTTACTAATATAAATCCATCCCTTTAATAGGCTGTGTTTATATTCTGAAGTGCCTAGAAATTATCTGTCCCTTATAATGACTGGAATAACTTTCCAAGTTGGATGTTTTGTGAATTATGTCTAGTACAAGTTGTTTACACCTGGGACTCCAACATTCTCAGTGACCTTTTGACCATCCCTGAAGCAGTATCTCCTGTACTGTAATAGACAACACCACAAATTTCAACTAGGAAAGCAGCTGAGATGTAAATGAAAACTACTTAATGACCATTTATCAGAGTCCAAACTCCTTGAATGAGAAACTCATATGGGATTTACTGAAGCTCATTTCACTTGTTTGAGGTTCCCTGAATTTTAAAGTCAAAACCAACCATGAACTTCTCTCACAGTCCTCAGTGGGAAAGTTGGTTCAAAATTAGCATGAAATACAGTGAAAAATGTACGGTGAAATACAAAATCCATTTATTTTGGTTCATCCTTAAAGTTTAAGTTACCTTTACCACGATTACCAAATTCACCGGGAACTTGTACTTTGACTGGAGTTGCTGAGCTCTGGATGGTCAGCACACTGGAAGTGGTAGTGCTTGAACTGGCCTTTGGTCTTTGTCGCGGTGCAATTGAGGTTTCTGTTGGTCCAACAGTGTCTGTTATTCTGAAATGGCAAGTATTCCCAGTTTTCCCTTACAAGAGACTTGGTAAAAAAGAACTTGATTCTTCACATTAAATACAGTATGATTTCACAGAACATTATGGGTTGGAGGGAATCTCGAAAGATCATTTAAGTCCAATAACCCCCTGCCAGAGCAGTGTATTTCTTCACAGGAAAACCAACTGTTACTTGCACATTAAATGAAAGTCTTAAGAGCAGTTTAGCTGTAACATATGTTCACTTGCCACTAAAGTCTTTTATCTCAGAATTCACTCATCACACTTGGAGAAAAAAAAAGCAGATGAGAAACAGACCGCTGGCATTTACTTACTGAAGCCCAAAACAGGCTCTCAATTTCTCAATATAGTGAAAACAACAATGAAGAAGAATCCAAAAGGAGACTCTAATCTCTCAGAATTGCAGTTCATCTACCATAATGATGATCTCTTCTACTATAGTTTTATTTATTAATAAGCATATGAAAATAGGATACAGATAAATGTGTAGCTCAGAAATACTAGCAAAAAAAAAAAAAAGGCACATCCACTGCTCACCTTGCTTTTATTTGGCTTTTCCTAGCAGCTGCCTCACTAGCTGTCATGGGTTCAGGGAGAGTTGAAGGGACAGGAGAATTCTTGGGAAAAATAAATTTGAATATATTAAAAAAAACCCAAAATCCTGAAAGAAAAAAATCATTATATATTGAAGAGGAATACTTGGTTTCATGCTACAAGGCTTCAAGCATAACAGAACTTGCTTACTCCCACAGCTGTAGATTCAAAGTGCTTTAATTTAACAGTAACATTCTGTGCTCTTGCCACGCCCTCAAAATTTAAAAATACTTTAGAGAGCTAACATTGCACATACACAAAAGCAGCTTGAAGTTTACTCTACTCTGTTTTTACACTGACAAGCAAAATTCATGAAAAAAAATGGAACTCCTCTTTCTCAGCTGATTGTGTCTTCTCAATTCTACCTACAATATACACTACATATGTTGAAAAAAAATCCCCAAGACTACTTACATTAATATTGGACACTGGACAATCCTTTTTGGCGAGTTTAAAGGCAAAGTAAGATACTTGAAAGATATCAGGTCTCTGTTCTTGATCTGGGTCAAGCATATAACCTGCAAAAAGTGGTAAACCACATTACTACTTTAGGATATCAAAAAGCCTGTTGAGACAGTGGCAAGAAGAAATCCAGCACCTTGGCCAAAAGAGCTAACCCCAGAAAGAGTCAGTTTTATTATTATGTTGGGTTTTGGCTTGGGCTTTTAGTACTTTTTGTCAAATCAAATAGTTTATAGAGTCAAATGCAGTTGCTAATCTAACACTCATCTGTTGAAAGGGTTGCTAAACTGAACTAGTAGTTACTAACATTAGAGATTAACCCTGTTAAAATCAGCTCACAGTACCAAAATGTTCTAGGACTAATATAAAATTCTGTGTTGCAAACAGAACATTATATCTAACTGCATCAGGCTAAGGTTCTACATAATTGTTGCTCCTCCTGCAGGTTTAGCTGGCTCTGCACATTTCTGTATATTGAAATATATACAGTTCCATGAACAGAAGGGCTTTTTGCTGACAAGGCACAGAATTACTGATTTCCTCCTCAAACACTGTCTTCCAAAATTGAAGGTTTGGTGTTTTTTAAATAAATAAAAAGTTGCTTTATACCATTTATATTATTTACACTAAGATACAGGATAAGTAAACTTGCCTAAATGACTGGAGAACCTAAACAGTGAAAGATATTCCCTAAACAAGCTAAATCTCTAGAAATACAATTCAGCCACAAAGAAAATAAACAGTCTAAGAAAAATTAAGTTCTCAAATGTGATGAGAAAACTGAGCTGCGGTTACAGAACTCTTCAGCAGTGGCACCAACTTTAAACATTATTTTATATTATTTTAAAAATTCAAGTATATTTTAGATTATATTTAATTTTAAAATTTATTTTTAGGTAAGTTGTACAATTTTACTCCCAAGTTACTATTTCATAGCAAATACAGTTCACAGCAGGTTTTACCAGATAAAGCAGATTTACACTTGCAGTAACAGCACCATTACACAGAAGCGGAAGACTTCTCATACAGTGACTTCTGCCACTTGCTTTTGAAATATTCGATTTATGAGGTGCAGAATGTCCAGCTTACTGCTCCCCACACCTGGCCTTGTAAAAGAACTGAGATGAAGCCAGGAGTTCCTGAAATACTTTTTATGACCAGCTGCACCTTTTTTTTTTGGCCTCCATTCCCAATGGAAAGCAGTGTGGAAGTTGATGGTACCTTCTTCCCCACCCCCATCTATTCTGTGCCAGTAATGCTCATCCTGTCACAGTAGTTCACTGAATCCTAATAAATTAATGTGTTTACACCTATAAAGTGGCAGAATTAGAGCCTGTACTCTTCAAAAGGCATCACCGAGACAGACAGAAGGCATTATTCCCTTGAAAACTAATGTTTTGTCAGTTAAGTATTTGCCAAAGGTTAAAGTATTTGCCACAGTTAAGTATTTGCCAAACACCTACTGTTTAACTGTTATTTCTCAGATACGCACATGTGCTCAAAAAGTGGTTTGGATTTGGTATTTCCTGTTGTATAAAAACAAAAATTATGTGGTCACCACAGTCATGACTTAGAAATAAATTGCAACAACTCCTATTTAAACTTTCTGCATTTCTGATATTGTCAGTGCTACTCTTTCATGTTAAAATCCTCAAAATCCAAGATGACTGAAAATACTCACACTTACTATAAATATTAGTTCCTGTACATCTGCACTTGGATTCATCACTAGCCTCAGAACTTCCTGTCATCCAAAATTTTCCTTCATACTCTTTATGCTTTTAAATTTCTGCCAGTCCACATCTGACACTTGGGTTTGCACAAACTCTATCAAAGTTTAAACTGAAACTACTATATAATCCTCCCTATTATGGTTCATCTCAATACATTTATGTTTCTACACTGATCACACACTTCAGATTCACCTAAGCACCACTGCCCAACTTGGATAGAAAATAGTGCAAGTGCAGATGGTAGCCAGGAGCAGCTCCCAGTGCACACATAAGAACTCAGCAGGTCTGCACCTCCCATCCAACTCAACTGTGAGTTTTCTGTGCTTTATTTGATTTATGAGGCACAAGGGCTGCTGTGCTGCTAAGCTACTTACGTATCAAGCAGTGTACACTGTGAGAGTATCGGGAACTGTCCGGAATGGTAAAGCTTCCATCACAAATAGCAACTTGACTTTCTCCAAAGGGAAGTGAAAAGAAACAAAGTTTGTACAGCAAACAGCCAAGTGCCTATAAAAAACAAACAAAAGGATCAGAGTAAGGCTTTTACACAATACTGTAGTACTAATGAGAAACAAACTGCATCCTAGCTACAGCTGATGTTGACACTGTTATGCAGGAGCTGCTTTATGAAACACTGTTGATGTGACAAGCTGATACATGAAGCAGCTCACTTTTTTTTCCTCACGAACTCCCATGTTAAAACAAATAGTACAGCCCAAGAGATCCATTCACACCACCTAGCACCCACAGATTCCACCAGTGATTTTACAGAATCAAGCCTTTTATCACCTAATAAAATCATTGGTGGCTACTAAGCAGCAACCTAAGATGTCAAAAAGAAAAAAACCGTAAGTCACATCAAAATTATCATTGCCCATGGCATTAATTTTACTTACAGAAGGCATAACTACCAAAAGATATCACTACTACATTCTGCACCGTAGGCTGCATAAGGTAGTTAATTTCAAATAATTAGTTCTGTAGTCAGTCAATGCTGCTTTTAATTCCCTCCCCCACCCCACCCCTCTTAATTGCAGCACCTGACTTTTCACCTACCCAGATATCTGCTTTGGTGGTAATAGATTTTCCTCCATAGAGGTTGATCATTTCGGGAGCTCTGTAGGACAGTGTTGTGTACCTAGTAGTGCAGAATTAAAAGCAGACACAGACACAGATAAGCAGTCCTCTGAAAGATGCAAGAGTCCTACAATGTAATGTAAGAGCCTACCAGAGTATTAAAACACATAAAATACAGATTTCAAGAAGCTGTCACAGCAATTACTATACTGGTAGTCAAATTATTTTTCAGAGCTGTGTAACACTGGACCTTATTCTACAAAGACAACATATCCATTCTGATTGGTTTCCTCTCATACCATTAGCTATACTAAAAGATCACAAACTAAAAAATATCCTAAAATGGTCATTGATCAGGCTTGTATTTTTGAACAATTTTATTATTATTGATTATTATTTTAGTTTCATTCTTAAGAGGCTCAGTTTTGCAAACACTATCTGTAATTAAGCGGGGAAAAATCCCCATTACCAAACAGTTCCACAGTTTTCCTATATTTATGTCAACATCAGTTCAAATCCAACCACCAAGTTCAATTCACATTAAAGAGATACACAAACACTGCACAATAATACCCGGAGATCCCTAGCAGCAAAACTATTCTCTAGGATAAGCCACTCAAAATTGAGCTTACTTTTTGATTTCTTCTTCAACCATATTCACGCCGTCTTTTTGCGGGTTAAGATACTTGTTAGTAGCACTGCCAAAATCACAGAGCACATAGTTCCCGCTGTCGTTTAACAAAATATTTTCCACCTCAAAAGGAAATCAACATAGGGAAATATTAGTGGGAAATAAGACAATAGTTTCCAATGTAAACTTTACTGTGTTTTGTCATGCACTGATGGAGATGTTTGCAGAAACATCAACTACAGACTTGGCATTTGCAATAAATGATGTAGGACCACTCGTGTCTGCTCACAGCAGCAAGTGCTTCCCCAAGCAGAAATCATCCTTAGTGAAATACCTCATGTACTCTCAATCCTTTTTAAGCAGAACATAAATTTTAACCTGAATGCTCCAGTTATTAAGTCTATACCTTTAGATCTCGATGAACTATTGGTGTTTTACACTGATGCAACTGGGCAACAGCTTCACAGGTATCACAAAATATTCTCATTACTTCTGATTCAGTAAAGCCTGTCTGCAGACGCTGATTCATCTGATTCACAACTTGGCCAGCTAGAAGAAAATATTATTAATTGTTTTTTTTGTAATCCATAGATTCATTCACAGAATGGTTGAGGTTGGAAGGGACCCCAAAGATCACCTAGTTCTAAACCCTCTGCCATGAGCAGAGACCCCCCACTAAACCAGGTTGCTCAAAGCCCCATCCAATCTGGCCTTCAATGCTTCCATGGAGGGGGCCATCCACAACCTCCCTGAGCAACCTGTTCCAGTGTCTCACCACCCTCATTGGGAAGAATTTCCTACTTATCATGTACAGAAGGCATATTTATATCAAAAAGGCCCACATGTGAGATGCAAGGAAGTTTTCCACAGCTGGTATATTTAGATAAACCTTTTTTTGCAAAACTATATTCATATATAGTATCTACACTTACTAGATAGAAAAAATTACTGTATCAAATTAAAAAACAAAGTCCACGTGACTGGAACCTTTCAGGATGAACTGTCAAACACAAAGATACTGCAAAACTACCTCTTTTTACACATTTTTGCAAACAGTTACATCACTTATCACGATGGAAGGGCTACTATTTTTTTGGTCAGCATGATCAATACTAACTACACTATGTTCTTTTATGAAAAGCCACCTGTCAGTTAAGAGTAAAGCAACTTTATTTTTACCTAAGACAAAAATAGCAGAGGGAGAACAGTGAAAAAGTTGTTAGTCTCTCCTATGGGATTATGTTCTGCATATGTGTTGATTAGCACTAACAGCAGAATGGAAAAGTTCTACTTTATACTCGCACAAATACTGACTCTGTTTCTAATTATATCTTATTACAAAGCTACGTGAAACTAATTGTTGTATTTTCTCACTGTTCAAGAGCTCAATGCATAAGTAACACTAACAACTAAGCAAAAAGAACTGATTGGGTTCTAGCCAGGAGATAACCTTTTTTGTTAAGGGAACAATTCAGAGTAAAAATCTCAGGTGACCCATACAAGTATCTTCTCCGCCTTCACCACTGAGTCTCACCTCGACAGTACTCCATGAGAATGAGCACCTCCCAGACATTGTCACTTAATGAGTTCACAGTGCAGTCCAAATAGCTCACTATATTCTTGTGCCCAGATAATTCTTTCTAAAAGAGAAAACCACACCTCATTTCAGCACAGAAAAACACATCAGATAATTAAATATGTACTGCATGTGTGCAAGACAGAAGTGGATGGAGACAGAGATGAGTAGTCTTCACAGTGCCTGCTGGAAGGCAGTAAAAGATTTTTTGCTTGCCCAGTTAGCAACTGATTTTGTACTTATTTTATCTATCAAGTAATCCTAAACCCAAGTATGCCCGACTAAACCTTCTAGTACAAAATCAGGACCTCAGGGTCAAAATAAAAGAAGGTCTAGAAACAACAGAGGCTGAAGAAGCATTTGGTGGAAACATATTACACATCAATACATTCTCTGGTTATGAACAAAGGGCTTCTCACCATAATTGTGATTTCTCTCTTGCATATGTTGAGATCAGGCACACTGTTAACACACATTCGTTTCAGTGCACAGCGTATCCCACTGTGGGTTCGGACAAGAAACACTGTTGAGAAGCCACCTGGGAAAAAAATAATGAAGCTACTTGAGATTTTGTTATTCCCCTAGCCAACAGCACTGCCACAACAGGCTAAGAAATGAGTAGGGGAGTCTGTCAGTCACCAAGTAAGAAGTCACAGACACTTTGGAAGTTATAAAGTTGCCTCAATCCATTTCACAAAGCTAACGTGTTCTTTACAAAAAGCTAAGGGTCTCACTGCTTCGTAGCAGCATTAAACAAAAACATCTAAAAAGCATTTTCATGTTCAAATAAATTTTCAAAGCATAGTACAAAGTCTATATATTGAGGTATCAAACCCAAAGTGCTTTTAGTCATCCAGAAACCTGAACAATGTGAATGTGTTCTGCAGTCCTTCAATATCTAAATCCCCCAACACTTGATAAAGGTTAATATTAATTCCCCAAACTGACATTTTTAAAATGAAAAAAATATAAGACAGGGTCACACACAATGGTTTAATGATTACAAGATTATAATCACTTCTTTAACCAGTTTTATAGCCTTAAAATTCTCTGTGATTAGCAGAACAAAATGCAAGATCTCAAAGTTTCCTTGATGATTTTTCTTATGTAACTGGAGCAGACACAATTGGGTAAAATCAATCAGTACAGAGTAGTGAAAAGAATCCCTAACCATTGGGACAACTGCTCTTCTTGCCATTAGGTGTCAGTATTAACCCAAACGTGAAAGGGCCATAAAAGCAGACCTATTCCCCATTTTGCCATATGTCACCCTGAATAGTCGTTCCACTGGTAAAAATCGCCACTATAAAAATTCTATCTGAAAAAGCAGCAGTGTCCCCCCCAACCAAAAGCAGAAATAGCTCTCTACTTTTAAAATAATCCATTTCTTGTGCTTTTCTCCACTTTACTTTAAGCTTGCAGACAATGCATTCCCAACGATGTGCTACTGGTCCTTTTCCCAGTGCCCACACGAATTCCCACAGCATAATCATCCGAGCATCAGAGCTGTGTGGACATGAAAAAACACTTTCTCCAAACCACCATCTGCTCATAGGGCAGTGCTATGCAAAGAGTAGCTGTGCACGACAGCCCAGCTTTGCAGAGTGCTTTGACATATGCCCCACGTGGTGTCAGGTGCTTTTGAGACACTAAGGTGCTCCAAGAAAAATGATTTACATGTTTCTTGTTTAGCATGATCCATGCACCAGACATGCCTAGGTGCCAGAGAGAAAAAAACCTAAAAAATAAAAAAATAAAAAAATATCAATCTAACATTCCTAATGGGAAAGACAGAAGCAGTTATAAACGAAAGAACTCAAAACGCAGACAGCACAAATAACTTTTAGTCACTCAAAATAACAGAACATGCAGTTGTAACCAAAACCACACAGAGTGTGATGCAAATAGGTGTTTTTATTATGAAAACCCCAAAGTTCACCTACTTGGAGACTTCAACATATCAGATACTCTCTCTCGTCACACAAAAAACATTGCCAAAAGCTCACCGCAGAGTATTAAATGAACTCTCCAAATTGCTACACAACATGCCACATGAACCAGCCCAGAAACCACAGGAAATCCCCTCATATCAAGACAGGCTAATAGAAACAAGGGGGTGGAATACAGAGGAACATTAAAAATATCAGCCCCAGTTATTCCAGAGCAGCCAATGGGTCCACTATTGATACCAACAGAAACTGAAAGTAGGAAATTACAGTAAAATTTGGTAACAAGTCACAATGCATGGGGATCCACTCACAACACCAGCCTCTCAGGTTCTGGGGTTACACTGTCCTGCGGATATCTGCTACCCAAGTTATTAAAAGCAGGAACTAGTTTTTTGTAACAAAAAGCTCTAACCTCACAGAGGAGTACAACAGCATTGGGCTGGGCAGTGGAGGGCTCACAGACCCATCTCCCAGGTGAGAACAGCACTACCTTCAAAAGAGCAGGGATCAACAAGGAACTTCCAGGAAGCACCAATCAGTGACTTGGTTCAAATTCTTCTTTCTGTGCAAATGCATTTCTTGTGCAGCCCACTACACTTAAACACACTCCACAGAGCACATTAAGGAGTCCTACAAAGTTCTTCTGATTATTACTGTCATTTACCACCCATAACACTCAAATACTCACAACTGCATCCCCAATTTTGCATTTTCAAAATCTTCCTAACAGGCATAAAGCAGTTGTGGAATGGGGAAATAAAATAAGAGAGAAAGATATTCAAGAAACTCAACAGAACCTGCCAACCAACCTGTTTCTCTCTTGGTCAGGGTTAAGCCTGTTAACTGAACATTTACACAAGAAATTTTGCTATGTAATAGTCTTCTTTACACTGCTTCTATCTTCAACACATGGAACAGGCTTGCTCCATTCCTTCCAGCTCTGCCCACTGAACCTAGCTCTACCTGTGGTTTACTGTGCACTGAAAGTAGAGTTTGAAAACGCAGAACTATAACATTAATCAGAATGATGACATTATTCCAGAATATAGTCTAGACATGTGAAGATACTATTAATTCTATAGCATCTGCACTACAATCAATAGAACTCACGAGTTCAATTCATTTTACACCTTGATTTCAAATACCATTTGCTGAGTATTTTTAATGACCGCCACAGGGTTGGGATTTTTTATATTGATTTTAACCACAACTCAATAAACAAGCACTGAATTAAACTGCAGTTACAGCTGTTAAATCACTGTGTGCAGAGACATTACACATCCAATACAGAACCACCACAACTTCTCTGGACCTAAATTCCAGTGGCAATACTGAATGTTCACCACTCATTTTAAAACAAAACAAAAATCCAAAAAGTTCCAAACTTTTCTATTTATTTCCTCTGAAACTTGTCTTTCCATTCCTTTGTTTTGATCACACAAGGTAAGAATCCAAAGCAGAGAAAGGCTCTAACACCTCACAGAGGTGTTACCCACTGAACCCCACAACACACAGTGTGGCCAGAGGTGCCTTGCTTCTACATCACTTTGGAGAAGTGCCACTGTTCACTGCAAGCAAAACAAAAGAGCCAGCAGGCTGTGCTGAGACACACCAGGCAATTCACAGTGCTAGAAGCATACCAGACCCAGGCAGACGTCACAGGAAGGTTCTCTGATTTGCCAGTTTTCAAACACATCGCACACAAGCTACATCTGCAAGGTAAAACAGCAAGTGTCTGCAGAGTCTCGCTCACATCTGAGTGCAACCACCAGTGAAATCATGGACTGTTTCTCATACCTGAGTATGATTAAAGCTGGGCTAGTTGGCTAGAATTAGTCCTCAAGAACATCTCGTATGAATATTTGAGGCAATATATATGAATTTTCATTACTTATCAACAGTATGACCACAAAGGGACCAATAAACTTCCATTAGAGCAAAATATCTGAGATTTAGCCTGCTTAAACCAATAAAAAGAATTTCTAAATATTTTAGGTAATATTATTTCCTTAGTACTTATATCTCTATACTTGCTGAACACTTTGATTCACGTACAAATCATGGCAACCATTTCTCTAAAAAGAAAAACAAAGCATGTTCAGTTTTTCAACCTACAAAAGAACCAAAGAACCTGTCACATTCACCACTGACTTTTAAAACTATGCCTTTGTTTTGCAAGAACAGCAGCTGCTCATTAGAGCTGCTGCTGAAAGACAGGATGCAGAAACAGAACTCGCAGTGCAAACAGCAAATCAAAAAATGAGAATAAAATGAGTCAGTACAAGAGAACAGGGATTAAACAGAGAAGTGAGCCATATCAGCATCTAACTCTGAGTCTTATACATTAATGTTTAAAGGCACTAATTAAGGAACAAATCAACTGATTAAAATAATGTGCAAGTTTGGAAGGAAGCCCAACATATACATTATCCTGAATAAAACCTCCTCAGGTCCTGGAATACCAGAATTCCTTCCACAGTTTTGTACCTGGCAATCAAGGCAGAGCGTATCACAGAAGCAATGAGTAGGAAACCATGCCAGAGTCAGGACGTTCCAAACCCTACCCAGATCTCCTGTACAGACTTGTTGTATGACTTCAGGCAAATCCCTTCATCTTCCTGTGTTTCTCCATCCGTGGAATAATGATTCTTCCTAAGGGACTGTGATGTTCTTCAGATCAATACCAGCTTTAACACCTCTTGAACAGACAAGAAAAGCCAAGAGATGTTTCTTTCACAGGACTCCATTTTGTCAGTACTTCTACCATCTGCCTCAGAAGCACCACAACAGACATAAGGGGAATTAAAACTAAAAAAATCTCTCACACCTTTACAGGCAGAACACAGAGTTTGCTAGTTCTCAGTTTCGTGTCTTGTAACACCTGTGTTCACATTGTTGAAGAAAGGGGCAGCACTTCTGCTATTCAAACCAAAAGAATTATTCCTTATGTAATTAAAACAGACTACTAGGATTGATTCTTACTTTAGTGCAGTTGTTAATCTCCACTTTTCCATGCAATTTCCTCAACCCTGCTTCCAATTCAGAGCTCCAGTTTCACAACTTACATATCTAGTCCATCCCATTCCTATCAGTAAAAACTAACTTAGACAAGTATAAGAGAGGAACACACAAATCAGGGAAGGGTTTCTAGCTTTTTAACCAGCAGACAAGAGAGTGAAATCCATTTCCAAGACAAGCAAGAAGACAGGGACAAAGATTCCTTACTAGAAGCTAGGCAAGAGAAAAAACAGAACCCAGACCTTCAAGAGAACAAGGGATTCATGTCTTCTGAAGTTGGAGAAAATACAGGACAAGACAGCTTCACTGCAGAATAATGACAAACTAGAAATAACTTGAACTGCATTAGGATCAGAGCTGCTGCTCAGCGTAATTGGGATCTGCAAACCAGTCTCAGTCTTCCAGTTTAAGCTATTAGACAAATTTCAGGAAGCAGCCATTCATTCAGGGTATTAACAGCTAAACATATAAAAACACAAAAGAAACTTCCATTCCAAAACTGACACCTGCAAATCTAACAGCTCCTGAGGAAGAGTGCAGCACCTAAAGCAAGCAAGTTAAAATGAAGCGACTAAGCATGCATTCATGCATCTGGTTAGTCCCAAAAGCAGAATAAAACTGGTTTCCTAGAAGTACCTGTTACTGGCACCCATACACTCCAGTCTGTTGGGCACAGAGCTTTCACAGTGTCAGCTAACGCAACCTTATGGGCAACTTATTCTTTAGGGCCTGACTGCTTGAGTATTACACTAACAAAAACCCAGAGAAATAAACACATCCTTCCCAGCATCACTGGTTTCTAGTTGATGTCCGCCTGAGAATTAATTTATACTCTTGTCAGCTAACAAAGTTTTCTTCTATGCTGACATGCAAAATACTGATGTCTAATAAAAAAAAAAATAGAGAAACCAAACTCTCCATTAAACCAAGACAAGACATGAGATCCTGCTCAGCTTCTTCTAAAGCATGGCCAAGTGTTTCACAGACAATGCTAATATATCCTCTGTTATCATGTGCTGCCTTATCCTTTGAGGATGTTTTGGAGTTCCACAGCAAAAACACGTACACCCCCTTTTGTGACTATTGTAACACTAGTCACAGCACATCCATGGGAAAAAAAGAAAGGCAAATAGATGGCACATACATTTTTATACATCTGTCCTTCATCAGAAAGTTGGCAAAGGAAAGATGACTTGAGCTTATGCATCGCATGAACATGACACTGCTCCAAATCAAGTTGCCTCTCCTGTATGGCCATACAGACTCTTGGCCACTGTCCCAAAAACTTAGCTCAGAATTACTAGTTTCAAAGTACCTGCTTGGTATTTAAATACTTCTGAGCAGACTAAAGTTAAATTGATAACAGTCTTTAACAAGAATGGAACGATTATGTGCCTTTAGTAGAGGTGCAATATTACCTGTTCATGTACACTGTGATGCAGAGAAGAGTATTCCTAGTGAATGTAAAGTAAGTTAACAATCAAAGAGCTCTAGACCTCAAGTCTGTAACAGCTGAATTTGGTCTTACCTGCACTCCTTTATCAGTCTGCAGATGCTTCCCAAAAAGTGGAGAGTTCAGCAAGAATGACTGCTCCCCAAGTACCACTCAAGATCAGTCACTACAGCAACTACCTGACTAACCAAATCCAAGATTAAAACATTCATTTTGTGTGCTATGCTACAAAAGACACTTTTACCCGCACACTAATGTAAGAAAATATCCAAACTGCTTCCTGGTTCCTTACAAAGAATGCAGCCACCTCCTGTGATAGGCAGAACAACTCTGGTGTTTGAAGTTGTTGGCTGCCTTTGCTAGACTTGAAAAGCCTGAAGATAAATCTCAATCCCTAAAGCACAGACTGCCTATCTTTTGTTTCTGCTACTCAAATATGAGCAAAGCAAAACTATTTGAGATGGAATAACAGACATGACCTTTCTGGCCACGTGTGAACAGATTCAGCAGTTACATGCTGAAAAAAGATCACCTCAACATGACCAATTCCAACTCAAATTTCACGAGTTATCTTTCACAGACATCCTTCCAGTTCATAATCCACCTGCACAACCAAAGTAGATTTCAACTGGGAATATAAGAGTAACTGTCACTACAAATCGCGAGCCACATGCTACAGCTATCAAATAAGTGAAGAAAGCAAGACTGAACACATCAGCTCACCACCAGGAAGCCATGCCATAGCTGTGACAGAAGTGATTCTTGTACTACCTGTATGTACCACAACACTCAGTTCTCCCACTGTACAATCAGCACCTCTCAGTCAAAAAGTCAGATTGTGGCACATTTAATTGCTCTGAATTACTTAAGTTATCAGAATCATTACAACAGAACTTAACCACTTAGACTAGAAAAGACTTTTAAGATCCTTCTCTCTACTTGCCTCTTCAGAACAAAGCCCTACAAATGCACAAAATAGCTTATTCTAAAGACCTAGAAACCAGAGTACAGAAAGAGTGGGAAGGCCTTGGAACAGGAATTCCCTGGCCAGGAATGGAGTCTCTGTCCCTAGAGGGGTTCAACAAATGGGTAGATAGGGTGTATCAGGAGATGGTTTAGTGGTTGGGGTCTTTTCCAACCTTGATGATTCTAAGAAGTTAACTAAAATGGCACTCAAGAAACCATCCTAGAGGCACAAGAACAACTTCATTAATATCAGAAACTTTGCCTAGCTGTAGTATTAATCAAACTGTTATTGCTAAGACACGCAAGGCAGAAAAACACCAACCACAAAACTTCCATGACTATCACAACCTTAGGACTGAATTTTAAAAACTTACTTCCTTTAGACAGAAAGAAAAACCTCCAGGAAACAACTCTTAGCTAAAACTTAATCAGCGTGACCATTGGCAAACATATGGCACAAGAGTTTACAAACCACAACATGGATTTCTCTTCATTAAGACACTGGTTTTCTGAGTTCTTAACTGAAACATTGTGAAAACACAAGAAGTGAATAATAAACTTCATCAAGCACTTGCAAAGACTGCAGGTTCCATCTTAACAGGATAGTAGAGCTTGCAAGAAGCTCATTTCTTCACTGGTTTGCCAGTAACAACTTACAGGTTACAACAGAAATGCAAATAAATTCCAATGTATTAAAGATTCAATGTTTTCACTACTGAGAGGTCCCTCTTCACAGAAAACCATGTTTTAACCACCATTAAATAAAAGCAGCAAACATTCTGTGCTACACAAACATGAACTAGTTAACTTAAAAGGCATTACCACTTGAGTGGCATTTTCTTGCCTCTCTAGTCCTAGATACAAGGTTACTGAGAAAAACAGCAGCTCCCTAAGACTGAAGGATTATCAGCTGGAACAGTTAAAAAAAAACACTGCTGTAAGCATCACCACACAACTTTCCACATGTACTACAAGCAGCGAAATAAAATTACAGGGTGGTATCGGGGCTATCATATCCAACCCCTCCCATCCAAAGTCTCATGACACAGAAAAGCTGAAAAGGTGCCAGGAGGTCTTTTCTAACAACTCTACCTACTGCTGCTTCACATCCAGTGTGGATACTTCTGGAAGCAAGCTGCATTACCCACTTCCTTCTACCTGTAACATCTCACCTCTGCTTTTATAAGCAGTGCACTTGCTGGTTGGAGGGTTAAAACAGAAACAAAAAAAATACTGAATTAATGAAAAGAGAGTTCTGCTTCCTCTGAATACAGTCAGCCTAACCCTTCCACAAAATCAAAGCACTCATGAGCAAGTTCATTACCCTGTTGTGTGATACTCACAGCACACTAGCATGTTCTGCATTCGTAACCAGGGTCAACATGCAAATCACAAGCAAACAGTAATTACTGGATAATCCATGAAATCTAGCTCAGTAAAGCTCACCCAAAGCCAGATTAGTATTCCCAGTATGTGACAAAAACTCCCCAACAATACAAAACAACAAAAATCTCTTGTGCTTTTTTCTAGAACTTCACTTTCTTACACTTCAAGGTTCCTTGCTGAAGATGGCTCCAAGGCCAGTAGCACAAGCCCAGCATACAGTAATTTACAACTACCTGCTGCCTGTAGAACACAACAACATACAAGCTCCAACTCTCTCACTTCTCTGAAAAGTATAAACCCAAGTTGATCTAAACTTTACATTCAGTCAGTCATCTCCCTTCTTCTTTTAGTAAGGAGCCAATTTCCAGTTCATTTATTTGAAGTCATCGTAACTTAATGACCAAGAAGTACAGATTTCTGCCTCCTTGGCAGAGAAACTCCAGTGGGAGACATGTTTAGTACCTCTATAGGCTCTTCCCATAAAGTGAGGTGGGGGCTGGGACAAAGACAAGCAACAGCAGACTGACTTGACTAACCTGTTAGAGAGCAGTATAGGAGAAAGGGACCTGGGGGTCCTAGTGGACAGCAGGATGACTAAGAGCCAGCAGTGTGCTCTTTTGTGGCCAAGAGGACCAACAGCATCCTGAGGGGGATCAGAAGGGGGATGGTTAGCAGATTGAGAGAGGCTCTTCTCCCTCTCTACTCTGCACTAGTGAGACCGCATCTGGAGTCTTGTGTCCAGCTGTGGGCCCCTCAGTTCAAGAAGGACACAGACCTGCTGGAGGATGCCCAGTGTAGAGCAATGAAGATAATGAAAGTAGTAGAGCACCTCCCTTATGAGGAAAGGCTAAGGGTCTCTTTAGCTTGGAAAAGAGGAGGCTGAAGGGGGACCTCATTAATGTCAGGGGTGGGTGTCAGGAGGATGGAGGCAGGCTCTTCTCAAGGTCACCTAGTGATAGGACAAGGGGTAATGGCTGCAAGCTGGAACAGAGGAGGTTCCACATAAATATCAGAAGGAACTTCTTCCCAGTGAGGGTAATGAACCATTAGAACAGGCTGCCCAGGGGGGTTGTGGAGTCTCCTTCTCTGGAGACACTCAAGACCCACCGGAATGCATTCCTGTGTGACTTGGTCTAAGTGATCCTGCTGTGGCAGGGGGATTGGACTAGAGTATCTTTCGAGGACCCTCCAATCACTAATGATTCCATAACTACTGCCTGACACAGAGTTACTAATCATTCTGGTGTGCTAAAAGACTAAGAAATCAAGAAGCATCCAGAGATGGTACTAGTTGTCCTAGGAAAACAACCAGACAGAACACTTTTAACAATGAAACACTTCAAACACCACATCCAGGTATGCAGCGCACTGGATGACTACTTGCTGGACCACGTAGGAAAAAAACACTACACAGCACTGGGTTGGGGGGAGGGGATACTGGGGTTTGTTGGGGATTCTTTAATAAGATGCAACTGCGTATGCCCTGCAATTCCATTAATCAATTCTGACTAGGAAACAAAGAAAGCAGTATGATGATCATCTTTCAATCTACCAAAGATTCATTACTGTAGTCTAATAACGTTTGAGGTTTTGCACCGCTACTGCCACTCTCTCGTTACAGGAAGCTCAACTCTGTAAAACCAAGAACACAGCCTCCCGAGACAACTCGGAATGTCTCGTAAAATGGCATTTCATCAGCACTGAGAAACAGGAACTACTTGACAGCACTAAGACCCTCAGTAAAACTGGTTTCTGAAAATGAAAGGGGAAAAAACAAATAGAATTTTGCAAAGGGAGCAACCCACCAAGAACAAAGACTATTAAACAATATGACTCATACAGTATCAATAATATACAATTACTATTATTTCTTTGTAAGTCAAGGGAAAACCTGAATGTTGAGAAGTAATTCCCAAATAAAAAGCAAGTTGTTCCTTCAGGAATTACCATAGTCAGCTCAGAGGACCCAAGTGTCACTTCAGCACTTAGTCACAGCAACACTTCTCACCAGCCACTCTCCAGCTGGTCACACACCTGCTCCTCTTCCCCTTCCCACTATTCTTCCAGCTGCTTCCTGGCAGTTATGAGGGTATCATTCTGCAGCTACTGCACTGCCCGACCACCTCAACCATGCAGTTATATCACCTGTTATCTCCTTCTCCTCTAAGCTCTGCTGGGTCTTCCCTGCTGAAAACCTCAGGCACTAGCTTGGAAGGTTTTCCCCCCAAGAGGCAGCAGATTCACACTGCCATGACTCTCAGTAGCTCCAGTCCTAGGCATTTGCATTCCAGAAACCACACTGAAGCTGTAGAAAACTTCCTATTTCAGTCCCAAAGGTAAGGAAGCTAATCTGAAGAATATTCAACTGGTAAAATTCATACTCTCCCTGTCCCCAGGAATTTTTTTATGCAAGGTACAGAAAGAAGAAATTTGTGATCTATAGTGACTTATAAAATACCACATTATAAGAAAACTTTTCATGATATGCTAAACTGAGCAATTTTTCTTCTTTGCACTAGATACATAGCTTTTATGCTGCCACTTCCATTTGTTCAGGAGCCTGTTCCCAGAATCTGTGTTAAAAGTCTCTGTTCTGCAACCAGCCCTGCAGAGAAACGATCTTCGGTCAGACTATGATGAATCTGAAGGAAACCTCAGAGCATGGACCACTCATACTTTAGGGACCCAGGTATGCAGCTGGCTAAGCCCTAATTTCACTTTCATAAGCCAAAGACAAAACATTGTGTTCTAAACATTAAGAACCAATTCCACCATTCTACTAAAACTTTTTCTAAGTAGCAATGAAAATTCAAGTACTACATATATGCTCCTATTTTAAATAGTAACGGCATCCACACATACCTGCTAAAATAGCACCTTAAATCTTCCTCGGATGCACACAAGCAATAAGAGTTTACCAGTATGTTTATGCATAAATTGGCCTAAGCCATACAAATATACGAACACAGAGATAAATTTGCCAACAACACCCACAGCAGAGGGTTGTAGTGCTACGAAACTCAGTAACTACGCAGTCCAACGAGACCTAGGAAGGGAATTATACTTGAAACAACATCAGCTACCACGAGCTACGAGAGATTACCGCTACGCTGTTCCCTGCAGACATGCAGTTGTAAAAGTCAAATATGGCAGTTTTGACGAGGGCCCACACTGGCGAGGATTAAAGTGGGACAATTAACAAACAGCAGATTATTTCATGCTTCTCTGGACCCACAGTGATCGTCTACACTCCACTGGAAGTCCAACGACATAAAGTGGAGGGGCCAACGAGGAGAACTGGAAGCCAGTAGCAAGGGGACAACAGCGCTCCTCCGCCGCAGAAGTTGCTCTCGTTGCGACTGCGCTCGTGACCGGCCACAGTCTGCCGCAGCCCAGCATGGCACATCATGGGGTTTATTTTTTAGGTTTGGGGATTTTTTTCCCCAGATTAGCTGGCAAAAGCCTGGATTAAAGCGGTGCCTGGGCTCACCGCCTGCAGCCCCACGGAGCGACTCAGCACCGAGCCGCTCTAGGGGCGTCTCACAGTACACGGGGACACACTACCCGGAACCAACCCAAACGCCAAACCGCCGTCAAGGGCTGTAGGCGAGTCAGGGGTGACCGGCCCAGCCCCACCTCACTCCCTCCTGCCCCAGCACACCAAGCACGGCCCGGGATGGGTGCGCGCGTCCGTATCGTCCCCTTCCCACGTTACCTTCGGCCAGCAGCTCCTCGGGGGTCACCTGGTAGCGCCCCACAGGCAGCGCCTTGCCCAGTACCACACCGCTCGCCCCACCGCCGCCCCCAGTCCCACCGCCGCTGCCCTCAGAACGGGGCATCCGGGAGAACTTCTTCATGACGAGCGCGGGCCCTCGGCACCACGTATGGGTGGGTAGCTCCCGGCGGGCCGGGCCGGGCCAGGCCGGGGCGGGGCGCTGAACGGGGCGGGGCGCTGAGACGGGGGNCTTCAGACAGCGGTGGCCGTGGTCTTCCGCCCCGCGCCTCTGGTACGCCACCTGCTGCTGCCACCCTGCGAAGAGGCGGAAGGAGAAGGGACAAGGTTGAATGGGCAGAGTCCCAGCACTGTGGCGGGTAGAAGGAGGAAGTAAGGGGAGGCGAAGAGAAGTAGCCGCCGCCTCTGCTGTGCGCATGCGTGCCTGAGGCTGCCTGACGCGCGCGCCCGGACCGGAAGTGAGGTGGGAGCGCTGGGCTAGCACGTGGCGCCGGAACGAGGCGCTACCTTGCTCCACTGGCGTCGCACCCCCGAGCGACCGCTAGAGCTCGCGCCCGGAGTCGCTCCTGCAGTCCCTTCAAGGTGGCCCCCTGACCCTCTTCTCAGCGCTTCCCGCTCTTACCCTGAAGCTGCCAGCAGGGAACGGGGACGAGGAGGGGGAAATAAGCGGTCAGAACAGGCTTTGGCAACGGCACTGAGGCACTTGTTCGAGCCGTCCAGTAGCGGTGTTATATATAAAGGATCCCAACCACAAAGTGGAGTGGAACAATATAACAATTTTATTATGGTAGAAGGCAAAACAGCGCGCTGGGCGGCCCGGGAGTCGCAGCTCCACCGATGGCTCGCGCCTTTCACTTAAAAGCAGCCCCTTTCTTATCCCCCTCTGAAGTCGGTTGTGACATCGAGATCCTCTGTTGATGTCTTCATGGCTTCACTTAGGGAATTTCCGTCTGGTATCTTGACCTTGCTCTGTTTTACAATCTTTCTTTGCATAACATCTGTGCACATAATGCTGTGACAGGGCATTTCCATTTTGTGGTCTTGCAAGATGTTCCTTGCGATATCTTTTACCATTCAAAACATACTTCCTAGTGAGAACAAATATCCTCTCTTTTTCTCCTTGATCAGCAAATAGCCTTATCAATCCATTACAGCGGGATGTATCCTTGGGAAGGGGCGAGCAGGCAGGCACAACCTAGTGTGGGCCAGGTTGGTAGCACTGCGGTGGATGAAAATGGTGACAGGTTCCCTTGAGCGAGGCCTGGAACTGCCCTTGCATTGGCCTTGCAGCCTCGGGGGTCTGCGGAGCATAGAGGACAAGTGTGGGACTGAAAAGTGAGGACATGGAGCAAGATTTCCCACTGTGAAAGGTACAGGCTCCATATAGGCACTGGCAAAGCCATCCTGGGAATTTTCCAGCACAACAGTTCTCAGGAAAGTGAAAATTGTATTTGCAAAGTGGTTTCTGAACCATAAGAAGCCTGGTGCCTCACTTAAGTTCATCGGCTTGATAGGAAAGGCATAGAGCTGC
This sequence comes from Upupa epops, assembly GCA_013397515.1. Classification (NCBI taxonomy): domain Eukaryota; kingdom Metazoa; phylum Chordata; class Aves; order Bucerotiformes; family Upupidae; genus Upupa; species Upupa epops. The sequence goes on along the minus strand of VZRI01012830.1, from coordinate 12,581 downwards.
ACTGTAATGGGGGGTATTGGTGAACAGTAAACTTAGCTTGAGTCAGTGGTGTGCCCAGGCGTCCAAGAGGGCTAATGGCTTCCTGGCCTGTATCAGGAATGTCGTGGCCAGGAGGGAGAGGGAGGTTATCCTTCCGCTGTATTAGGCACTGGTTAGACCGTACCTGGAGTATTGTGTTCAATTCTGGGCCCCTCAGTTTAGGAAGGATGTCAAGGTGCTGGAGCGAGTCCAGAGAAGAGCAACTAGAATGGTAAAGGGGCTGGAAGGTAAGCCGTACAAGGAGAGGTTGATGGAGCTGGGTCTGTTTAGCTTGGAAAAGAGGAGGCTCAGGGATGATCTTATTGCTGTCTGTAACTACCTAAAAGGTGGTTACAGTCAGGTGGTGGTCAGCCTTTTCTCCCTGGACACTGGAGACAGGACAAGGGGTCATAGTCTTAAGCTCCATTGGGGGAGGTTTAGACTTGGCATTAGGGAAAGGTTTTTTACTGAAAGAGCAATCAGGTTTTGGAACGGGCTGCCTACGGAGGTGGTTGGGTTGCCATCTCTGGAGGTGTTTAAGCTTAGGCTGAAGTGCTGAGTGGCATGATCTAGATGTCAGATGTTAGGTTTACTTGGTTGGTTTTAGGTTGGACTGGATGATCTTTAAGGTCTTTTCCAGCCTCATCATTACTGTGATACTGTAAGGTATTGCCATGTTGCTACACTGCACACATGGCTATTAAAGACAGTACTTATCACAGTTCCCTAGAAACACCACTTTGGAATCACCCTATGTTTCCAAATCATGTAAATGTCCAAATCAAACTCACATTCAGACTGAAACCATATTATGAGCTGTCTGAAAAGGCAGTGATGTCCAGACTTTGTACGTCACCAGAAATTTCAACACACAAAGCAGTGAGAGATTTGAGTCATCAAAGAGGTAACTTGGTTGCCGCCTTGAGTAGCTCTCCTGTGTAAATCTTTGAGATAACATTTCAATAAACATGAATCATTTTGACTTAATCATGTTTCTGTGCTCTCAGTTAGTAGAAAAAATATTTCTCTATTGATGCAACGACAACTCAGGCATTGAAAGCACTGATACATCCATTTACTTTTTTTGTCTCCTTGCTGTAGTCATTTTCATCCTTTCAGTAATCATTTTTTCAGATCCTTTCAGATCATTTTTTCAGCCACATACAGACACTCATAAGGTAGAGTTTTTCTTAAAAAAATTTTGACTGCAGATGAAAGGAGCAGAGTACTGTGAGAGGAACTACATAACCAACAGCATTTCATTAATGAGGGCATTCTTACAGCAATGTATGCCTGTGATCCTTAGATACACACTTTTAATTATGTCTTTGAGAAAAAAGGCAGCTGGGTTGAAAGTATCTTAAGTTTATTGCCAGTGAGTAATATGGGTTTGCTTGTCCTCAGTAAAAAGAGCGTATTTTCTAGAAGTTGCTGTATTTCCTAAGAGTTGCTAGGGTTGAATTGTAGGTTAGTTTTGTGTGGGAGATTCCTACCCTTACCTATGTATTTTTATTCTTTTTCTGAGATAGAAATATTGCTTGAGTTATTTATAGGGCAGACAAAACAAGCACTCGTTATACTGAGATTAACACTACTAATCTCCATCTTGACATACTAGAGGACATTGAGGCCAGCTACCAGTCATTACCAATGAGATAAGTGTTATCAGTATTGCACACCAATTTGTGGTCACAAATGTGTAGGCAGCTACAGAACTGGGTAACCTCTTGTGAGTAATCTAAAAGAGCCACACATCACCTAATTTACAGTGTTTCATAGCTCACTTAATCACAATCTTAAGCACCAATGGTCTTTCTCCAACATGTTGTGAGGTGGTTGTGTGTTAAGGATTAATTTTTATTAAGTATAGATAAATTAAGTTGAATAATAGAATATTTTTATTTTAAAATAAATAAAAATAAATGGAATTTTAAAAATATAATCTCAATCCTCCAATCACATAGATGAGTGGTAGTTTTGAGTATGTGAATAGGCTTACTGACTTTAATTGCTTATTTGAGCTGAACAACTAAAATACAGCTTAATTTTCAGAAAGGAGAAGCAGTTGTGAGGCTTCATTCACTGGGGGTATGAAGCCCAAAGTAATGATTGCTCTTCCTTCCTAAGGCAAATCTTCTCCTTTGGTTCAGGCAGAGCAGAGACTCTAAGGCTTCTGCATCTAGCATTTGTACAGTAAAACCAGCTTGCTTAGCTCAGCACATGGCTAACAATGTGATAAACGTTGAAAAAAAAGTAGAAAAGCCTTTGTGCTATTAAAACAGACCCAAATATAAAACAAACTTTATAAAACCTTGTAACTGCCTACAAGCACATTTATTTTCTAATGGATCTGAAACAGTAAACAGTCTAAAGATGGATCCAGTGACAAAGAACAGAGAGTACTGAGTCCTGCAGAAGTGGGGAAAATGGGGGATCTGATTGCAGAGGCCACAGTGAAGCTGCACTATCAGTAATATTTTGCATGTGATTTTTAATGTATGTTTCTCTTAATCTTTCAACTGAACAAATTATGAAACTGTTGAAGATACTGGTTTTATTACAAAAAGTAACAGAGCAGTTAAGCTTACCTTCTGCTTTTTGTGACTGTGGAGTCACTGAACTTTCCCTGCATGAAAACAGGAGGGAAAGTGAGAAAAAGCTCTTGTCACACACTGCTTTTGTCTCCACAATAACAACATCTTGCTTCTTTCTTTGTTTTATTACCTGGAGTCTAAAATGCTCATACACTCTTTTTTTTGTAATTGCTTAGTGGCAGATCTTTAATGGCTTATACATTATTCCCCTTACTACCTACGACATTAGTGTAGGATTTACATACTACATTGTAAAATACTTGGATCATAGAGGAAAGCTCTAGATTAGAACACTTGTGCATGAAATACCAGATATTTCACACGTGCTTGGAGTTTGAAACATGACAATTTAATCCTCTTCAAACAGCTGAATAGTTCAAATACCTTTACCTTCATTACTGCTAAACATTTCTCTTACATCTCTCTTGCCTCATAATTATTTCCTCTGTACAATACATAAATTGGTTTTAAGCCTACCCCATGAAAATAAAACAGCTTCTTGCAAAAATCATGAATATCCTCCACAGAAAGCAGTTAAGGCAAAATAGAAGTGGAAAACTTCCTTTGTGTGAGTGTTAGTTTGGAAATGACTCTTGCTGGTTTTGGACAGACTCTTTCCATTCTAATTGCCCAAGCTGAGGGTTAGATACAGAACAATTCTGGTTTTCTATAAATACTTCCTTTACATATTAAAACTTGGCTATAAAAGTGTCACATTGTTATTTTTCACCTTCATTTAAAACACAGATCCCCATCTTTGTAATACTGGTTCATGTTCAGCAATTGCTGCAGTTAACATTTGTCCTCATTTGGGTACACAAGGGTTATTTTCTAATATTTCAGTTAATGTGAACAAAGCACTGCCAAAGAGAAGGTTTTCCCAGCAAGCACTTAAATTTTTTTTTCTCTTCTTATCGTCTCATTGTTGCATGTTTATTTTCCTTCTGGTCCACTGGGAGCTGTGAGAAACATCTTTTTACACAGAGAAGCAGCTATACAATTTCCCTATCTTAGTAAGTATCATTTCAGCTTCACACTGCTTGACCTCCATGAAGCCTGTTTTAGATGCAGTTACTAAAAACATATAAAATACTTACCAGCTAAGAAAAAAACCCCAGGAGACAATTAGCTCAGGTTTGCTTATTTTCTAAAATTGTCATATTGCAGCTCTGCACCTAGTTTTGAAAGGATTTTTTTTGTTTGCTTGCTCAATTATGTACTTGAAACAGCAAAGAAGATTTTGGTATGGAAAATACACTGACCTGGATAAAAAAGAAAAATACCAATACTGCTTTGTGCAGAAGGATACACAAATCAGCTCTGGAAAGCAAATGCATTCTGTCTTCTCCTGTTTTGGAGATCTGTACAGCAGTAGAGACTGCTCCAGCCTATGAACAGGGACAAATTTTCATTTCTTTCAGTTTCTATCAGTTATTCTGATCAGAAGAGAAACAGCAAGAGCTGTGGAATACTACTGCTTTCTGACAGTAAAATGGAAACAAACTGAGTAGTGAGCTGGGGAAAATATTTAAGGTACAAATAGTTGACATCAGCTATGGTGACCACCTAGCTGATAGTTGAGAGGTCTGAAAGCTATGCTGCCCAAGTTTCAACACCAGCTCTGCTCTTCTGCTTCTACAGCTGCTGTGGAGATGAGGAGAGAAGGTGAAGCGTGAATAGCAGGTCTGAGATCTTAATTTCAGCAGCATACAAGTTAGAACATGGCATACTTCACTTAGTGCGTTTGAGGTGCAAATACATAATTTTATAGTGGGGAAGAAAAACTCCAAGCATCATCAAAAACCCACAGTGGCACTGGTGTGTCCCAAAATTACTTTATGGTAGTGGTAAAAAGTCATGGAAGAGCCATAGCCATTGACATTTGAGAGATGCAATTGCTCAGCAGAATAATTAACGTCCATTAAATAATTTTCTTTCAAATAATTATCTTTTTACTCTGCAGAGATAGAATAACTGTAACAGTAAAATCTGGAAAATAAATGATAGGAATTTTTTTCCTCTGTGTATTTTGAGTCGAACTGCAAAAATATCCCTGGTCATTTTATGCTAAAAATACTTACTTCTTTATATAGTTGTGCAGGCTTGAAGGGAAAAAATACTTCGGAACTGAGAGCCTGGGAAGAATGTTTTTTGGGTCTAAAATGATCACTCTTTTTGACAATGTCCATTGCAAAATTTTGACAACTACAGATGTCATTGCTGCCTGACACATACGTTTATACACTCACTTGAAATACAGTTAAATTGACAATAAATTCTCATTTTGCAAATGAGTTATTTCCACTCCTTGGCTGTTAGCTGAGAGTGGATTTCCAAGTAAAATGGAGATCTGAAGTCTACCTCTGCTGAGGTTCATCCTAAGTATCACCTTCTATTTTGGTTAAACAAATCCTATTCTTCTGCAGAAGAGCAATCAAATTTGCCACAACAGAAAGATGGTTCCTTAGAAGTTGATCAGTGTTTCTCACTATCATGAAGAATAAAAATTTGTCTTAATTTACAAGAAAAAATTCAGATTAGGCACCAGTAAAGACTTTGCTATAATTAGGGTAAGGAAGCAATAAAAGAAAACTGATTAGACAGTACCCCATCACAAAGCCTGTGAAAGCTTTAACCTTTTCACCATTTAATTGGTGGTTTTTATCTTCTAAAGGGTTAATAGACGCGTATCAGTTCAGAAAAGTCTGAGTTGTTAGATACACATCATGTTCCTTAGGGTGTAGTGACAGAGGAGCCGAGGAGGTTCTTCTCAGTGTTTCTACATAGGCATTGAGGGCCAAAAAACACCAACATAACGAGTTAATACAGCCTTTGAACTGGTAAAATGCTGTCTCTGAGGAAATTATTGCCATTTCTATTGCAAAGCCAGTATACTGATGTAGGTTATCTTTCAAAGCATCTGAAGAATAGCTTCAGCAGGAGAAGGAGAAACTACTAACTTGGCAGAAACACCAACATAGGGCCATAAGACTTGTGACAGGATACATTTGGAAGAAGGGGCTGTGAACTAATTCCAGCCAAGGCATAAAGTGTTTCTCAAGTGCATTTTTTAAATCAGCTAGGAAGTTGGAGGATGATTGAAAATATGACAGGCTTTCAGGATATACATTCTTTTGAGAGCATGCATTTGCTTTTCAATGCCAATAAAATTGTGTAATCCATAAAAAAAATCATTTTTGCATCTTCCCCTTGTTTTTTCCTCAGCTCACAATTGCAATAAAAGTGTCTCTGCAGGATCCTGGCCCATCACTGAATTTCAGCCTTTTATTAGTCTCTAGGAAATGCCTACACCTAGTCATTACTGTTTAATTGAAGTGTCAGAAAACAATACTAACACTTTTAATCCTTAAAAAGGATGATGAATTCAGACTTGGAGTGTCCTTGAGAGGAGATGAGTAAAAGCAATCCAGTAAGCCATGAACAGATCCTGGGCAGTGCCCATGCAAACTCAACTATTGCTGATAAGAGCAGAAAGAAACAGCACTTCAGACAGCACCCATCAAAGCCTAGCTCTCCAGCAACCACTGATTTGTCATTTGTGAGCAATTTCTACTCAACTCTACACCTCACAACACACTAGCCACTTCAATTCCATGTATTTTTGTCCCTTAAATCTTACAGGCAGTATTGTCAAAAACTGCTTAGTGTCAACCTGTTCTGTGTTGCCCCTGTTCCCAGAAGACACAAACTAGCCCATGATGTTAGTCACCATTATCATCTGTAATTTTATCCCCCAGCTAGGACTTAAAGGGAATGCTGTAGTAATTTGTAATAGTTTAGAGAGAGGGTCTACATTGGTTTGGGTTGGTGCCTTCTAGCAGCTCTCACCGAGAGTTCAACAGGCAATGAGGCAGCTTTGCTAAAGAATACAACGGTTTATTGAACCCATCACCAATAAGAAAAAAATCCCCAAATACATAAAAGAATCAAAAAGGAAAAACAGAAACTGTATCACAATGCTTTTACACATACTCTGAGAGACTGAGAGAAGCCTCTACTAAGAGAGGGAGATAAATCACAAATACTGTGATCATGGCATTTAGAATCATCATCAGGATTTGGAAGGGTCCTTGAAAGATCATCTAGTTCAATCCCTCTGCCACACCTCAACGNTTCAATCCCTCTGCCACAGCAGCACACCTCAACAAGCTCCAGGCCCTAACTCTCTCAGTCTGGCCTCATAGGAAAGGTGCTCCAGCCCTCAGATCATCCTCGTGGCCCTCCTCTGGACTCACTCCAGTATGTCCACATCCTTCTTGTAATAAGGGCTCTAGAACTGGACACAGCACTCCAGATGGGGTCTCACCAGAGTGGAGTAGAAGGCGAGAATCACTTCCCTCAACCTGCTGGCTACACTTCTCCTGATGCAGCCCAGGATCCGGTTTGCCTTCTGGGCCAGAAGTGCACACTGTACTTCATGGGCCGAAGTAAGGGCAACTCCTCCTAAGCTGCCTCTACAAGTTGATCACCTTTGAAAATGCCAGATAGAGATGAGCTCTTGACCCTCTACCTCCATTGATTCCTACCACAGTGGAGAAGAAAGGGAGACTCTGCATAAGGCCTGTAGAAAGACCTTGGATGAGACCTTAAAAAGCCTATTTGCCATAACAGGCATGACCCCATGTGACCAGTGCCATATGACAGCCAATGACAGAGGCAGCTTCCATGGGGCTATACCTCTTCTGCTCATTAGGACAAACCGAGAACTGCTGCATGGGAAAGTGTTGCTGATTCAGAATCAGCTGCTCCTTCACACATGTGCTGTCAGAGAAACACCATCCCAGAGAGGCAATTAGGAGAGAAGGGTTCAAGCCCATTATCCTCTGGGAAACTTTTGACTGCTGCTTGGTCTTCCATTCTTATTTTAGGGACAGCCCAGCTATGCTCAGTGCCTGGTCCAGGTCTAATGGTAGCACCAAGCAGTGATAACATGTATTACACATTAACTGATATTTCAAACATTTGCCATTTCCTATAGTGACTGAATTCTGAAGATCACATTCACTCCAGGGTAGCAATGCTGGGTTAGACATGAGCTTAATTAAATCACTGCTCAAGCAGTTTTTAAACTGATTTAATTACATTAATCAAGGCAAAGTCTTTATTCAAAATCTTGCTCGAGTACTTCATCTGTGATCAAAGAGATGATTTCTCCCTATTCCCTGCCAGCAGCAGATATAGCTGTAGAGTACCATACACATTTTTTAATTGTTATCCTGCCCTATATCAAACTCAAATGCGTAGAAAATGCATCAGCAAACCACCACATCCAGATCTAAGGGAACTATGTCCATGGCACAGATCTGTTAGTTTTTCTACAAGAACCCCAGGAAAAAGCTGTGTGAGTAAAGTGAGTAAAGATTGGACTGGGCAATTCTGAAAAGGATCTAATCCTGGTATTGGTACATAAAACAACAAATAATGTAAGACAAAAATAAGAATGCAGATTAAACTCCAAAGCAGTTCACACTGCTTCTGGAAAAATCTACATCTTCAGCAGTGGATATACATAAAATATACACAAATATCAGATATATATGTAATAGCAGACCAACCTGTAGAACTCTGCCACTAAGGCTATGGAGATTAAGAGCTTAGACATATGCAAAGGAACCATCTATTTTGATAATGGGGAGTCAATTACCTTAAGCAGCTTGATAAATTATTGAGTTGTTAACGAGCACTTTTAACCTAACTGCTTCCTTCCAGGTAATGGAAAATGTGTCTTTATTTCCAAATATATTGTGTACTTGCCTTCTCCGCATCTGCTGTGGTTCACTTTCAAAGTCAAGATGAAGCAGTGTAAGTTACCAAATTATACTTCACACACCATTATATGCTAACATTGTTGTATAAATATTCTAATATACCTAAACAGCTCAGCTGCAGAACACATAGCTGGGCCCAGAAGAGATTTTAAACAGGGATAAGATGTAAACATTTTTTTAAAAAGAAGTCCTATTTATTGGAGAGTAGTATGTCTTGGGATGGGATTTGTCTTCTAATTAGTGAAGCAGTGTTACTGTTTTCTTAGTTTTTTTACATACATGGATCTCAGATACAGTTTGAGAAATGAGAAAAAGTGTCACAGTTGTGCTTCACTCAGTTTGGATTCAGTAAATGTCACTTCCAAAAACATTTTCAAGCTCCTGATGAAGCCAGACAACTGAGTTAACTAAAAATGAACAACACAAGTTGTGTTCCAGGAAAGCAGAATGTTCTGACAGATCCCTCTGCTTTTCTTCTTCACCAAGAGGTGATTACTTGCATCTATATTTTAGTATCTGTGGTGATTTTAACAACTACATGGCAAAAGTCGCAGCTTCACAGTATGAATTCTGAGTAGACTACAAAACAAAACAGAACCAGGCTCTTACTGCTGCAGAACCAATTCATGAAGAGTGAATTAGTGAAGTGGGATGTTTTGTACATTTTGGACATTAACAGAGATAAGCAAGAAGAAATTTATTTCTTTTAGTGCTGTGTGACTCTTTTTTAACACAGAAGCAGGCATTAGGAGCTAATTTGCCATTTCAGAAGCAGTTCAGTCATCAGCTAAAACATTCCCATGTCTGTGGTAAGTATGTGTACAAATTTAGGATAGAAGTCAACAACAGCTGTCTCGGTTTAGGAAGACAGGTATCAAATTCTTTCAATTTAAAGGCCTTCAGGCAAAAGATTTGGGAAAAGGAACAACAATTCTTTATTAAGAACACTAAGAAAACCCAACAGTACACCCAAACAACCAGTCAAAAGAAAAGTCCTAGGGATCCTGACAGAGCAAAACCTGATACAGTTCAGTTTCTCCCAGAGCAGCAGATGTGGAGAGACTTCCTCGGTGCAGGCGCAGACAGAGGCAGCGGCAGGCAGGAGGGAGAGGCCGGAAAGTGCATCATTAAAAGCAGGATCCTAGCTTGCTTGTCACTGCTGAAGTAGATCAAAAATGGCTGGCATTCTTTGAAGTGCAGAACACACAGGATATCTAAGAGTGTAGATACAATACATTCTAGATGAGAAATTATGTCACATTATTAAAGACACTAATGCACAAGACAGGTGGTTTCAGGTGGCAGACTCACTTTGGCATTACCATTTGAGGCTTTCCCTCCCCACATGACACGTTTTATTTCTGCTGTGGGACCGGGGAAAGTTTACTGTTCATGAACATAATTCCCTGAGTAAATATCAGTAATGAATCCATTCTTTTTGTTTTTTCCAGGAAAGCTCAAGCCATCCTGACCCTGATACTCCATAATCTTTATCATTTAGCTCAACAATAGTGTAAGTGTCTGCTTTTAATTGATGGAAAGTTAAAAGCAGGTTTCAAGTCTGCATAAGGCAAACAAATGTGCAGCATTATTTTAAGGCAGAAACTACTACTTGACCTCCTGTGAACCATTTATACTGTGAACAATGAAGACTGATGTCTCTCATCTCCCACAGCTAATATCAAGGCACAAGCTAGCTTCTGTTATAGTAGAATTTGTTTCCATGATCACTGCCCTAGAAACAAGCAGAGATTCCCTCACCCAGCCAAGATTATGATGATTAAATCAGGCAGCACATCTCAAAACCGTTTTCCTCTACTGTCTGCTCAAGTGGAGAATTAAACTATGTTCACAGAGATCATTCTAGACATATGTTTTGTACCCTCATACACCAAGTTAGGCAGTCACAGAAAACAAGATGCACAAACAATGAAATAGAAGTAGAAAGAACAGCTCAATTCTAGAACAGCCTAATTCTACAAGAAGCAATTTAAACAGCTGTCTTAGTTTATCCTTTCCCCAGCACAGTGTTTTCTTCATTCCCCATCAAGCATCTCTTCCAAAAGGAAAAGTAAACCTTTGTTAGCGCTGGATAAAGTTGGCACAGATATTCTCCATTTGTTTCCATTTAAAATTCGAGGCTTTGCCTTTCACACTATTGTGAGGTTTGTGTTTATGTAAGTTCACACACTAAACTTGCTGAAATTAATTTTGTAGAAACACTATATGTGGAGACTTGCTGTTATTTGCATACTGAAGCATTTTTAGTATCCTCAGAAAGGATAAGAGAAAAAAAGGTAACTGGCTCATTCCCTACCCAGATGAGGCTCCAAATGGATGCACGTTGTGAGGAGGCAGAACATCAAGTCTTTCTATTTAATCTGTCACTTGCAGTGAGTTGTTAACCTGCTAATTTGCAGTGCCTCTTTCTTTAGAAACTTTCTATGAGGAAAGCAAGTATTTTGCACCACAAGATCAAATCCCAGCAAAGCTATTACAAAGTTATTTAAAAATTAGTTTACTTAGCCCACAGAGATCTCCCTAAATAGGCACATCCACAAATAACCTGATTTCAAAGACTTAAAAAATGCGTATGTAGTCGTTTACTCCCAAATTGATGAACCAAACCCATCTCTGCACTGTCCTTATCCAGAACCGGATTCCTCTCATGCCACATTTTCATCTTAACACATTCGTTTCATCTTAAGTGGTATGTTTTAATGGTTATGTCTCAAGCCTCATCTCCCTCAGACTTGGCAAGAGTCTGCGTCCCCTGTGGGACATCATCATGGAATATTTTACATGCTATGACAAGTGATCTCTTCTGTAATATTTAGGTCCAACATTTTCTGGACTACTTAGTCTTAGAGCTTCTTTAAAATGTAGTGTCCTGTAAAAGGCAACTTCCCTGCATTAGAGGGAAGTCAATAAAGGCTTCATTCAGTGTGCTGGGCCAAAATAGCTCAGCTTTGGAGTGAGAAGACCCTGGTCCATAACAACATAGATGCAATTACAAGCAGACAGGATGGTTTAGCCTGGATGGGGAAAATGCCTTGCAGTGGTAAGGAGGAGTGAAACCTGCTAGACGCTAGGGGAATCAGTTTGCTAGTCATTAGGACATGATGAAGAGATGGAAGGTCAGAACTGAATGAAAGGGACAAAGTGAATGTCCTCTCTTCCTAAGGAAACCTCTTCCCTTTGTTTCCTTTCCATCTCCTGTAAGACTATTTATAGTAGCTTACACTTACCACTCCCTCCTCTACCCCACTGAGCTGTGCCCTCTTGAATGCTTTAACATTTGATCCAAGCTCTTATGTCACCCTTCTCTTTAGTTGTTTGCAACTTACTCCTCTTCCATAGTTTAGGTTTTGTACTTTGCTTTCTTGCTTCCACTCCAGCCCTTCATCTTGACTATATTTTGCTTATCTTGGGTGAACCTGCAGTTCTCTTTCAACTCACCACCACCTCTCTCTCATGAAGGACTCAAAGTAGATGGCAAAAGCAAAAGAAAATTGAGGTGCACCTCAGAAGCTGTAACCACAGGACTCTGAGAATGATTTGCTGCAGTAGCTGATCCCACAGCTGTGCTAGGAGGGATCTTACAAAGCCTGTTAACAGGGCTAAGTCAAGCACAGTGTCTTTTTCATGTTTCAGCGGTTAATGACTCTTGAGTCCAATTAAAATTATCCCACAAGTTTCAAATCAACATGAACCCTATCTTACAGAACCGCAGTAGCACTATGGATTTCGGACAGTAAGCTTGACTGTGGCTCAGCACATTTACTTCTTGCTTCCTTGAAAGTAGCACAGAATTTGGTCTCAAAAAGAAGGACCAGAAAGGAAGCAGTAGTCAAACATCTTCTCCTGATGAAGTTAACAAAAAACGTAAGCTTTTGTTAGGGCTATGACTGCTGAGTAGTTGTCAAGTGTAGGGAATGCTGCTCTGTACGTAACAATGCAGTAACTGAGCCCAGAAGGATCTTCGGATGTCGCAGCACTTCTGTCCCTTTCAGTGAGTACTGCTTTCAGTTCCTCCCTTGATCACAAGTTCTCTGACAGATCTGCATTGGAAAAAAATTTGCAAGCCTTTCCAGGCTCTATTCTTTTTGTGCTTACATGCTAGACAAAAAATAGAGAAGGCTCACATATTCCTCTCACTATTGTTATATATAAAGGATCC
>VZRI01012829.1:720-19014 GCA_013397515.1 Upupa epops | reverse complement strand
CCTAACAGGGTCTCTCTGCTCCCCAAATTTGTGCCAAAACCAGGACAATAATTGGAGCTCCAACATGGAGCAAGGGATTCAAGTGAAAAAATAACTTTTTGATAGGATATTTGCTGTGGGGGTACAGAACTCATTGCAGGGCAGATGACAATGGATTTATTCTTTTATGTTGGCTCTTACTTATTTCAGGTGTAAATAAGTAAGTAGTAGTGTTAAGATAGTAGTGTTAAGACNGTAGTAGTGTTAAGATAGTAGTGTTAAGACAGCTTTGATTGTATATTTGTGAAATAGGTTTATGATTTAATGACATTTACAACAGAGGGATTTATTCAAAGTGGTTTTTTGGTATTTCCTGTCTGTCAATATTTGATTTACTATTTCTATAGGTTTCTGGGTAACTCTACTGATTTGGGGTTTGACCGATCTATTCCCCTTTTCCTCTCCAAGCTTGGTGGTGGAATGCATGCCAATATAGAGTATCTCTTGACTGCTAAGAATTTTATCTTTTTGCTGCCTAATGTTTTACTGCTTACTCTACTTAAGAACAGAGTGAACGTTCCCTGAGAAGCTCCTCCAAGCCAAGGCCCAGTACCAAGAGGCTCTGATCCTGTGTGGTTGGGAGAATGGGAGGTGATCGGCCAAGTGCTTAAGGAATATTCTGCCCCAGCACCTTGCAAGTTATCCCTGGATCAACTTCACACCCCCAATGAGGAAGCAAACTGCTTAAGGTGTAATCACACCATCAGCTCCTGAGAAGGTCAAACAATATGTGTTGCCACAGTGTTCTTGAGCCTACAGGATCATTTGCAGGCAGAGGTAGAGAAAACCACTGCCGCTGCAACACCACAGGACATTACAGTTGCCCCACCCCAGATCAGAGGGCCAGTAACAACCTGCAGCAGTAGCTCCCATACAAAGAAAGAAATACAAAAGCAAATCAGTTCATCCAGTGGATGACGATAGAGAAGTGCTGCATAATCTTCGCAAAGATTTCACCTGAAGACCTGTCTTGGTTGCTGCATATCTGAGACTCATCCTGGGAGGAGACTGTCTCTGCAAGGAGGATCTCCAGATGTGACAGGGCCCCTGGAAGACCATGGCAAAAGGAATCCAGAGACTCAGAGAACTGGCTGTGCTTGACATCTTCTTCTCCAACAATGGGTCAGACTCTAGAACTCCTGACGATGTCAAGTGCACATCTCAGAAGTGCATAAAGCTTGCTTGACTTGGGCCACAAACTTATGCCCACTTCCTAGCCACAGTCCACTGGACTGAAGGACAAGAAACTGTGGGTTCCATGGCAAGGAAGTTGGACAAGATGATCTTTTGAGGTTCCTTCTGATCCCTAATGATTCTATGATCCACTGAAAGGTACCTCCCCCAGCTATGACTATGACAGTTAGGGAGGCCCTGCCTCTAGCCAGGGGGAGGACAGAGATAATAGAATGTGTTGGACTGTGTGAATCTGGTGGCCTGGCACATCAGAACTACAGGAATATCAGACTTTGGTGGTGGATACTGGAGCTCATTGTACCCTAACACCATCTGGGTATGTAGGGCCTGAGACTATTTCTATTTCTGTTGTGACCGGGGGCTCTCAAGAGATCATGATGTTGGAGGCCAAAGTAAGTTTGAGCAGCAAAGACTGGCACAAACACCCCATTGTGACTGTCCCAGCTGTTCTTTGCATCCTGGGCATTGATTACCTAAAGAATGAGTACTACAAAGACCCAAAAGGCCATCCATGGGCCTTTGAAATTGCCACTGTGGAAGCAGAGAGAACCAAGCAGTTGAACTCTCTGCCTGGACTGTCAGAGAACCCTTCTGTTGTAGGACTTCGAAAGTGAGGAACAGAAGGTGCCAATCCCCACTGCAACGGTGCATCGCCAGCAGTACTGAATGAGTCCAGACTCTGTGACCCTCATTCACAAGATGATACAGGAGCTGGAGAGCCAAGGGGTGGTCAGCAAGACCAACTCACCTTTCAATAGTCACATCTGGCCTGTGTGTAAGTCGAATGGAGAATGGAGATTGACTGTGGCTTGAATGAAGTCACCCCACCACTGAGTGCTGTTGTGCTGGTCATGTTGGAACTCCAGTGTGAACTGGAGTCCAAGGCAGCGAGGTGGTATGCCACTATTGACATCGGCAATGTGTTCTCCATTCCCTTGGCAGCAGAGTGTAGGCCATAGTTTGCTTTCACGTGGAAGGGCGTGCAATACACCTGGAACCAGTTGCTCCAGGGGTGGAAGCACAGTCCCACCATTTGTCATGGACTGATCCAGGGTGCACTAGAGAAGGGTGAGGCTCTGAAACATCTCCAGTACATCGGTACCATCATTGTATGGGGGGGGTCACTGCAGAAGAAGTCTTCTGCAAGGGAAAGAAGACCATCCAGATTCTCCTGAATGCCCACTTTGCCATCAAGCAGAGTAAGGTCAAGGGACCTACCCAGGAGATCCAGTTCCTGGGGGTGAAGAGGCAGGATTGATGTCACCAGATCCCAACAATGGTGATGAACAAGATTATGTCTCCACCAATCAACAAAAAGGAAACCCAAGCTTTCCTGTGTGCAGAAGGCTTCTGGAGGATGCACATCCCAGAGTACAGCCAAATTATAAGTCCTCTCTACCCGGTAACCCTTGAAAAGAACATTTTCCACTGGGGTCCTGAACAGCAGCAGGCTTTTGAGCAAATCAAGTGGGAGGCTGCTCATGCACTAGCTGTCAGCACAGTCAGAACAGGGCCAGAGATGAAGAACGTGCTGTACACTTCAGCTGGGAACAATGGACCTTCTTTGAGTCTATGGCAGTGAGTACCTGGAGACACTCAAGGTAGACCGCTGGGATTCTGGAGTTGGAGCTACAAAGGGTCTGAGGCCAACTACACTCCATCTGAGAAAGAGATCCTAGTAGCCTACAATGGAGTCCAAGCTACTTCTGAAGTAATTGGCATGGAGGCACAGCTATTCCTGGCACCCTGGCTACCTGTGCTGGGGTAGATGTTTAAAGGGAAGGTCCCCTCCACGCATCCTGCCACCAATGCTACGTGGAGCAAATGATCTGCCTTAATAACACAGCGTGCCTACATTGGAAACCTGAACCACCCTGGAACCCTAGAGATCATCACTAATTGGCCTGAAGGTGAGAGTTTCAATCTAGCCGATGAGGAAGAACAGGTGGCACGTGTGAAGTAAGCACCTCTGTACAGTCAGTTGCCAGAAGACGAGAGTGGGTATGCCCTTTTCACCAACGGTTCCTGCTGCATTGTTGAAACGAGACGAAGGTGAAAGGCAGCCACATAGAGCCCCACATGACATTTGCCATTTGTAAGGTGTGTATAGGGAGGAGGTTGGTTTTGTTCATCTCAGGAAGTCTTCTGTTAGGTGGCCACTTGCTCGTCATGATTGACGTGGTCAGGCAGATCCATTTGCCAGCAGTTTGCAGGGTTGTTTTCCTTCCCTTTTTCTAACTGTTCCTTGTTCTTTGTTAATAAAACTTGCTGAAATTTTCTTCTTTATTATAAAATTGTCCTTGGTTTTATGACGCTTTGAAGATCTTGGGAAATCCAAACCAGGACACCATCTCAGCCATTCATTCCTAAATCTTGTAAACCATGTATCTAGTAAACCACATACCTGACATAGATTCAGGTGAATTGCATGATAGGACCAACCACCATTTCTGCTAAGAAAGTTTTAATCTGTATCAGCTTCTCTTGGTTGCAAATGTAAGGATTCCTTTGTTGGTCCCACAGTATCAACAACTAGCATGAGAAGATTTCAACATAGGGTTCCACTGAATAAAAAGAGATGCCCAAGTCTAGCTCTAGAAAAATGAGGTGCTGTCACAGGTTGCGTGAAACAGTGAAACACTGGCCTCAAGACAGCTGTAAGAGACAGTTCAGCTCCCCTGCAGAGAAATGGCAACCTCCATTCCAAAACACATGAGCTATGCCAAGGCCTCTCCAGCTTTACAGAAGTTTAGCTACAGGCTTGACCAATTCTTCTAGGGCATTCTTACAGCTACCTACTTTCTTCAAGAGCTATGATGTCCCCCAAAAGCTTTCCACAAGTCTGCTACTTCAATTTTCAGACAGGCATTCTATCATTCAAACCCAAGATAAAAACCAAGGTTCACTCTCCTCAGAGCCATTTCCCAGTCGTCCCTGAAGTTTCAGTGCATCTACCTCTCAGAGCAGCCTTCTTGGTATTAACTGCCTTGCAAGCAATGGTTGAGCTATGACTTACTCTGTCTCTTCATTGCAAATCTAAAAGTTGAAAGCTCAATTTCTTTCTGACTACAGCTGCCTGGAGACTTCCATCAAGTCTCTCTGTCTTCTGCTGTAATTCACACACTCATTTTTGTCTCAGTTACAAACTGTTCTTTCTCAAAGGAAGAATAAGTTCCTTGTTCTCTCTGTTACAGATGTCAGAGAAGACTTTTCTGCTCCACTTCTCTATCACAGTGGTTACCCAGTTGCTCCTTCTTTCACAACTCTGTGATCCCCAAACCTACAGATGGTTAGAAACCATCCCCATTGACTCACATTAGTGACATAAGCAGTTGATATGAGCCTGCTGTGCAGCAGCCCTGCCAGTCTGACTTGTTACTGATGGTCCAGTCTTCCTTTTGACTCATTCTTACTTATACAGGCTTTTGCTTCATTCAACTGGCTAAATAAAAAGGCTGTTTGCTCTGTCAGCTCACCAGAACAGTATCCTTCACATGTAAAAGGAAACTCAGAACTGGAATTTGCTTCTAAGTCTGGCTCTTAGTTTTGCAGCTGTTAGTCCAGAGTCACCAGCTGCAGCCACCCATGTAGATGGGTGTCTGGTGTGTCACTTGGAGCCTATCAGAGCTGCCTGCAGGTGTGATTCCAGGAGCTCTGTGGGACGTGCTTTGTGCTGCTTGTGGCAGCAGCTGTGCCCTGGGATGGCACACCCATGTTGGGTCTTGTCTCTGTAGATAACTTCAACTCTATTGTCACTGCAGCCTCAGGGTGAGTGTGGCCTTCCCTGCCCTATTCACTGTGCCAGGAGGGGCCAGGTGTCCCTCAAACACAGGATATGCTGGCCCCAGGGTGAGTCCTGGCAACATAATGAAGTCCCATGAGCAGAAGAGCACTGCAGCCACTGTATGAGACTGCCCAGTCATGCAGCAGTGGGTCTCTTAATATGTTTTCTTCTTCTGTTTCCTAAACCAAAACTGAAACCATTGCATGGCTAGTTAGGTTTAAGGACAGGTGAAGGAGCCAGTCTGTAGGTGCAGTGGAAGGGGTCTAGGCTCTAGCAGAACCGGTAACACTGCAACAAGGTGCAGTACCTGACGAGTGAGACAGAGTGTCCTCTCTAGAATGAAAGCATTACCAGATGGAACTCCTCTGTGTGTAGGGTGCTGCCCCACACCCTGCTCTGAGTGCAGGCTGGTGAACCATCTGCTCCCCATGGCACAAACTGGTCAGTATAATTCAATTGATTATGGTCAAGGGAAGAAGAGATGAGATGAAATGAAATGGTCAGCAACCAACTACGGCAGTGAGGGGAAAAAAGTCCTACAAAAAAATGTGTGTGGTCTCACCTGTGTCCCACTTGCTCACTCATTTTTTTCATTATAATATTTGATATTCTCCACATAGATGTGGCTGTAGCAGCAGTGTAGCATTGAGAGGGTCCCCATCTGAATCCACCTGGCTCACCACCAGTATTGTGGGTCAAAGACCCCAACCGTATTTCAACCAAGTGCTCCCAAGTGTGTCAGAGACAAAGGGAGGGTTTGACAATGTGCAGGCCATAAGCAACTTAGAATGGAAGACCTTAAGACATTTTAATTAAAGCCAAATTTTAAACTTTTCTGCAGAAAACACTCAAATTAGCTGAAGCGTTGCGATAGGGTGCTCCAACCCAGCAAAAGCCTGCCCCTCCTTACCCAGAAAAAACCTCAGCAGAACAGGGCTCCCTGTGCCTCTTCCCCACCATCACGTGAAACTGCACCTGCGCTGAAGAAAATCAACCTGCATAAGCACCCAAATGCTGAACAGGATTGTTTGCTGCTTTGATCGCTAGGTACTTCCTAGCAACATCCAGTCTCCTGCATGATCGCATCCTGTAACGTGAGAGAGGGGGACATGGCCCACCCCATCTTAGCAGATGGCTCTGACTCACTGCACTCTGAAACCAGGTGAAGAAAGAAAGCTTCTCAGACGTGTCTATACCTGCTTTAGTGGCAATCAAGATACAGGAGTGGCCACAAACAGCCTGAAAAGGAACAAGTTCTCACACCTAGCCCGTGCTTGTTACCCTTGAGCCTGAGCCCCATTCTGTGCCAACTGTTTGTGCAAGCCCTCTTGTCCACCTGGGACCCAGAGCTGTACTGGACACATAGTGTTGTCTACAAATAGGCTGAAAACATGTGGTGGAGCTCTCTACAGCCTTCATGAGAAAAAACATTACTGGTTTTCACACAAGCTAATTTACTTCTTTCAGGAGCTCCATGTTTGTATGAAATCTGCAATGACAAGAGGTGACTACAATGCAGAAAAACATTGATAATAGTAAATCAGAAAGAAAAAGATGAGAACATTGTCTCCAACGTCATCTGCTTAAACCTGTTAACTTTCCATTGTGTTAACTGAGACCCATTCTGATCATTTCAAGTTACTTTCTAAGTAACCTTTCTGCCACAGTCCTTCCCTCCCAAATGCTGGAGATACCAAAGGTCATGTTCCTCCATCCCTTCAGTAAGCCATTAAACACATCAGCTTCTTTCCTTTCTACCAGTTAACCCTCCTACAACTTGGAGACCTGCGGATGCCTTCCTCTTATGACTCCCAGACAGAGCAGATGTGATGAGGTTTGCAAAGCACCTTTCCTCTGGTGTCTGCGACATCTGCTAACTCAAACCTCACCACGGTGGGCAGTACCTACCCCTCATCTGAACATGGTGTCCTTTACCCAGGGTTTGTATGAAGCATATCCAAACCCAAATCCATGATGGTTTTTACACACAGCTCCAGGCAGGGCTAACAAACTGGCAGCTTTAGCTGTTGGGGACAACAGCCCAGTCCAGCAGCCAGGCATATGCCTAAATTTAAATCCTATTAAAGACTTGAGCTCTGCCTGAGGCTTGTCTGCTGAGTTTTCTATCAGGTCCTTTATTGCACAGGCACACTGGAGCCAAGATACACCTCTTGTAGGTGGCACGAAAAGACACTGGCAGGGAGGAAGTCTGTCCTCCTTAAACCTATCTAGAGGGCTTCACCCAGGGCCTCTTTGGGTTCTCACAGCTGTCAGACTCTGCTAACAACAGCAGAGAGCGACCAAACGAGTAAGCAAACTTTTTCTAACTTGTGAGCAGGCGAATGGGAAGGCCATGCACCTGGTGAAGAGATCTGTGCTCTGTGGTGAGAGCAGAACAGGCAGCCCTGAGACACTGCTGGTTTATCCACAGCACTGTGCTTATGTGGTGGGAGAATGGTGAGCTAGCATCTCTCAACAACTTACTTGCAGCTAGTTTGTCTAAGTCCCTGAGAACAAAGTCACCCATAACTTTGGGGGTGGAAAAAATGCCCCTGAAAGGAGGGGATGGAAAGGAGGGATGTGAACAGTGCTGGAGATCATCAGCTTCCCCCCAGCCTGTGATCCTGTTGAGGGACTGACAGAAGGACTGCCCCAGTCACCAACATCTGCAAAGCTGAGGAACGAAAGCGGGACTGGTCACCACTCCCCATCCACAGTCAGCTCTGACAAGAAACAGATGATGGCTGGAGACATGAAAGATGTGTGGAGCTGAGAAACAAGGGGGAGTTGGAGTCCACCAGCCCCTGCTGCATCCTGGTGATCTGACCTCTAATCTGTTCTTAATCTTTCCCCTCTATTCTTTGAGGACAGCATCCAGTAACTCGGGTAAACTGAACTCCTGTGTCAACCTGTGGTGTCAGTCTATAATTCGACCCGAGTGAATGCACCAACCTGAATCACTGCCTTTCCCTTCTCCCACCGACTGGGAGGTGGCACCTGCTCACAACCAGGGTAACAGCTCTTGGCCTGGAGCCACCTCCAGCTCTGAAGAGGGCAGAGCTCTCGGCAAGGGAAGGCGAGCGGCTCCCTGCTGCCTCACAGAATCACTCAGGTTGGAAGGGACCTCCAAGTCCAATCGTCACCCCAGCCCCTCCCAGCTCATCAAACCCTGTCCCCCAGCGTCGTTTCCACTTGCTTTGTGAACCCCTCCAGGGACAGCAGCCTGCTCCAGTCGCGGCACCGGCCCTCTCTCCGCGCCGGGGAGAGCGGTCGTGTAGCCCCAGTGCCAGGGCCAACAAGCCCCGCTGACCCCCAACTTGCGCCACGAGCCCGCCCCGACTCCCCGCTCTTCGGCTGCTGCCAACGGCCACCACGCTACTCCTCCCTTCCATCATTGGTCAAACTATGCCACTCGTTCCTGCCCCCCTCCCTCTGTGATTGGCCAGCTCGTCTCCTGTACNGGAGGCGGTGGCTCGCGCTTCCGGTGCGGCGCGCGGCTGGGCGGCGGCGCCGGCGCGGAGCCGGCGGGACGGAAGAGCCTGGCGAGATGGAGGGGGCCGGCGAGAAGGAGGGGTCTGGGCGGGCTGCGACGACGCTGGGTGCGCAGCCCCGCGCTAACGGTTGCAGCGGAACAGCCCACGGCCCTCTCCGCAACGGCTTCGTGCGCGGCCTGACCGCGCCCGACACCCAGGTATGCAGGGCAGGGCAGGACAGGGCGGAGGGAGCGGGGAACCGCTCCAGGCAGCCGCCGCCGCGTGGCTTCGAGCTCCCTCCATCTCGTCCCGCGCCCCTTAGCGTGGGCCTGGCAGCCTGTAGCCTCCAACACTGGGCGAGTATCGAGGAGCGGCCGCGGTGGGGGGAAGAGATGTCGTCCTGTCAGAATGGGGCTGTACGAGGTGGTCTGCCCTTGCGGCTTCTGCGTGGAACATGCGCTATTCGGGTGGGTCGGTGTGGAACGGCGGGTCCTGGCGCCACGGCTGTACTCTCTCTGCAAGGTCTGTACCCTCGCTGTAAGGGCTGTACCAGCAGCAGAGCTGGAGCTTACAGCACACCCTGTGCGGTAGGTCTGTGTGTGGGCTTATAAGGTTTCTGTGCTGTTCTTCACTGATGCTTCAAGCTTGTGCACGGGGCTGCTGGTACAGGTAGCCTTGAGCAGGGATTTACTGCTACAGAAGAGCTAAAGGTTGCTGCAGTTCTTCCCATCCAGCTGCCCACTAGCCTGCCAAGGGAGTGGGTGTCTGTGCTTCCACAGTCAGCTGTTCCTCTGCAAACCACTGAACTTTGGTGTTACAGTGTGGTAGGTCTCATGAAGACAGGGCTAGCATTATGGAATAGGTGGTGTTTCTTTGGGCACCTAAAGCTGCTTGAGGAAAGCTTTCTCTCGTGATCACCCCTCCTGTTGCTCCTTTTTGTACTTGTGTGCAGCCCCATCTGGGTTTCCAGTGCAGCCGTGTCAGTGACCAGAGGGACAGCTGATGCAGGATAAAACTGAACCTTTTTTATTTTAACCAAGTTAACTTTAATGCAGGACACACTGTGTTAGATGGGGCGGATGGTTGTAGTGCTCCAGTGCTTGAGAGGTGATAGCACAGGTTTGGAAATGAATGAATGAGGAGGAACGTACAGCACCTTTGGTATAAGTGCTGCTTACACTAGTTTGTGGCGCTGCAGCACTGGGGGGTCTTGCAGTCTCTAAGCACTGATGGCTGTACAGCTGCACCAAGAGCTAGAGTGTTCTTCAGTGAGCAGCTTCCCCCCCAGTCCCGTGCTTTTTTAAAGAAGCAGCTCTGGATATTCTGCTTCAGAAGAACAGGGAAGTGGGGTAAGGAAGCTTTTTCCTCAGGGATTGCTTTGTATCCGTGTTATCTGGAAAACACGGGAGATACAGCATGTGGATGGAAAAACCCTCTGTGTCAATATGAGAAGGTTAAAGACCTGGCTGTTCTGTGAGTCATCCCACTTATTAGTTCCTTGCATGTGATCCCCTACTCAAATATGTCTTAGAATCCTCAGGCCTTTGAGGTAACTATTTCTAAAGAGGGTAAGTCTTGTTGGAGAAGTGATAATGAAAAATTGTAGCAAAAATCTCTAGAACCCTTGTCAGAGGGTGTAAAAAGAGCCTAAGAAAGTTCTGTTTCCTTTTGATAGCAACCTGCTGGTCAAGCAGGGGTTTATAATTTGGAGTCTTGTGATCTTTGTTCACTAATTGTGTGGGCCAGATTGATAACTTTCAAAATGAGGGTCTGGATGTTGAAACCTGACTGGTAGAAGAGACTGTTTAGGGGTACTAGAGACATTCAGCTTTCTCAGATAGGATCTATGACAGAAGCTTAGAGCTGCCCAAGAGAGAGTCACTCATGTATTACAGATATGCTCACTTGATTGGCTTTTCAGTTTTGGGGTTTGAGTCTTTACAGGGAGAAAGGAATAATGTAAATACTTAGGGTGCATTGAATGTATTTATCTCTGTGGGTATGTATCTGCATTATGGACCATATACAACACTTGAGAATTAGCAAGTGAAGAGATCTCCAGAATGCAAAATAATCAAGTACGGAAACCGAGGCACCTTACAACTGAAGTGTGAAAAGGCAATTCCTACTTGGTAGGAAAAAACCCTGGAAAAGCAGGGATGGAGAGAGGAGGGGCAGACGGGAAAAGTGCTTTTGCAGGAAGAACTTTTCATGGAGTTCTTGAGAGAAGAGGCTAGAAAAGATCTAGTTAAAATTAATTTATTGATGGGAAGAGAAGAGCTAAGGAGAACCATTAATATAAGCAAGTGTTGCAGTCCCTGTGAACTGTGCCAAAAATGCTGGAGCTTGCTTGAGGATTGCTTAGAAGCAGGGCAGTAGCACACCACCATTGTCTGATGGTGCAGGAAAGCTTTCCCCATTTTTAATGATGTGAAAGGAGTCTGTCCCTACCTAGAAACGTGTCTTTATGGTTACCTGAGTAAGTATGTGGTTTATTTGTTTGTTTTTGTTGGGTAAAATAATTACCCTAACAAAAAGTTTAGGCTCAAGGGTATTATCCTTATGATATGGATTTCAGACTTAGCTGTGACTCTCTCCGCAGAGATGGGTATTTCACATGGTGTGGGCTTGTCAGTGTTATTCCAGCATGCATGGGCAGAAGAGGGTGAAATTGCTTACCTTCACTTTTAAATCCATTCTATTACCTTGTCCACTGCTGGAATCTGAACTGCTGATCCTTCTTGGTAGCAGTAACTTCGGTTATTTAGGAAACTGATGAAGTATCATCAGTGGTTAGGGAAGTAATAATCTGAACTCAGGCTTTCAACACCGTAACAAAACATACTGTTGAAATACTAAGGTAAATAGCAGCTTTTTGTTTTGCTTTCCTCCCAAGTTGTGTGTTCAAATGAGTCTCATCCTGCTAACAATTAATCCATTTAGAGATGCAAATGCAGTGAATGCAGCCATGGTGATATAGGCACCTTAATTAAGAGGGTGAAGAACTGTTTAGCAATTAAATTACGGGATATTGCAGAATAGTAAACAGTTTTCTGGCTGTTTCTGTCCAGTTAAGGGAGCATGTGGTTGGGGAGAGCAGTCATCTATGGATGGGTTCAAAGCCAACTGAAAGTTTAAGTGGAAGATGAAAGCCTAACATTTCAGAGGGCATTACCATGGTGTGAGGAAATGAAAGCAGCAAGGAAAGAGAAGGGAAATCTAAATGAAAGAACAGTGAAGTTACTTTTTCAGGTTGTGCGTTGTTCTCTCTGTTGGAGAGTATGAAGTGAGAGCGGTAGAAAAATGATATTTAGAATCTGACAGGACACTCCATAGAATGATCAGGTATCGGAAGGGACCTCAAAAGATTATCTAGTCCAGTCCCCCTGCCACAGCAGGACAGCCAGACCAAGTCACAGAACAGAACATTACAGGTTGGAACCAACCTCGAAGGATCATCCAGTCCAGTCACCCAGGATCACCCAGACCAATTCCAGGCAGGTTTAAAACGTCTCCAGAAAAGGAGACTCCAAAACCCCCCTTCAGTGCTCCGTCACCCTCACTGGGAAGAAGTTACAGAATCGGTCAGGGTTAGAAGAGACCACAGAATCATCCAGTTCCAATCCCCTGCCTTGGGCAGGGACACCTCACCCTAGGTCACGCTGGCCAGAGCCTCATCCAGCCTGGCCTTAAACACCTCCAGGGATCCAACCACCTCCTTGTGCAACCCATTCCAGGCTCTCACCATTCAAGTCTAAATCTACCCATCTCCACCTTTGCTCAATTCCCTCTAGTCCTGTTGCAACCTGATACCCTAAAAAGCCCCTCCCCAGCTTTTTTGTAGCCCTCTTCAGATACTGGGAGGCCACAATAAGGTCACCTGGGAGCCTTCTCTTCTCCAGACTGAACAGCCCAAACTCTTTCAGTCTGGCCTCACAGGAGAGGTGCTCTAACCCTCTGATCATCCTCATGGCCCTCCTCTGGACTCGCTCCAGCATGTCCACCTCATTCTTGTAATAAGGGCTCCAGAACTGGATGCAGTGCTAGAGGTTGGGTCTCACCAGAGTGGAGTGTAGAGGGGGAGAATCACACTTCTCCTGATGCAGCCCAGGATCTGGTTTGCCCCCTGGGCCACAAGTGCACACTGTGGGAATAATAGAGTGCACAAGAAATGGCTTTTTCTTTCTCCAGTACAGTTTTAAACTGGAAACCTCCTCAACGGGAATGTTTTGTTCTGAAGCAAATGGCTAATGATGTTCTCATACTGCATCTACACCAAACTTGCTTGGGAAATTGGCACAGATTTATTGGGACTCGGGGTCTTTGTTTTCTGTGATAACTAATTGGCATCTGCCAATGACTCTGAACAGAATTTTAGTTATGTGGAGTATTTGTCTCCTTAATTGAACTTCTCCGCCTTAGAGTGATTTTGTTAGCTTTTAGAAGTTGAAGTAATTTCAAGAGAAAAACATACATTGAATATAAGTTTTAGAGATCAGGTTCTTGGTTTGAGGTGTTTATGTCCAAGTCAAGTTAGACTGGAGCTGGTTGAATAGAGTGGGTGGGAGGACTGTGGGATTTGGTCCTGAATTCTCAGTGCTATTAATGTGGGCAGTGTATGTGTTTCTTTCTGAAAGTTTTGGTGTGTACATCTTTGATTCTTTTAGGGAGAGCAGCCATACAAATGTAGGCTCATTTTGTGCAATGTATGAGAGCACATGGCTTTGTCTATGTTTTAGAACTGCATTTGCTGGAATATGGACTAGTGTAACTCATTCTGGAGACCCTGATTAGGAAGAGGAGTGCAACAAGTGCTAGAAGTTGTTCTTGTTGTCACGAGTTAGTGGTAGAAGCTCATTGAATAGGCTCTTCTTTCAAATGAGGATTAAGATGGTAAGTAACTGCCCTATCTGGTGGTATAAAAAGGAATTTGAGTACTGAATTGTGGGTTTCTTCATATCTGCATACAAATTTAAAATGCAGATATTTCTGATAAATAGAAAACTGGTTGATCTTTAAGAACTAAGTGGCATTAACTTAAAAGAAAGTCATCATTACCCCTTATTCAGGATTTGTGAGACTGCATCTTGAGTAATTGTCCAGTTTTGAACTCCCCAGAAAGATGCTGATGTAGCTGTGTGACTTACAATGCGAACGGTGGCAAGAAGCAGTAGAGGCTGGAGTACTTGAGCTATGAGGAAAGGCTGAAGGAAGTAGCTTTGCTCAACCATAGGAGGGTAAGGCTCAACAAGGCTTGAGGATACTTAGAATGAAGTGGGACTCTCAGAAGTGTCAGTCAATAGGATGGATGAGAGGCAGCAGATGTAATTTGGAAGAGTGGGTAATTTTCATTGCATACCACCAAATCATGGTGGGAGAGTACTGGGAGAAGATGCCCAGGTAGGTTGTGGAAGCTCCCCCTCCATTGTTCGAATTGGTCAAGACTAATTTGAGGTAGTCATCTGTAACCTGCTGTAATTAAACCTGCTTTGAGCTGGGATCTGGGCAGGACAAGCACAGGGAGGTCCCTTCCAGCCTTGGTTATTCTGTGTGTACAGAGATTGACTCGTGAACTGTAGGAGAGATTGCCCAGGTTTAGGTGTTAGCATCTTGTTTAGACAGATTGTTTCTGAAAAAACCTAGCTGTGCATGGGGATACTTGTCTACTACTAAGCTTGGTGATGAAAGCCTTTGTGGAAGGAACAGCTGCACAACATTTTATCTTGCTAAATTAATATGTAAGGCCATCTCATTTAAGGAGTAGGTGCAGTGTTGCTCTTAAGAATTTGTTTTTCTGTGCTGGATGAAAACACTCATGGTAGCTGTTGGCGTAACTGTCTTTTCTTAGAAACGTGTGTGCTACTGAGAAGTCAGTGTGGAGAAAGTATTAGCATCTTTCCATTATATTGGGACTGTTATTTCAAATGTAGCTGATGGTAAGCATGAAATACTGTAATAAATGGTTACAGGCTGACTTTTTGTTGTTGCAGCGAAGAGAGAGGTTGTGTTGTATATTCACAGCTTATCCGTACAGTGGAAGACAGACATTTTCCTAAATTGCCTGCTTTCAGATTGTAGGACTTTTCTCTAGGGGCATTGTGCCAGCTTTAATGAGGTTTCCAATTCTTTGTGCCTTTATAAAGAAAACTATTTTCATCAAAAATGAAAATACTTGTAGTTGAGAAAGCAGGAGTTGAAAAGTTTAGGAAGTTGAGGAGCTTAATGTCTGTAAACATAAGAAAGAGTCAGTTCTAAGGTAGTTAATGGGAAAGTTATTATAGGCACCGAATTGACCTGTTAATGAACAGCTGCAGACTTGCCCTGTCTTTGGGAATCTTTGTCAAACGTGTTGTTGAAGTCATTAAGTGTGTGTTAAAGAATTCTCTGACAAAATGCTGCACACCTGAAATCTATTAAATAGGATATGGTCATACACTAGTTTTAAGGTAGCTTGAGATAACCTGTCGGGAAGAAGTATATTCTTAGTAGGACTAAATTTGTCAGCCATATATAGCAACCAAAACCCCCAAAACTTAATTGCATCTTTCACTTGCTAATATAAAACGAAGCAGCCAAAATGCCACTTGCAGGGATGAGATTTGCACTTTCTGTGTAGATGTACAAGTGTATTGTAACAAAGGAACACCCCAGATGTCGGGAGTGACTAGCTGCAAATCAAAATATTGGATAATAGTTGACAGCAAGGACTCAATTGTTTAATTATTATTTTAATTATTATTTAATTAGGAATACACTTGAGTATTTAAGTCTGTTTTTGTAAAACAAATCTCTTTTTCTGTGCCTTTTTATTTTTAAAGTTTACAACACCATTCAAATAGCTTTGTTCTATTTTTGGTGATAAATTCTTGGCCTTTTTACGTGTGCAGCAGACTGAGATGTGAGGTCTAAGAACGAAGCTGTGCGAGGAGAAGGGAGGGTGGCAGTAAAATTATCACAGAAGACCCTGGCGTCTTCCAAGAGCTTGTGTGGAAGAGTTCTCACTGCTGGAGTTTCTGCAGTGCTGAGTCCATTAATCCTTCATAGCAAACCTAAAGCAGGGGATGCATCCCATATCTTTTCATTTTATACCCTCCAGTTGGCAGGAGTATTGGACAGTACCAGTAAGCAGGTCATAGCATGGGTCTTTCACATTACGTTTCTAAATAAATAAATAAATAAATCTGCAAAGCTGTCGTTAAACCCTGCATTTTATGAAGTTTGTGGCAATGAGAAGCCACTAAATTGTAATACAAATTCAGTGAATTGTTTAGTAAGTTTAGCAGAGTTGTTTCAGCATAAATAAACCTTTTCAGGTCTTTATATAACGTATGTTAGGTTCATCCTGGCAGCAGAAAATGAAACGGCCTTTTTAATACAGTGCTAGGGTCCTCCTAGGGCAGTAGCGGCAGCAAGTTCCATGTAGTTCTTTCCTGGTGTGTGCTGTGCATGCTGTGCTTGTAGTATCTTCTCCTAGAGTACACACCTGCCGTATGTTATCTGCGGCAGGGTCTGTAAATGTTCTTTTGCCTTCTGACAGAACTTTTCGAAGTGTGGTACCCTTGAGCTGAGAGCATTTGGCTTCTTGTGAGCTCCTTTGCTTCCACCATGCTGTTCAGGCCAAGTTCTTAATACAAGTTGTTTGCTAACAGAAGTATAGCCAATACACTGCAACCCCTTTTCTCTACTGGTTTTCAGAAATACGTTTATAATGAAAAGAAATCCGGGTGCTCACACCTGACATGTACAGGGTGCTGGCAGCAGAAGCATCATTGAGACTAGAATCAGTGTCTGTTTGCTGGTTCCCTTTTGCCTTTGTAAATCCATGTCAGGGTATGGATCCTTCTCTGAAGATCCAACTGTCCAAATACAGTGTGGTAAGTTTGAAGGGTACTTAATAAAGGCAAATTGACTGCTAACTGCTGCTTGTGAATTGCAGGTTTTTTAATGCTCTCACAGAGGGGTTATCACATCCAGTAGGATAGTAGAGGTTGTAATGAATAAAGCATTAAATACATTCTAGTGTGAATTTGTGCTCAGCAGATTGGCTTAAATTAATCTGGTTTTGTGTAGGTCACACTTGTGGCCCTGATGCTGGGGAATGCTACCTGTACTAAGGGGTGTTATGAGAGATGTGTTCTTAGAATCTTTCTGAAGAATTGTAATGCCTTGCAACAGGCAAAGGTACTTTTTCTGTCTGTGGAGCTGAAGCCTCATTGTGATGGTATCTGACCTCAAGACAGAATCTGGTGTTGTCTTTATGATTTGTTCAGTAGCTGGGTGAGAACATTGGGATGGTTTGGTATACTGCAGCTACATTGCACATGCAAACATCCCCAGCCCCATCCTTTACCTTCACTAGATGTGCTGTTGTGCTACTTAGGCTTTAATTTGCAAGATTAACTAAATCTGAAGTCTATTTTATAATAGTGTAATGTCTGGTGAATTACTACTGCTTGTTACCAGGTTGGGGAGATAATAATAATCAGACTCCCCAATATAGTCTGCTTATATGACTGCAGTCCTTTCTAGCAGTAGTTGTATATCTGCTTTGTGGCTGTTACAGTACTGGTTTATGTGATTGTTTCCTCAGGAGCTTGGCCCAGCACAGGCTTTCCCTGTGGCTGATGCACCTCCTTGCTGCTCTCTGTAACCAGCTGGGTAGTGTTCGCAGTTTCTCAATGCATTGGTGCTTGGTTCTGGACAGTGCAGGGAAGAGCTGCATAGGTGAGCATACACCTGCTTGTTTAGACCACACACTTGAGTAAACCCTGGCTTTTCTTTGTAGTGTCCACGAGGATGTGCAGGATATTCTAGTTTGAAGGTTGTGGCTCACTTTGTTATTGTCATGGGGTAGACAGAATAAAACAGTTTGTGTAACTGTCTCTGTTCCCGGCTCTTTCTTTTCCTTTCAGTGTTATCACAATAGGTTAAGTATTGTGATTTGGCAGGACAAAACCATGGGGTAGAGGGGAGGGAAAACTTTTTAGATTTATTTTTTTACTTTATTTTTGAGTGGGAGATTTTCTGATGTTATGATTGGAAATCATTTATGAGTGGGTGTTCTTGCCTCTATTATTGGTTCTTTCTTTGGGTGTGTAATCTGTTCAGTTCTGAGTTTGGTTTACCGTGACTATTTAAAGGGGCTTTTTGAGACTGGTTTCCCTCTCCTGGAGCTGCTTTTCACCCCACTGGAGTTTCCCTTTCTGGATCCTGCCATGGGAACTGCTCCCTTTGGAATCTGCTTTCCAGCTTTTTTCACTGCTGCATCGCTGCAGTTGTTTTTCCCCACGGATTTCATCCAGGCCCCAGCATTCTATCTCCTGCTGCTTCCCTGGCATCTATGGGAATAGATCTATGGGAATGCCCCATGGATTACCTTTTTTTCAGGTTTTGGGGGGTGGTGGGTTTTGGGGAGGGGAATTACCTTCATCTTGTTAGTATTGCCATTTAGTAAGTCTTCTTTATAAAGTTGTGGGTTTTTTTCTTTTCACTTGGGTAATGGTTTAGGGAGAAGGTCTTAATCAGTTTGAGTTGGTGCCTGTAATTCTAACACAACAACCAGCTCTCACTGAGAGTTCAACAGGCAGTGAAGCAACTTTGTTAGACAGACAACAATCTATTTATTGAATCCATCACTAATAAGAAAAGGAAAAAATCCCCAAGTAAGTAAAAGATTCAAAAAGGTAAAAATGAAACTGTATCACAGTGCCCCTTTACACACACTCTGAGAGAAATGGGAGACAGCTAATATGTTGGTTTTTGGCCCTAGATGAGAGCTCTGGGACAAGAGAGTGTACACCAACA
>VZRI01012827.1:8524-27668 GCA_013397515.1 Upupa epops | reverse complement strand
GAAAAGGACATAGCTGTCCGTGAGCACCNTCTCTCACTTGAAGAGCAACTCCACCACCTCGCCTTGCTGATCTGTGCCTCCTGAAAAGGACATAGCTGTCCGTGAGCACCTTCCAGTCATACGAGCTGTCCCACCAGATCTCTGTAATTGCCACCAGATCATAATCACCTGACTGGACACGGATTTCTAACTCGTCCTGCTTATTCCCCACGCTGTATGTATTGGTGGACGGGCACTTTAGGGAGCGAGCTGAGTGCTGTGATTTCACCTTAGGAGAGCGAGAAGCCACCTGGCTTTCATTAAGACCAGAGGTCTGGCTGAATCAGGGCTTTAATTACATGTGAGACACAACTGCAAAGGAATATATCAGAGAATCAGAGATTCATTAATGTTGGAAGAGACCTAGAAGATCACAAAGTCCAACTGTCAACCCAACCCCTCCCTGCCCACTAAACCCTGTCCCTGAGGGCCACATCTGCTGTCCAGGGACAGAAACTCCCTCCCACCCTGGGCAGCCCGTTCCAACCCCTGACTACTCTGTCAGGGAAGACATTTTTCTTGATGTCCAACCTAACCTACTCCTGGCACCACTTGAGGTGAGTTCTTGTTCTATCCTTGTTCTATGTCAACTGCTTTTCAACCACTGATTTCAGTGGTTGAAACAACTTGAGATAAAACCCCATTTTGATGTCAGCAAGGTTTTATCAACATCCATATCCTGAGGATGTTACATCAATTACTCCCTCTGTTCACTAACGTAAGGAAAGGACTCTTTGGATGCAGAATAATTGCTCTGACTTACTTCTCTGAATGCCTACAGGTCTTGTAAAGAAATAACAATGCCCCCCTCATTGCACAGATACATTTAAGATTAAGTAAAAGAATAGCCTCGATGTGTCTAATCTGGCTAGGGCTGAAAGGGAGCAGTGGGTAATAAGAGCCAAATCCATCAGTGGCGGAACTCGAGAGCAGTCAGCAGAGAGAAAGAGTGGAGCAATGTTGGGCGTGTAGTAGTTTCTCCTGTGGAAAAGCCTTCAGCGTGTGGTAATGGCAACAACTCACCATGTGTATCACACAAATCCTATTCATGTGCAGAATTCCTATCACTCTATTAGTGTCACAAGCTATTAAAAGGATATTTCAAAAATAGGTCTCTCCAAGTGGAACCAGTAAGAAGTAACCATGGCTATTTGATATAGTCATGGCAACAAAGGAGCATCACCTTGGCAACACACCAGGCTTATTTACTGAGGTGCGTGTCAAAGCATATTAAAGTCATTTATATCTGAATGGGTTCTGATGCCATCTTCTAATCCTCCTAGCTCCCCAGCAGCCCCACAACAGCTATGGAAAAGTAATCTAAGGAAGGGTTTGTGTCACATATTGTGTTCCACACTAACAAATAGAGGCGTTTTCTGTCAGATTTCTGACCTGTTCAAAACTAATAACGTGCACGTGATGGAAATAATAAAAGCACTGTCTAGAAACAACCGTGATGGGAACCCATGAGGTGTAAATTATGTGTAGAAATTAAAATGGAATCTGCCTGGAAATCAGAAAGGGAAAAATGTGGAGATGCTCATTGTAACTGGGATGCAGCAAAGACCCACTGCTGTCTCAGGGCACATACAGAGCCTGAGCCAGAAGATGACAAGCTGGGCATCATCTTGGCAAGCAGGGCTCTCTGCAGTACCATCATCTTCATCTGAGCTAGCAGAGGAGATTTCCATCATTAAGCAGAAGGCAGCATTTCTAATCAAGCCCATCAAAAGAACCCAATTATTTTAATTCAGAGTGTCTGGATTATCAGTAGGAACTGCACTTCTCTTCCAAGGAAACAGGTAGCTTTGTGCCCCCAGGATCACAATGCTTAACATCATCATTTCAAAAGAAGAAACTCAAGAGCACTGCAGCACAGGACCCAGAGGGATAAAATTCAGCTTCATCTTGGCATGAGGATGCAGGGGGCAAGTGCAAGTCCTGACAGCATCAGAAGTACATGGAACATCTGAATGCCACGTGGGATTCATGTCAGAGCCCTCTCCAAGAAGCCTTGGTAAGATGTTGACTCTGGCATCTTTGTACCCTGCCAGGGTTGTGGCTGCATGGTCCTTTGTTGTTCACATGCCTCTGCAGCAGATTAGGTAGCAGAGCAAAATGCATCTTAACAGCATCTGGTGTGGGAAAGAAGCTTTAACAATTTAATTCAATTCCATTACAAGCATGAGGGGCATTTATCCCTCCTTACCTGCTGACATTGACTCAGGAGAGGCCACCTTGAAGAATATGGCTTCTTCTAACCTGTCTCTCTCTTCAACCCTTTCCTTAGGGATTCAAATAAACAGTGGAAAAGGAGGAAAGGAAAACACATTTCTTTAATTCTCTTGTGTACCACAGGCCCCGCTTGTGTGCAGCATGGTATTGGGAGCAGGCACAGCCCCTGAGTGTGGTGTGGGCCTCTCCCGTCACTTTGGACTTGGCATGGTTGAGAAAGAAGCCACAAGATACTTGTTCTACTGGCCTGTGAGGGACTGTCCTCCCACTTTTCCTCTCAAATCTCTTCTCCAAAGACAGATCACTTCCCACACCCCTTCCAACACCTCCAGCATTAGCATTCATGTGGCCAAGCTTCAGATCACTCTTAGATGAGGAATTTCCCTTTGGAGTCATTCAGTCCCCTTAGTGAACTGCAAAGGAGGGTCAGGCAGGGTAGACCAGTTCCACACTGTGCTCATCTCTCACATTCATGTGAGAGAATCCATCTCTGTCACTCTGTTTTCTCTGCTAATCTCTATTCCTCTGTGTTTGCCCTGATGCTTAGAGCAAGGAGTGACTCACGGTAACCCTGCAGGAACACAGCAAGGTTTTCTGAGCACTGTATCTTTATTGGAACATTTTACAGGATTTCTAAGGGATCACACATCCTTTCAGCTTTGTGCAGCATGGCTACCCAGAAAAACAAAGCAGCAGCAGCTCCTGAACATGTGTGAGGGGTGTCATATTTACAGCACAGATACACTCAAGACTCATAGAAATGTCACCAGTCAGGCAGAGATCAACCAGCACCAGACCTGTTCAAGGCTGTAATTAAGAGAGATGGCAGAATTATGATTATACCTGTGACTCTGCACACAGAAATCCTGGAGAGAGAGGTCAGCAAGAGCACCGAGGAAATGAAAACACTGAGACTCACTCATTGCAGAAAACAGCTGCCCATGGGACAAATTCAGCTCTGGCAAAGGCAGGCACAGCTCCTCAAGTTGTCCTCAAGTGAGACCTTAACATCACCCTGAATAAGGTCCTGTGTAGCTAAGCCAGGGAGCCACGCTCTCTGAGTGTGACCATCCAGCCAATTCATTACCCAGTGAGTTCTCCATTCACCAAGTCCCTGTTTTTCCAGTTTGGTGCCCAGGATGTCGTGTGGGACAGTGTCAAACGCTTTGCACAAGTCCAGGTAGATGATGTTGGTTGCTCTTCCCTTGTCCACTGGTGCTGTAACAGCATCATAAAAGGCCATCAGATTAGTTCAGCATGACTGGCCCCTGATGAAGCCCTGCTGGTTACCAGTCACCTCTTCATTTTCCAATTACCTCAGCAGGACCTTTAGGAGGATCTGCTCCATGATCTTACAAGGCACAGAGGGGAGGCTGACTGGCCTATAATTTACAGTTTATCTGTATCTCAGATGTCACTTGCTTTTATAATCCAGACATTGTTCACTTTCTCCTTGTTGCTGGGGAGTTTACTCTGTGCTCAGAGAGAACTTGAAGATCTCAACTAAGGGCAATGTGCTGATGAGCACTGCTGGTGGGGGGACTGTATAACCTGTGGGGACACTTTTGGTGTATTAATTCATTGCAGAGCATCTCCAGCTTCTCAGAATGCACCAAGGAGAATTCAAGTGCTGTAATGATACAGAGGAGACCTACAAGCATGAGGCTCTGCATCCCAACAGCGAAAGATGCAAGTGGGGGGCACCAGAGGAGGCTTCCAGTCATGCCAGCAGAGGCCAACAAGCTTCTTAAGGATGCAGTGGGCTTTGTGGGGAGATGTGCTGCAGTTTGTGGATGGGAAGAGTTGATGCCCATGCCAGATGGCAAGAGAGAGATACAGGGTGATTCCAAGAACTCATGGAGGCTGGTCCCCATCTCTGGCCTTTGCTATGTGTGAAGAAAAATGCTTCATCTCCTGGTTTCCTTCTCAAATATAAGTTATTAGAAGCAAGAGCTGTCTTTCTGTGAGTCTTTGCAGGGAACACAGTGGAACAGAGCTTCTGAGCATCCCTTGAGGCAGTGCCAAGGTGGCTGAGCTGAGGAAGGGCCTTTGCAGCTAAAACCCTGCAGCTAAAAGATCAACCAGCATGTGCAGGAAACCCTGCTGTGCTTTCACCTGTGGTTTCCCAGGAGCCATCAGGACTCAAATCTTAGAATCACAGAATCATAGAATCATTCAGATTGGAAAAGACCCTGCAGATCATCCAGTCCAACCAGAAACCCAACTCTGCCAACTCACCAGACCAGATCTCTCAGCAGCACATCTAAACTATCTTTAAACACCTTCAGGAATGGAGATTCAACCCCCTCCCTGGGCAGCCTGTTCCAAGTCCTGACTGCTCTTGCAATGCAAAGCTTCTCCTTCTGTCCAGCCTAACCCTCCTCTGGGGCAGTTTGAGGCCAGTCCCTCTTGTTCTGTCACTGATGACCTGTGAGAAGAGAGCAGCACTACCCTCTCTACAGTGTCTCTTCAGGTGGTTGTAGAGGGCGAGAAGGTCTCCCCTCAGCCTCTTCTTCCTCAGCCTCAACAGCCCCAGCTCCCTCAGCTGCTCCTCACAAGACCCGTTATGTAGGTAGTCACAAATAATGTGGAGCATGGAAATGGTTCACTCACTGGGGGCCGGCACCTATTTGCATTCTCTTCATGAGGAAAAAATTTGAAGAATTGTGCCTGCCTGTGCTTGGTGATGGGTTTAGCACTTTGCTCTAGGGTGAGAAGTGACAGTGCTCTGCACTGAGCAGGTAAACACCCATTCACACAAGGCATAG
The DNA here is from genome assembly GCA_013397515.1 of Upupa epops. NCBI lineage: Eukaryota > Metazoa > Chordata > Aves > Bucerotiformes > Upupidae > Upupa > Upupa epops. Next base: position 22,626 of record VZRI01012827.1, on the reverse strand, counting down.
GTTCATTAGAACAGACTCCTGTTCTACTGGACACAGTGCTGGGGTCTGCAACTGTTGGAGAAACCTAAGGAAGGAAATAGTACCTTAATATGCAGCAAACAAATGAGCAGTTGAAGTGCTGTGTGGAAGCCTCACATTGTCCCCCTCTGTGATTCTATATCCTGCACACCCAAACATGTCTGGAGGCTGGTTTACCTGCACTAAAAGCTTTTCCTGCCCACACATTCACCTCAATCTGGGTAGCTTACATGGCTCCCCATCTGGTTGTGTTGTCATAAGAAGGAACACAGCTCACCTACCCTGCTTCTGACACCCATCTTGGGATGTGACGAATCCTGCTCTGGAGCTACTGGTTTCTCTCTGCTTCCTGTTCAAAGAGCTGAGCCAGAGCAGCTCAGGTGATTTTGGTTCTGAAATTTCTCTCATAAGTCAGGCACTTAAAATGTCATCCTTCAGGTGGGACTGTTTTACCCCAAGGATCCACCATCCGTATCCTCAACAGGCTGAGTACAACAGACTTGTTCTCCATGCCTCCCTCCCTCTCTGGGGATTTCAGTTGTCGGTGTTTCCTGAGACAGAAATAAAAGGTCTCCCAGGCTGTAAATAGATGTTTTGCAAGCACATATTTTTCTCTTTGTGTCTATGGAAAGCACATGATGCCAGGGAAGTTATTTACTTCTTATGGTATCTCTGAAACCTTTAATGCATAAATATAAACAGCCTGTAATGAAGTGGGACTTCACATTGAAAAAAACCAAGGAAGCACTTTTCCACAAGTTCTTGGTGAGCAAAGGAATTTATAAGTGACGTGTTCTTACCTTGTTACTCCAGACTATCAGAGATTCAGTCTGGCTCATACAGATCAGCTAAACAAATAGTCCTTCCCTTCCCAGAAATGCCGTTTAATCGAACTGCCGTGTGTCTCAGGAAACGAGCAGAGCAGGTCAGTCTGGGAGGTTTCAAAAGGCAAAACACAGCCATAAATTATTGAATGGGTGATAGAACTCAAGGGAGGGAGGAAGATTTGTCACTCATCTTACATTCAATTTATAGCTTCAACATCTCTTTTTCATTAGCCAAAACAAAACCTGGGTCCAGACAGAGACACTCACAGTTTTCTAGATACTTGATAAAGATTTTCCTAGAAAACTGAAGCAGTCTTCCACTCATTCTACATCTTCTTTACAAACAAATTCCACAGAGGCCACTTCTTTAAAAAGCTTATTCTTTGTGAAAAGATTTCAAACATGGTGAGTGTAACAGGACTGCTTGAGATGCCTCCAGGCATTTATCCAATCCTTCTCCATGAAAAGGGATTAATGTTTTAATTCTTCAAACTATTTTCTATTTCTTGGATTTGTTTGCTGCCTTCTATTTATTTATTTATTTATCTTTCTCTTGGCTACATCCTTGATTTCTCTTCAGTGAAGGTGTTCTCTCATAGCTCTGCTGTTTGATGATCCCAAAGAGACAGTTATTCTGCAGGCAGCAATTCTGAACAACCTGACCTAGGTAGAGATGTCCCTGCTTGTGTAGGGAGGTTGGACTAGATGACCTCTGGAGGTCCCTTCCAGCCTGAAACATTCTATGTTTCTATGGAATGGAGCACTAAGTAGCCGTTTGTAAGACAGTGATGCAAAAAAGTTCCCATCTAGGATCCTGGACACTTTGTGTGAAGTGCTAGACCCAGTGGGACTGAAACCATCCCACAGAGAGAGTGGCTGTGGGGAGCAAGGAGGGAAGGATGGTACTTCAGCAGGTGTTTCAGCTTTGCAGTGCTGCACTTGCAGGCACGCCTGTGTTTCAGCTTGTTCAATGTGAGAAGCCACAAGTCACTCTGTTAAGATTCTTAATTAAGACATCTCTCCAAATCTCCAAAGTCCTTTTTTCCAACAGTTATGCAACCCACCCCTCACACCAGAACTCCTTTCATGGAGTTGGGAGACTTACAGACAGGACAGGGTAGTTGCTGTTCAGTGAACAGGGTCAGGTCTCCTGGTGTCTTCACTTGTGCTGTGAGGTCATCTGGGGAAGTATAGTGACCCCCAAGCTTGCACACAGACCCCCTCAATCTCAGGTTCATACTAATAGCTAGTAATAACCCCACAAATTATTCCACTGCTTACATCAACGGGGAACACCATGCTGCTTCACCAAGCAATGAACACACCTTTCCCACACCCCCAGCACCCTTTGTCAGTGCTGATTCTCCAGCTCTGATCACATTTGCTTAAGGTGCTCCCACACTGGGATCACTCTGGTGGTTCCACACACCAGTAGCTCACATGAAAAACAAGAGAAATATGGAGCAGGGGGCTGGGACTGTGAACTAGTTGGAGAAAGACCTTCCTTCCCCTTCTGTCTCACTCAGCTCTGTTCCTAACAGCCAGCATCCCCTCACTCCTCTGAGCATCCCCACCCCATCTGGATTTCTTGCACTGGCACAAGGGGATGCAGCACCCAGCGTGGGCAGCACCTAGCTATAGGTACAGACCAACCCTGGGTCAGGCAAGCCAGGGCCATCTAAAGCCACAAGATCCTTCCCAGACAGGAATTCCTGAATCCATGAAGTCCATGAAAACTTCCCACCTTTGGTGCTAGCTGTCTTCTGTATCTGGAAATGGGTACTGGGTTCAGAATTGACCACAGGGGGATGACAAGGAAAGAAAGGGTTGTGTAAGCCTCATTTCATTAGGAAGAAGAAACAATTAAGCTTAAAAACCCCTTCCACAGGGGGTCAGGATGCAGCTGACCAAGGAGAGTCACGGCTTACATCCCCTCAGCCTCTGAGGTCCAAGCCCGATGCACACCCCGAGCCCACGATGTTCAGCCACAAGAGGGAGATCGAAGCCACCGAAAGCACCCCGGAGGCTCGCGGGGTTTGGATGGGAGTGGGGACCCACCTGCTGCAGCCACAGCACCCCAGCACCCCACAGCATCCCAGCTCCCACATCGTGCTGGTTCCAGTGCACGTGAGAGCCACAAGGTTCCCTCCCAGGCTCTGTTGGAGGTTAAAGTCGGATTCTCCACTCCTGAGAGCAGGAGGGTGTTTCCCTCAACCTGGGAAGTAAAGGACACTAAAAATGGACTTGTGTAGATCATAGAATCATAGAATCTTCAAGGTTGGAGAAGACTGTCAAAATCATCAAGTCAAATCATCTGCCTTACAACCCTCAATCAGTAACCCAGCTCCTGGAACACCCTGCCTGCCCATTTGTTGAATGATACCGATACCAATGCAGATAATTTGATACCAAAGCAGCAAAGAGAGCAGTAAATAACAAATGAGATTCAAATGAACTTGCCACTACAAAAAGAAAAGGAAATGAGCAGAAGAGTCTCTTTTCCCCTGTAAGTGGAAGCAGGTTGGGGCAATTGACCCCTCTCTCTATTACAGGCAGTAATTGCTTAATTATCCTGGATAAAAATATCCCATTATCCACAAGGCCTAATGAGCCTTGGCAATACTTCAGGGGCCTGCATTTGTAAGGAAGAAGAGGAATTGCAGCCTGGAGCCACGTTTGGTAGGGCCAGACTAGCACAAGAGGCAGGACACCCTATAGCCAGTCCAGTGATGTCAGTGGAACAGTCTGTGTAAGTCAGGCAGTGACACAGCAACATCATTAAAAGTGATGGTTCATTAAATGACAAAATCACTGACCATGGACTCAGTTTTGTTAGTTTCTACCCACTGCCTGGCTCCAGCAAGCACTAGGTTGGGATTTTTTTGAAGTGCTGACTTTGATTTTGACCAAGACCTGCTCCCTGAGGACTGGGATTTCCACGGGGTTACATTTGGGCAGCTCCAAAGTCCAGTTCTCTAAAAGTTTAGCCTGGCTAAATGTGCTTTTCCATCTTTTAGGGAAAATGTTCCAGCCTGAATGGTGAGGACTTTGTCCACGGCCCAGTCAGTCGCCAGCAGAGGGGGAAGGAGCAGCAGAGAAAAAGAGAGGAGTCACCTGGAGGAGAAATCCTAAATATCATGGTGACAAACCAGAGTTCTTGTCACTTCACCCAAACCTGTGTCTCTGTAATCTCAGCAACCCTTTCCTGGTGCCCAGGAGGCAGGAGATGAGATGGAACAGAGGACAAGGTGTCCTGGGTGGATGGTGGGATGCAGCAATGAAACCATGAAGAGAGCAGTTCTTGAGCCCCAATGCAGACCACCCCACACAGCAGCAGCAGGGCTTGACACTGGTGGGAGAAACTCGTGGCTAACACTTTATACAGGACTTTTCGTTAATGAAGTTTTCAAAACCTCCATCCCATGGAGAGTCTGCTATCTACAGAAAGAGATTGGGCCTGTCCTGAGACTGGGAAGGATACGGAGCTGAGGCAGGGTGCGACGCACCTCTGTCCCAAGGATGTGGTTTTTCCTTCTGTAGCACCACCCGGCTTTAATTACAGGTTTCATGTTTACATGGCTCAAGTCAGAGCAGAAGTTCCCCACCTTCACAGAATACATCATTTCCCTTAAGATACAGAGCAATTTTCAAACTTAGGTGCATTTAACTTTCAAAAGCCTTGAGATGGGGGGGTTGGGATTTTTTTTTTAGGAGGAAGGAAGAAAAGCTATTTCTGCATTTCAAAGGAAGGGGATGGGTTTTCTAGGTGGCAATGCTCCCCCTCCTTTTTCAATCAACTTTTTATAGGATTGCTCTGTGAAAAATAAATATCCCATATCAGCTTTATTTGAGCATAATTGAATATCTATCAACCTCTCTGCCTATCTAACCATCCTTGTACAGTGCTGGAAACACCAATCTCTGACATAACAGCAGGCCTGTTGGAATTTAAAATTAAATTATGATGGCCATTGTTAATGGATGTTCATATGCTACAATGCTGAAGCTATAGAAGAAAATTGATAGTTTATCTAGATAGATCATCCAACCCGTGAGATAACATTCAGCGCTGCCAATAAAGGCACAAATTTTCCTGCATGTCATGCCCTGCAGGAGCAGAGCTCTACTGTCTCTGCAATCAAGGTCTTCCCAACCTGACAAATACCTACAAGTCACTGGATAATGGATTTTTCCTCCTCCTCCTCCCATCACAACTGTGTTCAAGCTGTACAAGCCAGCCTCTGAAATCACATTAGAGCTCCGCTAAACTTCACAAGAGCTATCGTCATCACACTGCTGTCTTTGTTTAGCTGTGTTGTGTCTGTTGGAGAAAGACTGGGCAACTTAAAAAATTGGGCACCTGTTGGTCAGACAGCTCAGGATGGATGAGAAAGTGAGAACCAGGCAGGTACTGTAGTGACTGGTGGGTTAATTTTCCTTCCCTTCATTTAAATTCACACCCTTTGCCTTTCTGCTTTCAATATATTCAGAAACTAGAAGGGAAAATTACTCCCGTGGTGTTTGCTGTTGCACAGTAAAGCGCTGGATTCCTCCAGCAAAAGAAAAAAAGCTTTCTCAGCTCTAAGCATGGATTATACACTCTGAAAGGTTAGAAATTAAACAAATGTGGTGCCAGGAAAAATGCAGAGCACAGCCCTCTGTGTTCACCTGCACAACAAGAAAAACAGAAAGAACCCTCCATGTGCTGGAAATGACGGCCTGCTGATGCCCCTTGGACATGTGGCTGTGGCCAGCATCAGCCCAGCCAGGCTTCTGAGCATGTTTCCACTAGGGGTTGCTCAGGACATCCCATAATTTGCTCACAGATCACACCAGAGACCTGGAAAAGCAGGAGGGGATGGGGGGTGCTGAGCCTGGCACCTTAGCCGAGCACATCAAAGCAGCTCTGGGGAGTGGTTATGAACGCTAGTACTCTCATAGCTCTGAAACATTTAATTTCAGGTAGAAAACCTGAATTTATGAGCTGTTATAATTACAGCCAATGCTCCTCGATGAGATCTGAGGAGTTCTGGATGTGCTGTGGCATAGGTATGAACTCATTGCCTGGAGATTTGCAGTCTGCCAATAAGAGCAAGTAGAGACAAGCGTGCTCATACAATAGTCTCTTGGCCTCTCTGGCTGGTGTTTTACCCACTTGAACACAAACTAGAACAATTAAATAGCTCTCGACTGGTTCTCAGCCTGCTGGACAGAAAGGACTATGAATTCTGAAGAAAGGCAGCAGGGAAATTAATTAAAAGGAGCATTTGCTTCTATCCCACAGGGGGTTGCAGCAGCCATACAGCCAACCAAAGGATGGAGGAAAAGCTTCAAACCATTTCCCTTTGTCCTATTGCTGGATCCCATCAGAAGTCCCATCAGAAGTGCCCAATGCCTGCAAAACTACCCAAAACTACTTTGTGCCTATCCCTTTCCCTGGATTTCCCCTCCTGTAGAGCATCCACATTTCTTGGTCTGGGAGAGGTAAAAGCTGTTGTGCTTCTTGTCTCCATTTGTGAAGTTGTCAATTCCCAGCTCATCTGACACCACCTCCAGATCCTCCAGGGCTCCAGATCATAGAATCATACAACAGCTTAGGTTGGAAGGGACCTGCTCAACTACTGATCAGCTACTGAACATCCCTGCCACGGGCTGTGACGCCTCTCAACCAGACTTGGTTGTTCAAGGTCTCATCCAGCCTGGCCTTGAGCACCTCCAGGGAGGGTGCAGCCACAGACTCTCCAGGCAATTGATTCCAGAGTCTTTGTACCCCTGCACTGAAGAATTTCTTTCTAAGATCTAGGTTGAATCTCCTCTCCCTCAGTTTCAAACCATTTCCCCTTGTCCTGCTGCTGGATCCCCTTGGGAAAAGTCCCTCAAAAGTCAGCAACACCAATCACAGCAGTAATTACCCTGCACTTGACACTGACCCAGGGTGACACCTAGGAATTTCATGAGCAGACTTGCTTGATGAGAGAGGGGCTTCCCACACCCCTCAATTAAAGCCATAAACCTGTGATACAAGCATCTACCCTTTGCTTGGTGAAGCCCCAAGAGATCATCAACTCATGAACCAACCCTGTGTGTGCAAATAACTGGGTTAGACACAGTCCTCTTTCTATTTTTCACCCCTTGTTTTCTTTCTTCTGTCTCTGAGTTCAAATACACCCAGCAGGAGCTGTCTGAAGCTCTCTGTTCTCCAAGCACCATTGCGTTTTCAGGGTGTAAAAGCATGATCATTATTTCTATCACAGCACAGTCTGCGGGTCACAACCAAAGCCAGGGTCCTGAGCCAGGTGCTGCGTGGAGCCACAGCCTCATCCCCACTCACTCATGCAAATAACCACAGCAGTACTAACAGCTTACATTAGATTTTCCAAGTCTCAGCCCAACTCTCCAAACTCGCTTTTGCAGGACCCATCTGCCATGCTGGAAAGACAAGATGCTGTCTTCTCTGGACCAGGCCAACCTCAGCCCCACAACCCAAATACTTCTGCATGGAGCCTGGACTGTGTGTCCTACACACTGCAGAGACAAGAAAAAGAGATAGAAAATCAAGTCTTCTTGTGTCTCCTGCTGAGCCTTCTCCACATCCCCCCTCCCCTCTCATTGTACCTAGTGCTGTAGTAGATAACTTGCTGGCATGTTCGTGTTTTAAGCAGGTTTTCCCATGAATATCACATAACCTTGGTCTCTCAGAGCAGCGTAATGGAGACTGCTGCACTTTCCATGCTTGGCCACATTAAGAGATGGTAGTGAAGCAAGGAGATGATATTTTGCATGACTTGCAGAACTCACAGATTCCTGCTGTGCTGTACACACTCCCTGAGCTGCAGTTCTGCTGCACAGGTCAATCACAGCTTCACCTCTATGCTGTGGCTACAGCTCTGGGTGGGAAAAAGATTATCAACATCAACATTTTTACACTTCTTTTCTGAGGGGAAACTTGGAAGACATCAAAATATCATAACAGTGCCAATGACAGCCTCAGCTGTGAGACACCTCTCCTCTGGATCATTACCTGTTGGCTTCAATTGCAAGTAGTTTTATCAGCCTTTGGACATGTAATCTGAAACTGAGCATCTACTGAGCTTTAGAGAAGTGGGTAAGGCACAGCCTGGCATGTCTGTGCTGCTCAGGCTGGGTGCCAGGTGCCCATAAGCTTCAGCAGCTCAATGTCAGAAGCTGCATCCATCAGGGAATTAAAAACTTTGGTGTCTACGTTCTGGTAGTTCCCTCGGCTCCCACCTCTACTCATGGCACAGGAATCAACATTTCTAATGATGCCTAGGCAGGCAATATCAATGAATCTCAGAATGTGTTGGATTGGAAGGGACCTTCAAAGGGCATCCTGTCCAAACCCCCAGCACTAAGCACAGCCACCTCTCACCAGATCAGATTGCCCAGAGCCCAAATCAGCCCGACCTTGAACGGCTCCAGGCATGGGGCCTCCACCCCCTCTCTGGGCAGCCTGTTCCAGGGATCCCCCACCCTCAGATTCAACAACTTTGTCCTGTCCAGCCTCACTCTGTCTTTTTCCAGCTTCAAACCAGGACGCCTCATCCTGTTGTTGCCTTCTCTTGGGAACAGTCTTCCCCAGCCTTCTGACAGCCCCTTTCAGGAGTCAGGAGGTGGAATATCACCACAAGTTATTAACCACTGGCCCCATTTGTCCTCATCTCTGTAAGTGAATTGTGCAAGCAAAACCCCTCTTCCACACTCCCCGAAGAGCCCTTATTCATCCCTCCTACCTGGAGCAGCTCCAGCCCCTTGCTGCCCCCTAAACTATGCCAAATGTTTTCAGGGAGGGCCAGAAGGATTAAACAGCCTCACACCCACTATCCCTCTCTGTGTCTCTGTTTCAGAGTGAAAAACAAGCTAGAAGCAGGAAGAATGATCAACAATCTCTCCTTATAAGTTTAGTGCCAAGTCTTGTACAGTCTAGCCCAGGATCTCAGCTGGGGCTGCTCAAAGCATCCTTAGAGCTCAGAGAAATCAAATATCCCCAGCAGATCTGGGTGCTCTTCTGAATTGGGCTTTGTTTTCAGGGAAGAAATCAAGGTTGAATAATGCTGGTGAGATGTGAAAAGCAATAAATATCAAGCTCTCAAGGGGATGAAGCTAGAGTTAAAAAAAGGAGGGGGAAATAGCAAACTGCAGTGTGTTTAGTAGGTTTGTTTCCCATAGGTGGGAAATCACTACAAGGGAGGTGGAAAGCTGTGAATGGGCAGGCAGAGGCTCCATTCTCACTGAGAGTGCACCTTCCCTTCCAGGGCTTAAATCACCCATAAATGGCAAAAATTGTGTTTTGGTCTAAACATTTATGTTCAGGAAATTACTGACGTTCAGCCCTTCTTTAACATGTTGAGGGAATTGCCTGAATCAGATCTAGCTAAGAACAGCTGTTACATGGTGTAGAACATCAGACCTATTAATATTACCCTTCCCTTCCCTTCCCTTCCCTTTTTCTTTTCTCTTCCCTATCCCTTTCTTTTCCCATCACAAGCCAGTATCACCACTGAGATTTCACTACACAGACCTCTTGGACCAGTTCTCCTCTCTTGTCCATTCCAGGCACCTCAGAAGGTCTCATGAATTGCAGCACATGGGTGGTCTATGCTGAGTCTGCCCCCCTGGCAGGAGGAAATTGAATCCCTGGGTAAGATGGGAGCTGCCATGGCAGAGGTAGCACAACCATCTTTTCCAGGCTTAAAAACACATGGGCTGTTCGAGCTTCTTCGACATTTTGCAGGAAGTCAGACCTGATGGTCACATGGGTCACTGAGCTCCTGGTTCTCCCACTATACACTGGTGATGCTCATTATCCAAAACAGCATCTCACTTTCCAGCCCTGACCAGACCAAGTGTAGGTGACCTGAGCACACTGGGGGGCCTGGACACTGTTTGCAGGGGTGTGGGGGGATTTGTTTGGTTGTGTCAGAAATTATTTTGGGGCTAAAATTGAGGTCATTGTCACTTGGAGCTGAGAGAAACTGCCCTTCTGTATCCTGAGAAACCTGTTTTAGGTTGGAAAAGACGTCAGGCATCATCTAGTTCCAACCCTCTGCCTCGGGCAGAGACACCTCTCACCAGATCAAGATGCCCCAAACCCCATACAGACATTTCCAAATGTTGTTCTGTAGAAACACAGAGATCCAACAAGGTGATAGAGCTTCTGCCATGGAGGTGTTTAACATACATCAACAAGTCTGGTCCCTGGGAAAGGGGGGTGTTCCCTGCTGTACCCCAGTCTGCACTGTCTGCTCCTGAAACGTGAAGGCAGTAATGGTGCTGCTGCTGGCATTAATTAGGAACCTGGGAAGTGGGTTTTCATCCTGCTTCTGTTTGCTTTTTAATCAAAGCTGTGTGGGCTGTCGCAGGCAGGGGGGATGTGAGGGTAGATGCTTCTCTAATGTCTGTTCATAAGCGATTTGGAGGACTTTGAAACTGGATTCTCGGTGGCAAGCCAGTGGCTGGTTAATTAACAGCCGCAGGAAAGAGCCACAAAGCTACAAAGATCTTCTGCCAGGTCTGACTGGCCAAGCAAAAAAACAACATTCAAATCCAGGAGTAATTCAATTGTGCCTGAATTGCCACCGCCGGGACCTTTGTGCCATCATTTCTGTCACAGCAAACTGGATGAGAAAATGTCACCGGTCAGATTTGCTGGGATGCTCTGGTGTATAAGTAACTGTGGAAGATGCTGGACAACACACAAATCAGACCTTTTTGATTCAACTTGTTCTGGAAAATCCTGGCAGAACCAAGCAGGGTTGCAGACCACTGTTAGCCACCTTGGAGAGCCCTAACACCTTCCCACAGGGGGCACAGGCAGAGGCAGGAGAGGTCTCCCTGCTTCCCAAGGCACTGCAGCCATCATGAGACAACTTGGATGAGGATCAAGCCCTGGGTAAGAAAATAGATCCATAGAATGTGTTGGTCTGGAAAGGACCTTTAAAGGTCTACTGCAGTAAGCAGGGCCATCTCTAACCAGATTAGGTTGCCCAGAGCCCCAGCCAGCCTGACCTGGAATAGCCCCAGGGATGGGGCCTCCACCGCCTCTCTGGGCAGCCTGTTCCAGGGATCCCCCACCTTCAGATTCAACAGCTCTGTCCTCCTGTCCAGCCTCACTCTGCCCTTTTCCAGCTTCAAACCAGGACCCCTCATCCTATTGTTCTCTGCCCTTGGGAACAGCTTTCCCCAGCCTTCTGACAGCCCCTTTCAGGGGTTGGAAGGTCACTATAAGGTCCCCTTGGAGCCTTCTATCCAGGCTGAACAACCCCAACTCAGTTCTCCATAAACTCCATCCAATCCAGCAGAAAGCTGCCTCCCTGAACACACAAAACACATCACTGACATCAGTCTGGGTTTTCTAAGTAATCAATCATGTGAACGCGAAATATGCCTAAGTGAAGAATTAAGGCTGATGAACTCTCCTGGAGTGACAGTTAGACACCTAATCACTTGCAATAGTGCAAAAACGCTGATCCCAGAGAGGGGCCGTGCAATGGAAAATGAAGTGGAATCACTAAAGCCTCCCAAAACATAAATCACAGTAGAATTTATTAATCACATGAAATACAAACAGTCATAAATCTACCACAAACAAGCAGGCCAGGCCATCCAGAGAAGCAGGGGGAAATAAAAAGGAGAGGAATGAAAAAAGATGCCACAAAAATCAGGAGAATGAGAAGGCAGAGACAGAGGAGCAGTGCTTAAGTTTGACTTCTCAAGAGAAAGATTCATGCCCATTCTTCTGCAGTTGTTTGTGTCAGTGGTTGTACGGACAGTGTCACAGGCAGCAGCTCACTGGGGTTTTGGTCACCTATTAAAGCAGGTGATGGGCAAAGCCCTTGGGAATCCATGCTCCTGAAAGCTAGTGTGGTGTCAGACAAGGGGTTGTTCATCCAGAGCTCAAATTGCTGCCTGTTAATTGGTGATATCGCATCCATCCCCACTGGTATTGATGGTCTTACTGATGGTATCACACCTGTCCTCACTGATGTGAGCTCCGAGATCACACATAGCGTCAGTGATGGGCAGCTGCTTGGCAGGCACAACTTGAGTGTCTTCATTGGTGATGATGAAGCATCAGTTACTGTGGGAGATGAATTAACCTCGAAGTGGAAAGCTGCAGTTTCAGCTGAGGCTGCCCCTGGCAGAAGGTGATTTTTAAGTAACCTCTTGATTGGTAGCAAATGTTCATTTCTGGAGGGGTTCAGCAAGCGTGCAGACATGGTGTTTCAGGAGGTGGTTTAGTGGTTCAGGGTCGTGGAGTTGATGGTTGAGCTAGGTGATCTTAAAGGTCTTTTCCAACCTTAATGCATCTTTGATTCTATTGCTCTGAAATGTATGAGTAGTTTAAATAAATTCAGGAAATGGATTTGGAAGTAAAAAAATAAGGGTTCAAAGAGGAAAGGAGTGTTGAAGAACAGATGGGTGTGGAGTCCTCCTTCAGCCTCCTTACCTTGGCTCTGGGGTAGTGATGCAGGAGGTACAAGAGCCCAGCAACAGAAGGTGGGAGCCCACCACCCTCCCCCAGGAGACAGCCATGAGCATCTGACAAGGTGAATGCTCACAGCCTCTCTCTTGCTGATTTTCACTTTGGATTCACAATTAAACCTTCACAGGAGCACAGGAGTCATCCTGTCAGGGTCTGTCTTTGGGGACCACTCACTGCTGGGTTTAGAAACTGCTTCTGGCAGAAAAGCATCCATCTACTCATCTGACACTAGCTTTCAGAGGGATTATCCTCCAGGTGGTATTTTCTCTACCCATGTGCACTTTTCTCTTAGGATCACACTTGGCTTTGAGCTATAAACTAACATGATATTTTGCAAATCATGGCTCGTAGAATGTGTTCTGTGTTTCATTGGGTCATATCCAGTCATCTTCAGTTTTACTGTGACCACAACTCTTCCACTTAGGACAATTGCATCACATCTCCTGCCTCCCAGGGTGGGCATCCTTGCCTTTAATCTCCAGGGCATCCTGCTGTAAATCTTCTCCAGCCTCTCCACTGCAGCAAAACAAAGAGCCCAACTCTGCAAGTTGGCTGAAAGGACTCTTTGTTCTCTTCCTGTCGTTCGGGACTGCAGCACAACTTTCCAGACGACTAGGAACCACTTCAAGTTTTACTTGTTGTTTTGGGGCTGGGGTTTTTTGGCCTTTAGTAATTCTAGTAATTTCCAGCTACTTGCAGCAACCTTTTTGCGTGTGAAAAGTTCAAAGTGTCAGACTGTGATAATTTTCACCCAGGCATCCTAAAATTATTTGCTACAGTGAGCAATGACCCAGTTGTGCTAATTTTTCATCATCTTGGATTACTGGGAAATCCGTAGGAAATTGGAGGGATGCCAGGAGTGTTCAGAAAGAGTGAGTGGGATGTGGATGTTTACTGCTGGGTTAACTTTATGCTGGTCCATGAAAACTAAGTGAGAGGCTGCTCAAGGTCTCAAAAGGGAACAAGTAGTGAGGATGTGATTAACACAAGTCAATAAGTTTTGTTATTTTATTCTTCTCCTTTGTTTTTGCCCAGAAATAGGTTGAGTAAAAAGAAGAATTGATTTCTGCTGAGCTTTGGGTATCCTGTTGCACAACATTCTGATATATTTATAATGAACTCGGTGCCAAATTAGCAGAGTGTTTGTTAAATGGGCTGAGGTTGGGTTAGCTGACAGCTCTCAAAAAGCAGTTAGTGGCAGGGAGGCATCGCTGAATGAGGATGTTAACTGTGATTTCTGCCAAGACCACTTCCAGGCCAAGTTATTCAATATTTTTAGCAATGATGTGGAAGAAAATCACTGCTGATAATTACAGATGTCACGAAGATCGGCAGAGCAATTAACAATGGTGGAGATAGTGCAGAGTAACCTGATTTCCTTAATAAATCAGGTCCACTCAAACAATGTAGAGTTTGAATAACAACAAATTCAAGGTCATTTACTGAAAGAAAACCAAATGAAGGCCACGACTCTAAAATAAAAACTCTTTGTGGAATAGTCGTAGTGTAGTAGTTTGGAATATTTGAGGAATAGTTTGTGGACCAGTCCAACGGGGGGAGTAGGATTGGGTTGCTGTGGTGGGCAGCTGGGCAACAGACCTGAAAAACAGGTATGTGTGATGCTGGGAAATACTGTTTGGGGAGTTTAAAAGTGGGAGTTTGGAACTGACTTTCCCTCTGCTCATGGCTGGAAGAAGGTCCTCATTTTTGGTGCTGACATTTCAAAAAGGTTATTAATAATTAGAGGGGGGGGG
>VZRI01012817.1:26707-38028 GCA_013397515.1 Upupa epops | reverse complement strand
GCCCCAATTAATGGTGCAAAGGAAGAGGCGAGGCCAAGATCAACTTCTTGGCTTTATCACTCCACACACCAACACAAGGCACTCCTGCACCTGGTCTGGGCAGGAAAGCTGGTGCAGCCAGGCTGGAGGCAAAGGAAGGCTCTGGGGCACCCCAGGATTGGCCTCCTGCTCCAGGAAAGCAGGGACCCTCTAGAGAGGGGCAAAGAGATGAGGATGCTGTCTCCCTCCCTGGGTGACAGAGCTGCTCATGAAGGGGCACTCTCCATCCCCACCAGCCCCTATGTCTCCTGCACAGTTTGAGCAGCAGCTGCAGGCACATGAATTACAGAGAGTACAACGCTAGCACCGAGGTGTGGCACTGCACTGGTTCCAGGGGATTTGGGTCTCTGTCAACCCTGTGCTTGCTGTGTCCCACCAGCCCCAGTCTCACCCTTGCCATCCTCTCCAAAAAAACCACACACTAGAAAAGCAAAACAAGGGAAAGGTCCTGCGTGGCTTTGAAAGGGGAATCAGGGCTGGAAAAGGAGCTTGGAGTCAAAGAGCTGCCAGCCAAAGGAATGCCCTGGCATGGGGCAGGGGACTCAGCTCCTCAGCTCAGGCACTGAGTGCATTTCCCCCAAGCCTTCATGTTCAGCAAGAGTCCCTCTAGCCAACAAAGGGAGGCTAAGGAGGCTACAACTGCACTTTCCTGCAAAAAAGATGCGTGGGTCAAACCCGAACGCCTCCTTCCAAACAGGAAACACACACCTGCACAGAATTGGACAGCTGAGACTTTTGTAGGCTCCAGGCTTGGCCTGGTTTGCACTGCCCCAGCGTGGTACTCCCTAGGTGCTCTCAGGCCTGGTAGAGGGGCACAACACGGTCAATGGGCCCCCGGCAGATGGGGCAGAGACGGGCAGGTAAGGCTTGGAAGCAGCGGAAGCAGCAGCAGATGTGGCCACAACCCAAGAGGACGCACTCACGAGGCTGGGTCAGGCAGATCACACATGAGTCCTCCAGCCCCCCATCCATGGCCTCTTCGTCATGCAGTTCCTTGTCCTCACTCTGCTGCTTGAGGCGGGCACGGCGGTAGGCACGGCACAGAGCGTGCAGGAGGACAGCCAGCGCCACCCCGGCACACAGCACAGCTGCCCCCTTCCAGATCCCCCTGGCTGACTCCAGCTCTGCCAGCACAGTCTGCCAGTCCCCCAGGCACAGGAAATACTCGCCCCCCTGGGCTGGTGGCTCGAGGTGCAGGGAGCCATCGGGGTGGAGGGTCAGCTCCCCAATGCCTGTCAGGCCAGCTCCCACGCGCAGCATTTCCTCTGTCTCCAGGATGCCCTTGGGCTTCTCCCCACTCAAGTACTGGCCCAGCAGGTCACGGAAGCCATGGGCTGGCTGCTGAAAGCGCTCGTACACTGTCTCCAGCGGCAGCCAGACGGCTCGCAGCGGGCTCTCCACACTCACACGTGTCACTGCCTCGGTGTCTGGTGAGGTCAGCAAGAAGGGAACAGTGTAGACCTGCTCAGAGAGCACTCGCTCGCTCTCACTCCTGAAAGCAGACAGTACAGTGCTCGGATATGGACAATGCAGAGGAACTCTCAGCTCCTGGGGCTAAGCCAAGAATAGGAACTCAAGACTTTAGCAGTTTTCTGCCTCTCAAGTGGTCCCAGATGATGGATGGTCTGGACCCACTGGTGCAAGCCCACCCTTGTTATCCCACCCCAATGCTCACCAGCTCCGGGCCAAGCTGTTCCAGATCAGACGATGTTCTTTCAGAAGCAGTTTCTGGATCACGCCCTGCAGCCCTTCATGGTAATGGCTGGTCAGTGCAGCCTTGGCTGGCAGCACTATGCCTAAAGATCAAGTGAAGTACTATGGATGAAGGATGAACACCCAGTCGTTATTCCTGTTGCAGAGCCACAGGGTGTCCTTACCTTCCAGGGCAACATAAGGCAGGCACCTCCCATCAGATGCAGACACCAGCACTGGTAAATCATCATCAACCTGGAGTTTTGGGGCCTCCTGGAAGAGCAGGGAGAGACAATGAATGTGGGTAGGGACAGGCTGTCAGGCAGAGAGCTTTGTGGGGATCTCTGGCAGGATGTGACCCACTTGGTGCTGGGCATCATAACATTGGTAGAGGATGCAGTGTGCTCCTGTCATCAGGCGCACCCAACGCAAAAGGTCTGGGATGGGCAGTGTAGGTCAGCAGGGAAGGGGCAGTGGGTAGGAAAACATCTGAGAGACAGGGCTACCTGTATGCGTGCCATGACTCTGGCTTTCTTCCTGTACAGGTAGTAGAAGAGACCAGAGAAGGCGATGCTGGAGCCCAAGCACAGCATCTCTCCAAGCGTGATGGCCGGCGGCTCCATGGTGCCTGGCTCTGTGTTCTGTGCTGCAAGGTGAGCGTGTGGGCTGTGGTGCCCCCAGGGCAGGGATCCTTGTCCCCACGGCACAGCTACTGTGGCCCTGGCCCGATCCCAAACCTCTTGTCCATCTTGGGCCCGCTCTGCCCTGCCCCCGTGACCCGGCCCAGCGCCCGCGACCCGGCCCGAGTCCTGCACCCAGGGGTCCGCCTAGACCCGTCAATGCTAGCCCGGGCCCGGCACCCCTAGTCCGGGCCAAGCACCTGCGCTAGGACCCGGCACAGCCCCTCCGCTACTGCCGGCCCAGCCTCGCTGCCCTTGCTGACCCCAGGCCGAAGGCGCCCAAGCCTGGGCCCTGCCGCACTGCCTGCTGGGAAATGGAGTCCGCCATGGCTGTGCGAAGGCGAGGAGGGCCGTGTTTAGAACTACAACTCCTAGCGTTCCCCGCGCCGGACTACAACTCCCGTCAGGCCTTGCGTCCGGCGGCCGAGAGACTACAGCTCCCTGCGGCCTTTGCTGGGTCACAGTGCCTCGGTGCGGTGTGGGCTGGTATGGGGCTCGGGACCGTGCGGTGGGAGGTCCCGGCCGGGCCAGCCCCCGGTCAGTGCGGGGTTATTCTGCTGTCGTCCCTTCAGAGGGGGCAGTAGGACTCCCGGGCTGCTGTTTCCGCCCCGACACCCGCACCTTACTGCAGGCGGCCCTGTCCGAGCCTGCCTCCCGCCCCACCCAGAGCCGTTCTCGGTGTCCCCCCCGGCTAACCTGTGAGCTGGTACCTGAGGGCGCTCCCGTCCCGCTCAGACCCTACTGCGGCTGCAGGGTACGGAGTCAGTCCTGCTCCCTCCATCTGCTTCTCCAGACATCGCCCTCACCGCTCTTTTCCGCCCCGGACCCTCGGGATTTCCCAGGCCCCGCTCCCGGTCCTCGGGGTGTCCCATCTCCCCCGCGTTCCCCGGCTCTTGGGTTACACCCCCGGTGCGATCTCACCTCTCCCCCTCACCCCGATACCGTGAAGGAGCCGGAGCCGCCACAGTACATGGAAACTGCTTTTACTCGTTAAATAAATTCAGCAACAGCCACCCCCAGCCGAAGGCACCAGAGTCCCCGCTGCCGTCCGCTGGTCCCAGCAGAGGTAGATGGGGAAGCCAAGCCGGACTGGGAGTGGGCGAGGGAAGTGGGGGGGGCTTGGTTTCAGTGGGACCCTTCTGACCTTCCCGCCCAGGGGATGGAGGTGGGAGGGGGGGGAAGGTGCTGGGGGGACTGAGCTATGGCCATCGCTAGCGAGTCAGGGTTGGGCGGCAGAGCTGCGATTTTGGGGATGGCACGGCTTATCTGCTGGCCCTGAGGGGCCCCCAGGCTCTGGGTTGGGGCTGCGGTGGGTGCCCGCTGCGGGGCCACGTGTGCTGGGGAGGGGGCAGAGGCGGGGCGGTGTGCGGTGTGTGTGCGCGGTTGAGGGGGCCGCGGCGGAGGGTGACCAGGGGTGGCCATGCTCTCTGCCCGTGGACCAGCTCCGACAGCCGGCGAGGGCCAGAGCGTCGCCCCTCCGTCCCCAGCACCCTCCCTGTCCCTACCACACCTCACAGTGTTGACCGGGGTTCATGGGGGAGCCCAGCGGGCAGCCGAAGTGCTCGACAAAGTCCCGGGAGTTGCTGAGGGTGCCAATGACACGGTACTTGTCGGGGCTGTGGGGGTCGGTCACCAGCCCTTCGTGGGAGCTCTCGGGCGTCCGGACGGAGCACCACACCTGCCGAGAGGGAACAGCCCCAGGCCCCCCGGTGGATGAGGAGCTGTGGAGCGGCTCTGAGGGGCCAAGAAGAGGTGATCCTACTGTCCTGCTCTGCCCTACCTGTGCGAAGCCCACAAAGAAGAGTTGATGGTTGGTGAGCCCCAGGGCTGGCAGGTGCTTCTCCTCTCCGTTCTTCTGCAGCCAGGACTTGTACGCCTGCAGGAGAGGTGCCCTGAAGCCTCAGACAAGAACTGACAGGTGCTGGGGTCCATGTTCCCTCAGGAGAGTGGCACTCACATTGTAGGCTGCTTTTAGCCCACCATTGTCAGCGATGTTCTCGCCCAGTGTCTGCCGGCCATTAACCTTCTCATGGTGGACAGTGTAGCGGCTATATTGCTCCATCATGCATGCCGTCCGGTTCTTGAAGGCCTCCAGGGAGGAGTTCTGCCACCATGGCCGCAAGTTGCCCTCCTTGTCATATTCCCGTCCTGTAGGGAATTTTATTGGGCAGGGTGGTCTCAGAGGACAGTGGTTCTCTGGAGAGCCCCCGCTTGTAGGGAGTCCCAAAGCAGGGTGGGGTGTGATGGGGACAGCTCCAGAGGACACTGGAGGACCTGGTGCCTTGGGTCTATGCTCAGGCAGAGGTTGTGTTCCCCAGCCCCTGCTCCACACAGACAGCCTGTACTTGAGCCATTCCCTGGTGCATCCCTGCTGACCCAAACTGGATTTTTCACCCCAGATTCCCCCAAATGACCCTATCTCATCTCTGGGGCTATGGTGAAGGCACAAAGCAGAGCAGATGTAAGGGGGACCCATCCCCACACCCTGTGGGGAGGAGGATGAGGAGGGGGCTGGGGTTGCAGACACCGTGTCCTCACCAAGCAGATGGAGCGAAAGCTGCACAGAGAAGCCGGGGGAAGGTATCAGCAGGTGCCACCTGGGGAGACAGGACGATAGAAGGGGTGGTGGCCAGGGGGGCACGAGCACGCATGATGCAATGGATGGCAAAGCGGGACCGCCATGTGCCCATGGCACCCCCTCCCCATATTCAGGGCAGGAAGGTGATGAGGGTAGGGGCTGGTGCTGGGCTCTCACCTTGGTCGTCGAATGCGTGGGTCAGCTCATGTCCCATCACCACACCGATGCCACCAAAATTAAGGGCTCTGTAGGGCCATGGGAGACAGTGCAGGGTAAGTGTGGGGGGATGATGCTGTTACAGCCCACCCCTGACTTGGGCACCCCTTCACAGCCGAAGCACCCCATCTCTGTCTGGAGCAACCAACAAGGCTCTGCTCTAGTTGACACCTAGCTGGAAATGAGTCTTACTAGGGACACTGCTGGTCCCATAGGGACTGCAAGATGTAAAAAGCCTTGAGGGACCCTCAAGCCCCCTAAGGCTTAGTTTCATGGGGGGACTCTGTGGGGTGCTGTCCCTGATCCAGCCCATGCCCCCCTACCCTCAAAAGATGTTCCCCATTCCTGTGCCAGGCTCACTTGGGGTGGTTGCGGGCATAGAAGGGAGCCTGCAGGATGCCAGCAGGGAAGACGATTCCATTCTTGGTGGGCAGGTAGTAGGCGTTGACTGTCTGCGGAGTCATGCTCCACCTGGGGTAGAGAGGTGGAATGGAGGACAGGCAGGGATGTGTCCCTTCTGCCCCCTGCCCTGGCATCCTCCTGTGCCATCTTCCACCACAGGTCCCCTGTGCTGCCCTGCCCAGGGCTGGCACTGCTGCCCGCACCCCGTGATAAAGGGACCCTGGCATGGGGATAAACCAGAGACACCATGGTGACCTCCAGTGCTGTGCAACCCTGTGGAGGGACCTTCCTCACAGTGAATCAGTGCCAGCCAGGCCACGCTGGGGACAATACTGTCACATGGTGCTGGAGTCTCACCCTCCACCCTATCCTGGGCCCTGCCCCTTACTGGTCTCTGTTTGGAGGTTTCCGGAGCTGGTCAGCCATCACTTTGGCAGAGAAGTTGTAAAAGTTGAGCATGTTCTGGAAGAAGGAGTCTTCTGAGACCTCGTACTGGTGAGGAAGAGGAGGAATGAGAAGATAGCCACTGGGGTGGTTCCCTCCATCCTGGCCTGAATGCGCCTGGAGGTAGGGTAGCTCCATGTAACAGCCCACCCCAGATGGCTCTGCCAAAAAGGGACATTGCCTCCCAAGGCAAGGATGAGACACCCTCCCCACAAGCTGGGTGCCCCCCTACCCCATCATAGACATCATCCAGCTCCTTGTTGTCTAAAATGAAGTCAGGGAAGCCGATCATATCGTAGATGGCATCTGCCTGCATGGGGAGAGGCCTCAGCAGTGAGTTGGCTGGGGATCTTATGGGACAGGGGGAGTCCCAGCCACTGCTCCCCCTAGGGTCACCTTCTCCTTTGCAGCCTGTCTTGTCTTCTCATCCATCCAGTCCAGCTGCTCCAGGGACACTTCAAAGGCTGCCCGGATCTCACTGATCATCTCCTCAGCCTGGTGAGAGGAATGAATGAAAACTCCCCTGTTCCCCACAGCCCCTTGGGCAGGGACAGGATAGTCAGGATGTGACCTCCCTGGGATTGGAGGTCCCATTTCCCTGATCCAAGCCTTCCAGCCCTGGGGCTTTGAAAGGGGAAATAGAGGTTCCCACAGACAGTGATGGGGAAAGGAATGGGGGCAGAATTATCCTCACAACAGCCTTGCTGTCCCGGTCGAAGGTGGCTTTGACAAAGAGGGAACCCAGGGCAAAGCCCAGTGTGTCATCTGTGTTGGAGATGCAGGTTTGCCAGCGGGGTGTGCAGGACTGTGGGAGTGAGACAGGGTCTGTGAGAATACCAGCCCCTTCCCCTGCTTCTCTTCCCCCAGCCCAGCTCTGCAACCTTCCCAGGGGGGAGATGCTTAGTAACTAAAACCCCATCCCAAAAGATGATCCCTGGGTTTCTTCTGGAGCATCCCAAGGGCATCCCAAGGGCAGAGTTGGCTCTGTCTGCTTCCAGGCTTGGAATACAGAGGGCTGGTCCCTGGGACCCCAGTTACCTTCCTGGTGCCATAGAGTGTCTCCAGCAGCTTCTCCTGAGCTGTCTCAAAGCGCTGGTCCAGGCTGGAAGCAGTCTTCTGCACCAGGTTCCAGATCAGGTAGTTATTCAGGACACTGAGGGAGCAGAGAGATGCCATGGCTTGCCACGATCCATTGGGATGACCAAGACACTGGCAAGCCCTAAACATGCCCCACCATGGAGGCAGCCCAAAGTGGTGCATGGCTGGGGATGCGCAGGCCCCTCACCTCCTGTCGGTGCTATTGATGAGGTCAGAGACCAGCTGGAGGTAGGTGTCCCCATACACTACCACAGGCTCTGTGTCTGCCAGCTCCAGCGGGGCCAAGGCGTAGGACAGGTAATCCAGCCAGTCGATGGCAGGGGCCAGGACCTGGAGGGGACATGGGGAGGCAGTGCCTGGGTGCTTGGTATGGCTCTTGCCCCATCCTGCCCACCATAGAAAGGATCCCAAGGTTCCTCATCACCCCACATTCCTGCACTCCATTGGCTTGCTGCTGTCAATGCTCGAGGACAAGGAGGGGACTCTGCCATGCAAGGTGGCAGCTCCTCACCCCAACCTAGCAGGACGATGAGCATCTCTCTCCAGCATATAGTGCATGTCCTACAACAAATGGGGCTGCACAAAGTATTGGGGAGGGGGGGCAGCAGTGGGCAGGGACTCTTTGCTATTCCATTGGACAACACCCCCCCTTCATGCCCCCAAAGGGTTTTTCCAGCCTGTGCCATGCCCACCTGCAGCTCAGCAATGCTCATCTTGTGGTAGATCTTCTCGTCGTCCCGCCGCTCAGCTTGGGGCACAGTGATGTTGGCCAGCTGGGTTTCGAAGTCCAGTACCTGCTGCATCTGGAGACGAGTGGGCTCTGGCATACCCCCCAGTAGTGTGCCCAGCTCTACCATGTAGTCCAAGTATGCTGCCAGGACCTGGTGGGACCCCAAGCCCCAGCTCAGCGCCAACCACAGCTCATCCCACATACCCAGGGGGTCGTTCTGATCCACTGCCTGGGCACTGTGCCACCCCAGTGCAGTTTCCCCTGAGTGCTGCTCAGTGTTCAGCCTCACCCTCTCATTGGCGGTCTTGTTCAGGTAGTAATCCCGGGATGGGAGGAAAAGCCCAGACTGGTCCACCTGGGGGGAGAGGGGTGCAGCGTGGGCAGCCCAGTGCCCTCACAGTGTCTGCCAGCCCTTGGTGCCAAGGTGCCAACCTGGATAATGTTGCTGTTGGAGCTCTTGGAGTCCGCACCCACATAGACCGTGAAGAAAGGGGTTGCCCGGTATGTGCCTGAGACCATCTTCAGTACCTCCATGAAGCTGGTCTGATTCCAGGAGCCAGTGACGTTCCACCCCCCGATCTGCCAGCAGATGGACCCAGCACCTCAAGGAGGGATGTGGTCTTTCCCCGAGGGCTTCCCCCTCCCCAGTTACATGAAGAGCCAAGTGAGAGATGTGGTGGGCTGAACCCCAACAGCTCAGCTCACATATGGATGGCCACCCACCTTGTCAATGAGCTCCATAAGGGGCTGGGAGCCCAGCTCCTCTATCCTCTGCTCCTTGAGGCAGGACAGGTAGTACCTCTGTGTCTTCCGCTCTGCCTCACTGCTTGAGTTGAACGTGGTGTTCTCTGTGGGGAGGCTGCAGATCAGCCCTAGGGACACCAGGGCTCTACCTGCCCGCACCCAAAGATCATCCCCTGTGGTGGCCATGACTGCTCTGTGCCCACCTAGGAGGTGTTTCATGATGGCCTGGTTCTGGTCCCAGATGCTGTTGAAGGTGCTCCACTTGGAGCGCCCATTGGGCAGTGGGTTCCTCTTGATCCATCCACCACATGAATACTGGTAGAAGTCCTGGCATGGGTCTGTCTCCACATCCAGGGCCTCCAGAATCTTGCTGGCCACCCGGACACAGGCATCTGTCAGGCATGTGCTGTGAGAGGGATCTGGCAGGGAAGGCATGCCTGGAGCTGTATGCTTGGAAACTGAGGCATGGAGCAGGGCCAAGCCCTGCCTGTTCCCTGGGGTGGTCAGGGAACCCAGAGCAGAAGCTCTATCCCTCCCTGTGTGTCCCCTTTGGCTGTGGGGACACCAAAACTGCAGACCCCTCCCTACCTCTGCGGTATTGGATGGCCAAGGCGACAACAGCAATGCCCAGTAGCAGAGCCAGGGAGAGAGCAACAGCACAGAGCACCAGCTCCAGCTGGCTGCGCGATGCCAGGCGGCTCAGCAGTGTCCCGGGCCCCTTTCGAAACCCGACCTGGGCAAGAGAAGCAGGTCATTCAGTCCACACTGTGGGGAACTGAGCCTCAGTGCTCCCCCTCCCCTACTGCTCCCTGATGCCTGTCTCAGTGCAGACCAGGACACCAGACCCAGTGAGTTGGGGGTAGTTGCTGGCAGCCCCCACCACTGCAAGGAAGGATGATGGCCCGGGGAAACTGCCGCATTTTGGCTGCTTCCCAGCACATCCCTGGAGACAGCCAGGGCTGCCTTGGCTCCCAGCCCTGCTCCCACTGCCTGCCTGGCTGCGGGCAGGATCTGGTTGAGGGTGACAAGGGGGACTGAGGAGAATGGAAAGGAGAAGGATGGAGGGGCTGGGGCAGACCTCACCTCCATGCTGTCGGGAGAAGTACTGCCATCCCCCGCTGACTCAGGCCCCTCGTCGTCCTGCAGTGTGGCACGCTTGTAGTCGGGCATCTGCCAATGGAAGGATCAGGCTGGGATGGCAGGCAAGGGGATGGCAGCCCTGCCGCCACCATGCCTTCCAGCTCTTACAGTTAGGGCTGCTGCTCATTCAGCGGGTGCACAGGAGGGCTGGGGCAGCTCCTAAGACCCCTCCATGCACCTGGGCCTCCTTCAGAGGTTGCCCCCAGTCCCAGGTGCCCTGGGAAGCATGAGGAGTGCTGCTGCTGGTGGGGCTCAGGGGCTCCTGCCGGAGCATCCCTCCACGTCGCCATGGCAGCCATGGCATCAGCCCTGCCGACAGGTGCCACATCGCCACGGAGATGTGGTGCCTGTTGCCAGGCAACCGTTGCCTAGTACTGCTGCCTCGCCCCTCCTTCCCTGTATGGAACTTTCCATGCAGATGTGCACTAGTCCAAAACATCTGGAACCATCTCCCACTCCATCCTGGCCCCCAAGAGGGGCCCGGGGTGGGGGGAGAGGGGGTACTACTAATGGGGTCAGCTGGCAGGGCAGGACTCACTCCTGGCCTCGTGGAGCAGCCCAGCAGGGACTGCTTGCACTGATCCAGTCATGACGGCTGCCGAGGACTCAGCTAAGAGGGAGGTGGTGGAGCTGAGTCAGCATCTGTGGAGGGGTAGATTAACTGGAGGGAAAAAGATGGAGACTTTGGTAGAAGAGAATCAGCAATGCTGCTGGTTTTGAGCCGTCCTTAGGCTTCAGAGTTAACACCCTGGTGGGTCATGGCTCACTCTCCAGTCCGTTGCAGACTAAGGTGGATATTATGGGGCTTCCCATGGGGCTGGTGTTGGGGGTCAGCAGGGAGCCAAAGCAAGAAGAGTGATGGGCAGGGGATGAAGCAGAACAACTGCCCTGTGCCTGGCTCTGACCACTGCCTTTACACTGGGGTGGGGGATCAGCAAGGGCTGCTGCAGGAGGAGGATGCAGGGTTGGGATTGACAGTTGGCAGGAACCCCCTGCTAGGGTGGTTTCCCAGGAGCCACTGGCATTAGGAGGGACATCTTGGCATCGTGTGGGAGCTCAGCCAGCTGGGAACCCTCATTGCCTCAGCTCCCCCAGTACACTCTACTCACCCCCAGGGTGGTCCTCATCCTCCTGGGCACCAGCTATTAGCTGCCATCCCTAGAATCTCCTAGCACGCTCAAAGCATGAGGTCCTGGGGCCCCTCCTTCCCCCTCTGTAAGGCTGAGACCCATAGAGACATGTTCCCCTGTTCCCTCAGGGGTATTACTTTGGGGGACACACTGTGAGAAGCATCAGTGTATGCCTGCTGGGCTTTATGTATTGGCAGAGCAGGGTTTGTGGGGTCATTTGCGAACCAGCCCATCTCTCTGTGCCCAACACCAGCCAGGGATTTGGCAGGTCCTTCCTCCATCTTCCCTCAGCAGTAGGGCACGGGGGCTCTCCAGCCCTCCAGTTCCCCCAGCTTTGAATCCACGCAACCCCATGCATCCCTCAGATTGTCACCCTCCCAGATGTCATCTCCTGGCATCCCTCAGTTCTTCCAGCTCCTTCAACCGCA
>VZRI01012817.1:0-15884 GCA_013397515.1 Upupa epops | reverse complement strand
GGGCGGGCCGCCGCCTCGGCCTGAGGGTGAGGCCGGGCTCGGGCCTGGCGCCGCCGGCTGTTCCCGGCGCCGCAGTCTGGCCAGACCTTGCCGCCGCCGAACCCCCGCCTTGGCCCGGTGGTCTTCACTCGGATCGTGCCTGGCTCCCCTTACCCTCTCGCCACTGCTAAGGCCCAGCCTCGGGCAGGGATCCCGCCGCGGGCCCAGCGCAGGCCCTAGGCTCGGCCTTACCCGGCGCGGGGGAGGCAACGGCCGCAGCGGCTCCTTCTGTTGTAATCCCCCGCCCACACATCTTGGCGGGTTCCCCCCACCCCGAGACGGGACCCGCCGCTTCTCGGGGTCGGTCGTGGAAGGGGCAGCGCGGGGCCCGGGTGAGCTTCCTTGGCTGATCTGTGTCCCACTCTCCTCTCTCCCAGACAGTCGGATGAACGGTCTCTGCAGGCCCGCTCAGCCGGCCCAGGTTTTTCCCGCGGGGGGGTGAGTACCGTGCTCTCTCCCGGTTGTGCTGGCAGGTGGTGATGGGGAAACCGGGAAGATCGGGTCTGTCCCTAGGGGCGTCCCCGTCCCCCCCTTTTTGTTTTTGCGGATCGACCCAGGCCCACGTGCCCCGACGGTGGGGCGAGCTGGGGCACTGGCCTCTTGTTCCCCGATGACACCACCGTGGGGGTGCAACTGTCCCTACCGCTTGCTAGAACCCTAGCAAGTTCCATATCCGTTGGGACTGTGGCTCTGCAGGATCCCGTGATAGATTTGCACCACTTCCCTATGCTGAGTTACACCTTTGTAGGGGATCAGGGCACCCTGTGGCCCCGCTGTCGGGCCTGATACTGGTGGGACGTGCCTAGTAGAGCCCTGCAGTGGGGCTGGCTTGTCGAGGCATCAGGTTACAGGAGGCACTGTGACTGCTCCCTTGAGTATCTTGGCTAGCAGCGGGCTTGCCTGGTGCCGTGGAGTGGAGAGGACCCCCACTGGGGTGCAGCTTTGGGGATTACTGCTTCTCCTTCCTGCTCCACTGGCCTTTGCACTTGGGCGGGGAGAGTGGCACCAACTGCCAAGGCCCTCCTGGGACAGCCGGAGATTCCCTGAGTGCTGGCAGTGGCAGGGGGCTCCAGGGTCCCCCAGACAGGAGTGTTGGTGGCACAGGTTGGGGGAACACACACAAGAGCTGCTCCCTGCCCTCTGCGGTAGGCGTTTGTGGTGTGTTCTGGAGACCCAGCACCACCGGCAGGAACAGGTTTGGCCAGCCAGGGGAAGCGCTTAGTAGGTCAGTCAGGGTGGAGACCAGCACGACTGACGCTGGGGTGCCACCAGCCCACTCAGCACTTGGAGTGGATGCTGGTGTTGGGTCACAGCCACTGGTGCCTGCTTTTGTGGGTTGTCCAGCCAAGTCTCCACAGTGTCACTTCAGCAGGGGTCAGTTGTGCCTGTGGGCACAGCTGGATCTGGGGGGCTTTGTCCTGCAGCGTGTGGGGACCTGCCTGAGCTGGGTGGCCTCAGTTTCAATCCCCATAGGAACTGGGTGTCTGCATGCTGGTGTCCTGCCATTGATAGGGCATAGCTGGTGTCTGGTTTTACGTTGAGGGCCTAGAGATGCTGTGTTTTAGGGGCTGATGTGGACAGGAGACAGTTGCCTGGGGTGCTGCCTGCTTACAGCTCATGCTTGCCATCCCTGTCCCCGCAGATAGCGAGGGGATCCTTATGCACAACCCCATGAAATGAACAAAGCTCCACAGCCCACAGGAGGAGCCCCGACAGCCCCGCACCCTGCCCCTTCTCCTGGACTGCCGCAGGTAACCAGCCCCTTCGGGGTGGTAGGGAGACCACACTGCTTTGGCACCTCAGTTTATGTTTTGGGTGGTGGTGCCATCTCCTTCCTTCCCTGCCTCCCTCCAGCCGACGTTCCCACCCGGTCAGACGGCACCTGTGGTTTTTAACCCGGCACCGACCTCACAAATGAATACGCCTTCTCAGCCGCGCCAGGTAAGGGCTTAGCCCTAGGTTGGAGGGGATGATGTGGGGAATCCAGCAGCTTTCTGTCTTCTGGCTGGATAGCCCTATCACCGTGCTTTCTGGGGATGCAAGGAGCCCTGTGGTGCCCCTTGCAGGTGTTGTGTGCCTGAGAGAGGGATCACAGGATCACAGCCCTGATCCTGACTACAGCTGCTGTTGAGGGACCTCCCAGCCTTGGGCAGGGGGTGGGCAGATGCTTCTGGCCAGGGATGCCCACCGAATGACTGGTCTTCTTTCCTTCCTCCCCTGCCCCAAACTTCCCTCTCCTCCTCTCAGTTTCCAGCAGGGCCTCGGGCTATTCACCAGCAGGTACTAACCCGCTTCCCTGACCTGCATGCTGAGTACCCTGCCCTGACACTGCACAGAAACATCTACCCTGGGCATGAAGCAGCTGGGGAGCACGTAGGAGCCCCAGAACTGGGGCATGGGCTGGTCTGGGGAAAGTGGAGGACACATGCTTGACTTTGGTGGGGGTTTCCCTGCAGTGTCTTCCCCAGTTTCCTCCTTGCATGAAGCCTGCAGCATGTGGCTGTGCCTGTGCTAACCCTGGCTCAGGTTGCTGCTTCTGCCTGCGTCCTTTCTCCTTTTCCTCCTCTCCACTTTGTTGGGGTCTCCCAAGGCCCTGCCGTGCGTGGACTTTGATTTAGCTCTGTTAAGTGGAGGAACTGCTGAGGATTGATCTGGTGACATCCTTGGCCGTGATAGCTTGGAGCCCCTCAAACCTTTCCTTGCCCTTGGGGGGGTCCCTACAGAGCACTGTGGCTGGTCTGGAGTGCGGGCACTTGGCAAAGGGCTCCTCAGCCTCCTGTCCCCTCCTCTGCTAGTCATCCTGCGTCCAAACCCTGTCCCAACGCGGGTAACTCCTCTCTCTCTCTTTCCCCTTTTCCCTCTGTACGCGTGCGCTTGCTAACAGGGAGGATTCAGGTCTCTTCAGGTAACGCTTTCTCCTTGCTGGGGTGGGTGTGCAGACCCTTTCTTGCCCACTCACTGCTGGGCTTGAGCTGCTCTCCCAAGGATATTCTTGCCTGGCAGAGAAACTCGGCTGAGATGAACAGCCTGGGCTGGACCAGAGTAATGGGCTCCGCACGCGCGGGCTATCTGACTCTGGTGTGGCTTGGCATGGCTGGACTACAGGTCCCAGCATTCCATGCAGGAACCAGTGTGAGGCACGCTGGGACCTGCGTGTGGCCACAGCCAACTCCTGGTACTGGAGCTGCCGGCCCGGCCCTAGTTGGGCTGGGAGGGGCTAGGTTGGGCATGAGCTGGGTCATGTGGACTCAGGTGGTCCTGCAGGTTTGTGGGGACAGGACGGTGCTAGGGTGGTGTCAGCTCTGGGGGATGGGGGGGGTGTCTCCCCATCCCCCTCCCTCGTGTTTCTCCCATCTCCCTGTGCCTAGGCTAACTGTGGGGTGATGCATGCTGCCAGGCTGCTCTCCCCGGGGTGGGGTGGGAGAGGTGTCCCGCTTTGGATGTGTTGGTGCCGGGTGGGGGTGCTTGCACTCCACCTGATGTCTTGTCCTGTCTCTCCCCAAGCATTTCTACCAGAACAGGGCGCAGCCTCCCGCCAGCGCGTCCCGTGTGCAGAGTAACACAACGGCCCGGCCCGGCCCTCCTGCCCATGTGTATCCGGCTGCTTCCCAGGTGATGATGATACCCTCCCAGATATCCTACACACCTTCCCAAGGAGCCTATTACATTCCCGGACAGGTGAGGGCTGGGCCATGCAGGAAGGGGCTGGGCTGCGCATCGGTGGGGGTATTGGCCTGGGGTTGGAGCCCAGGTCTGTTCTGGGAGGGTGGAAGGGGATCCTCTGGCTCACTTGGCACCCACTGATTTCAGTGGGGGTGTTATCTAGCCCTGTAGAGGCACTGCTGGTCCCCCTCCCCAGCAGCCTCCTGAGGCACCTGGTGCCCCATTTGCCCATGTCCTGCTCCCTGCCTTGGTGCCCAGGTGATTCATGGCATTTTGGGAATATATGAGTGGTTTTGGATATGTTCATGTCCTACAGGGCGGATAACTGACCTTTCTTCTCCCCTGTTGCAGGGTCGTTCTACATACGTCGTCCCGACACAACAGTACCCAGTCCAGCCCGGTGCCCCTAGTTTTTACCCTGGAGCCAGCCCTACAGAGTTTGGAACTTACGGTACAGGTGGTGGGGGGTTTTGCTCTGCTCCCTCATAGTCTTTCAGCTCCATATTCCTACGGAGCTCTCTGTCTTTGGCAGTTTGCTGGGGCCATGTCTGACTCCATTATAGGCAAGTTTGGGGTGTAGGGTGTATTATCCATGTCCCAGTAGCGTTGAGGGCTGTGCATTGTCCCCCACTGGTCCAGCCATCTCCGCCCTTTTCCAAATCTGGGCCATTTAATGTTTAACTCTCCTGGCTGAGGGCTGGGGCAGACTTTATCCCCTGCTCCCCCTTGCTCCCCAGCCAGGTCCTGAGCGGTTTTGTACTTGCTGACTTCCCCCCAGCTTTTGCTCCCCAAGAAACTGAGCCAGGGGTGCCAGGACACTTTGTGCCTGCCCTCCCCCGGTGCTGGGAAGTGGTGGTGTGGGCAGCCCCCCCTCCTCTTCCCCTGGCTTGCATGTGGCCACCCAGGCTGTGACTATATTTAGGCTTGGGAGGTCTGGCAGACAGAAATGTGAGCTGAGGCCTCCGGCCAGGCCCAGCACAGCAGCAAAGTGTAACCAGGGCAGAGATGGGTTTCTCCTGAACCAGGTATGTGCTTGTCCCTCCCTCTTGTTTTGGGGCCTAGCTGGCCCCTCAGAGGAGGGGAAGTGGCCCCCACCACTGATCAGCTTCCATGCTTGGGCTTGGGCATCACCGTTTCTTTGTGTCTGGCACTGAGGCATCTCCCTTGGTGTCTCCGTGAAGCCCTGGATAGATTTGGCCCCCTATATCTGTCTGCTTCGGGGCTGCAGCTGTTCGCAGGAGAGCTAGTAGCAATGTGCCGCTTGCCCAGAAGATTGAGTAGGTGGCCTGGCCTGGCATGTCTCTTGGTGGGTGGGACTGGTCTTTCTGGTCCCCACAGCTGGGTAGCTTATGGGGGGTGTGTGTGTGTGGCGGGGTCTCTGTCCCTGCCCCATCCCAGGGTGCAAGGCCTGCCTCTTGCTGCTCTGTACCCCAGGGCAGAGTGAGGGGTCTCTGGCTTGGGAGTGGGGCAGTCACTGGGCCACCTTAAGTGGGTTCTTGGCTAAGCACATCCAGGAGATGCCAGATCTGGAGGGAACTGGGGTCCAGCTGTGCCTGTTCCCTCCCTATACCCATATCCCCATGGCACTGCCCTGGGGGTGATGCTCAGGGATTCCCTGGGAGGAGTCGGGGTCTGTGCCAGCCCTGGAAGGGGTCCAGCTCTGCTTCTGGCCCCTAGCACAGCTCCCTCCTCTGGGCTGGGCTCACTGGTGGCTCCAGGAGCCTAAAACACCCTGTGTGTGAATGGAGGGTGCGGACAAGGCTGTCTGGTGCCGCCCTGGGGCCGGTGCTGGCCCTGTGGAGATAAGGACACAGGCAGGAAGGCAGCTGCCTGTAGAGCTGGGACACCCTGTACTCTACATGGCTGTGTGTTCTGGGGGGAGCTGTCAGTGGCTAGGAGCCGGTGGGCACGGCGGGCGCCTGCGGGGACTGCCTGGGCGTGGGGGTGGCGTGGGGACGCTTTGCTTCACAGGGAAGGAATTCAGTCAGGCCAGTCAGGCGGGTTGGGACAATCCAGGCCGGATGCGATGGGGGTTCACTGTGGAGCGTCACGGGCTCCCCAGGCTCCAGACAGACCCCTGTGTATGAGAATCTGAAGACTCCCCAGAATAGGTTCAGAGGCTCTGGGTTGGCTGGTCTGACACTCTCTCCTCTCCTCCAGCGGGTGCTTATTACCCGGCACAGGGGGTACAGCAGTTCCCAGCGGGCGTCCCTACTNGGGGGGCCTTTCACATGGGAGGGGATGGTGTCAGCCCTGGCTGCTGGTGGTGGTGCGGGGTGGGATGTGGTGCAACATGCCGGCTAGGGAGCTGGCAGCGTGGGGCCGTGTTTTCCCCCCCCAGGCTAAGGGGCTCAGGGGAGGGGACTGGGGTTCGCAGTGGGTGCCAGTGACCTTGGCTGTCCCAGCGGGCAGCGTTGTGCTGAGTCATGGCTCCGGGGGCGGGGTGGGGGGTGCCTCGGCTGCCAACTGCTGTCTGCTCCTGGAGATGCCGGCAGAGGCCTTGCAGGGGCCTATTTGTAGTGGGTAGTCAGGTGGCTGCCAGCATGGCTGTGCCTTGGGGGCCAAGGGGCTTGCTGGGAGGGGGCATGCTGATGTTTTCTTGGCAGACAGGCCTCGATGCTCCTCAGGCTCTGCTCTTGCTGCTGTGTGAGCATGTTGTTTGGGAATGAGGAGAGCAGGATCCTTGGTTGCTCTCTGTCGACCCATGGGCATCCCAGAACCACACGTGCCCCCCCACTCACCCCTAGCAGTGTACCACGCAACCACAGCATGACCAGGGCCAGTGAACCTGTGGGCATATCAACTGTGCTTGGACCTCACTATGACTTCTGCGTGTTGATGCTGGTTCTCTGTGTTGGCTGCAATGTGGAGGGATCCCTGTAATCCTGGTGTCTGTGTAGTTTTGCCTGACCTCTGGAGATGGTTGCTGGCCTGGGGACTTGGCACTGGCGTCAGCTGCCTAGTATGATGGCTTGCAAGGTTTGCAACTGTCCCATGCCGTCCCTGTCTGATGGGCACGGTCTGTGCCCATGGGGTGGGAAATGGCATCTACTGTTCTTCAAGTTGCACGTGGCAAGGGTAGACACAGCCCTGAGTGAGAAGGGGCTGTTGTGAGAATGTCAGGCCCAGGGAGAGGGGGTATGCTGTGTCCCCCATGCTGCTGACAGCTTCCCTCTCTGTGTCTTGATTCACGAACAGATCCGGATACGAGACCCCAATCAAGGTGGCAAAGACATCACAGAAGAAATTATGTCTGGAGCAAGGACCTCATCCACCCCCACTCCCCCACAGGTAAGGTGACTCCCTGATTCCTTGACTTGGGTAGTGGGGTATGAATGGGGCCTTACTGAGCTCCCCTTTTATACCCACAGGCTGGAAGCGGTTTGGAGCCCCAGGCCAATGGAGAAACCCCCCATGTAGCAGTTATTGTCCGGCCAGGTAAGCGCCCATGCCAAGGCTCCTTGCTTCTGGCAGTGTGGGGTGTGGGATGCCAACACCATTCCTCAGTTCACCTAGGACTTGCGTAGACAAGTGTGTTCCCTGCACATGCGGGGACTGGTGTTCCCATATTGGGCCCAGGAGAGGTCGTGGAGGCTGTGTGCTCATCTCACTTATGCCCTGGATACTGGAGTACCACCACCCCACCTTGTCCCTGTCACCTATTTGTGATGTGCATTGGCATGTCTGTCTGTACGCCCTCCTGTAGGTGGAAGGGCCAGGGCTGGGGATAAGCGGGGTGAGTAAAGGATCATAGAGCCTTCTGTTAATTGCCTGTTTTGCAGATGACCGCCCGAAACCCTCTCTGGTGGTGAGCAAGCCCGTCTCCCTGGAGCCCAGCAAGTCAGCGTCCCCATCGCCTCCTCCTCCCCTCATCCCTGAGGTGGAGCCCGTGGTGCTCTCGGCTGTGGCGCTGTTGCCAATGGAGCCCTCCGTGGAAGCGGACACTAAAGTGTTGCTGGGCGAGGCGCCGCCCGACCTGCACAAGACGTTTAGCGCCAACACTACAGTGCCAGGGCCTGTGGAATTGCCCCTTGTGCCCACGCCTGATATGGACACAGTGGCTACAGAGGAAGAAGAGAAAGAGGAGAAGGAGGAGGTTGCCATTCCCCTCCCAGAGCCTGTTCTGCAGGCACCTATGCTCCCTGAGGTGCCACTAGTGCCCGTTGTTCCCCTGATGCCAGCCGTGCCCCTGATACCGGCTGCGCCCCCAGTACCAGCTGCACCATCACCACCACCTGTTGTACTGCAGGCCCCCGAAGCACCCGCCAAACCTGCCTCCCCCAGCCCCCCTCCACCTCGGGAAGAGCCTTGTCCTGAGCCCCGCACTGAGCCCACTGCTGCTGAGGCCAATGGGGTCTTGGAGGAGGCGTCTGAGCCGGTCCCTGAGGCACCTGTGTGCCAGTCGGTGCCAGTGCCTGCCCCAGTGCCGGTCTCGCTGCCTGCGTCGGTGCCTGCGCCCACTCTGGACTCCCCCATCGCTGAGCCTGAAGAGCTGTCTCTGCCCAATGGGGTGGAGGCCACCAGCAAAGTGGAGCTGAGTGAGGAGCAGCCAGAGTCGGATGTCAGCCCCATCTCAGAGCCTGAGGAGCTGGCCCAGCCCAGCACCCCTGCCTCCC
The DNA here is from genome assembly GCA_013397515.1 of Upupa epops. Taxonomy (NCBI): domain Eukaryota; kingdom Metazoa; phylum Chordata; class Aves; order Bucerotiformes; family Upupidae; genus Upupa; species Upupa epops. The sequence continues at coordinate 7,566 of VZRI01012817.1, read as the reverse complement.
CCCCAGCAGAGGAGGAGGAAGAGGAGGAGGAGAGTGAAGGCACCAGTGAGGCCCAGGAACAAAGCTCAAGCCCAGCCCCTTCCCCTTCGCAGACCTCTGAGGCGACCGCACAAGGTTGGGGGTGCTAGACTGGATTTTGTGTGGTGCCCCAGATTGAATGTTGCGTGAAGCTGAGGATACACCTGGGTTTCGTGCTAGGAATGGGGAGGATATGGGAGAGGTGACCCCAAGATGTGTGTGTATGGGGTGCTGGGTTGGTGACAAGGTGCCTGTGGGTGGTGAGGATGCTGGGGAGTGCATTTGTATGCATGAGTGTGGGGTGGGTATGGAAGGTGGTGGCATTGTCATAGGGATTGAGGTGCTATAAGGGGAGTGTGTTTTATGTAGGGTGGCTGTATGGGGGTTGCATGTGAAGCTGCCACAGCCTTCTGGGGGGAACAGGGAGGTGCAGTGGGGCCCAGGGATGGCAGGAAAAATGCAGGACCTTAGTGCATTAACTGTGTGGGGCACCCTGCATAACAGTGTGCAGGTGTACAAGGTGTCTGGTGGGAGCGGGGTTCTGCAGATGTGCTAGGGTGAAGATAGGTTGGTTGTTAAATTATTTGTTTTTTGTTAAGCACCCTGCACAGAAGAGGGGGGAACCACACAGGGATACTGGGGAAGGGTGTATACACAGGATGTATCCATATGGAGCACCCTGCACTGGGATGCAGGGGGTGTGGGAGGATGACCTGGGGGCATATGTGCTTCTGAGGAGCACCTTGGTATTGGGTGGTGGAGAAGGTTGCCATACTCAGGGCAGTATATGGGAGCACAGTTGCATGTATGGGTGTCTTTTTAAGGGTTGCCTTGTAGAGGGGTGTTGGTGTCCACAGGGATCCCCTGAGGAGGGTGGGGAGCACTGTGTTAGGGAAAAGCTGTTAATGGGGTGCTTTGGAGAGCTGCAGGGTAATCAAGGTGCTGCAGCTGGATGGGGAAAGGTGTGAGGTGCATGCTTATGGAGTGGGGTGCTGTGGATCCACTATGATCAGCAGGGCTGCATATGTCCAGGTGGGCACATGACATGTTTGGGGGCTGGGGCTTTGCTGGTGTGGCAGGACAGACATCCCTGTGGCCCCATTCTGAAGCTCACTTTGTGTTACTGGGGCATCACTGGTGACCCCTGAGCTGATGTGAGGGAATGTTGGGGGACTGAGAGGGTTCCAGTCTTTCACCCTGCTGCCTCTTTTCCCAGTCGCCCTGTCGGTGCCAAAGAAGAAGCGAAGGATGAAGGAGCTGAACAAGAAAGAGGCAGTAGGCGATTTGCTGGATGCTTTTAAAGAGGTGAGTGTCCCAGTGTGTCACCCAGTGTCCCCTCTCCTCCTGTGATGAACTCTTTGCCACTGTGTCTGGGCCACTGATGGTCTGTGATGGTAATGAGGATCTGAGGGAGGTGGGGTGAATACCTGGGTGTGGGATGAAGGCTGCACCCTTTTTGAGGCTGACCGGGCTAATGGGATGACTGACGCCATCTCATACTGGTGCAGTCTCAGATCAGTGACAGTGCCTCAGAGGTGGAGAACAAGCCACCCATGTCCACCCCTGCCCCTGAAGTGGAGGACACAGCCCCCGCCCGTCCACAGGAAGAGTCAGAGGAGACATGGGAGGAGAAGGAGGACAAGCTGGCCCCAGAGAAGGGCAAGGCTGCTGACCAGAAGTATGGCTACAAAGAAGGTGAGTCACGCCTTGGCCCAGACCTCTGCTGGGAGTTGGCACTTCAGGACTCAGTGGTACAGAGGGTGGGGGTAGCCTGGTCCAGCTGTCAAGTGTCTAAAAGGCAAGTGTCAGGATGTTGGGACCAGGCTTTTCTGAGTGGTGCAATAGATTTAAACTAGAACAGAGGATCTTTAATTTGAATATAAGGGAAATTGTTTTTTACAGTGAGGGTAGCAGAGCACTGGAACCATCTCCCCTGAGAGGTTGGGCAGTTTTCATCTCTGGAGTCATTCCAAATCCACTTAGGCATGTTCCTGCTCTGGGTGATCCTGTTCTGTGGTGGTATTAGACTAAATTATCTTCAGAGGTCCCTTCCAATCCCCCACTATTCTGTCATTCTGTGTCTCCCTGGCAGGAGAGGGGAGAACTGGTGACCTCAGGCTTTCTTAAGTTAGCTCATGGTGTGCTAGGCTGGTGCAGCTCTGTCGTTGTTTATACCCCACCTCACTGGCCCATGGGTGGGCCCCAACCTGCCACAGTTCAAGGTGGAGTTGGTGGAACAAGCTGCATCAGGTCTCCCTCTTGCCCCCCACTGCAGAGCAATGGAAACCACTGAACCCTGAGGAGAAGAAACGATATGACCGAGAGTTCTTGCTGGGCTTCCAGTTCACTGTTGCTAGCATGCAGAAACCTGAGGGCCTGCCCCAGATCACAGAGGTGGTGCTGGACAAGGTCGGTGCGACCCTGGGAGTTGGGGGATGCATGGGTGGTGCCCAGGCGGGGGTCTGATTCTTCTTTGTGCCTTATTAAGGCAGAGCAGGGGCTTACTGATGTGCTCGGGGTCCTGTTGCAGCATCTGCAACAGGCTTTAAGCCTGGGGTTGGTGGGTGTGGGGCCGCCTTTCCAGTTCCTTGTCCCGGCGCTGAGGCTGGGGGATGGATCCATCCCGCTCCTCTGCCCCCGGGCATCCTCAGCCCTGTGTACCTTCGCAGGTCAACAAGACCCCACTGCGGGTGCTTGACCCCATCCGCCTCAGTACCATGAACTGCAGCCCTGACTTCACCCCCTCCTTTGCCAACCTCGGCCGTCCCGTCATGGGCAACCGGGGCCTGGTGAGTATCTCCTCGTTTCACCTGTGCTGTCCCTCTCTGCCTTTCTGTGATGATCAAGCTTTTGAGCCGCTGTGTCTGGGCCACTGATGTCCATGATGGAACTGAGGATCTGAGCAGGCAGATGGGGACAACTGAGGAGATGACCTTGATCACAGAAATGGTCCTGGAGTGAAGGTCTGAGTTTCTTCTCTTCATATTAGCCCTCAGGATTGGGTCCTCGCCGCTCCCAGCAGAGCCAGAGGAAGGAACCCCGCAAAATCATTGCCACTGTGTCCCTCAATGAGGATGTCAAGCTGAACAAGGCTGAAAAGGCCTGGAAACCTAGCAGCAAGCGTGCCTCCGAGGAGGAGGATCCTGAGAACGTGAAGACGCAGGTGGGAGCTGGGGCAGGTGGACAGTGGGGAGGGTGTGGTGGATGTGCGTGGCTCTTGCTGACCCAACTGTCCTCACAGGAACTGCTCCGCCGTGTCCGCAGCATCCTCAACAAGCTGACACCCCAGATGTTCCAGCAGCTGATGAAGCAGGTGATGGAGTTGTCCATCGACACGGAGGAGCGGCTCAAGGGTGTCATCGACCTCGTCTTCGAGAAGGCCATCTCGGAGCCAAACTTCTCTGTTGCCTATGCTAACATGTGCCGTTGCCTTATGGGGGTGAGCAGGAGCTGGGGATTCCCACAGAGCTGGTGGGGGATTGTTCTGAGACCTTGGCTGAACTCAGCAAGGTGTAAGCCCTTCTGTGGGGAAATGTGTATGTGTGAGTGTGTGTGTAGGACTAAGTCAACAGACTTAGCAGGACATTTGGAGTGTGTTAGGGTGGCTTTTCCCTGGTTTGAGCAGTGCCTGGGCCTTTGCTGGCTAACATGTGGAGATATGACACTTGCTTCCTGCCTGAGCTGTACCTTTCCCTGTAGCTCAAAGTGCCCACAACAGACAAGCCCACGGTAACTGTGAACTTCCGTAAGCTGCTGCTCAACCGTTGCCAGAAGGAGTTTGAGAAGGACAAGGATGATGATGAGATCTTTGAGAAGCGGCAAAAGGAGATGGATGATGCCAGTGCTGTGAGTTGGGGTGGGGAGGCTGTGGCTGAGGGCTGGTGTGTGCGTCCTTAGCGTGGGCATCCTTGGAGTGGCACTGGGCTCTGAGCTGTTGACTTGTGCCCTCCCTGCAGCCTGAGGAGAAGGCGCGCATGAAGGATGAGCTGGAGGAAGCACGGGACAAGGCCCGCCGGCGATCCCTGGGCAACATCAAGTTCATTGGAGAGCTCTTCAAACTGAAGATGTTGACAGAAGCCATCATGCATGACTGTGTTGTGAAGCTGCTCAAAAATCATGATGAGGAGTCTCTTGAGTGCCTTTGCCGGCTGCTTACCACCATTGGCAAGGACTTGGACTTTGAGAAGGCCAAGGTACCCCTTGTCCTGTCCTGCATTTCTTTGCCTTGCCTTTGCCTTTGGGAAGGATGTGACCATGACTCTGTCCCTCTATAGCCCAGGATGGACCAGTACTTCAATCAAATGGAGAAGATTATCAAAGAGAAGAAGACATCGTCTCGTATTCGTTTCATGCTTCAGGATGTAATTGACCTCAGACGGGTAAGGCTGATGGCCTGCTTTTGCCTGTCCCATGGGGCTGCTGGTCTGTGTCCTCTTGAGTGCCAGTAGTTCCCATTCCTTGGGAAGGGAGAGGTGACAGAGTAAGCTGTGGTCAGCCCAAGAGACGCCATGCTAATCTCTGACCTTTGGTTAGCATGGTAGATGCAGTGGGCACACAGTAGCCAGCAGCTGTTTAATGCAGGGGAGCTCTGGGAACTGAGCCCTTTTGTGCCAAAAGCTGCCACAGCACATGGGGAGCTGTGATGGCCAAAGCAGGAGACCGACATGAGGCTTAGAATTTGTCATGGCTGGGAGTGAGTGTTGTCTCTGCCTCTGTCATCCAGCTAGCTCAGTGTCCTCTCTCTCTCCCTGCCCTCTGCAGAATAGTTGGGTGCCTCGACGAGGAGACCAGGGTCCTAAAACCATTGACCAGATCCACAAGGAAGCGGAGATGGAGGAGCATCGGGAACACATCAAAGTGCAGCAGCTCATGTCAAAAGACAAGAGGAGAGGACCTCCCCCACCATCCGCCATCAGTGAGTGCCTGGGCTTGGGGAAACCTCAAGCTGCCAGGGATTGGTTGTTCCCGCTGGGTACAGCTTGATGTTGGGCTGTGCCTTATGTCTATTCCACTTTTGCCCAGGTGGGCGTGGAAGCCTGGTCGCAGATGATGGCTGGAACACAGTTCCCATCAGCAAGGGTAACCGGCCCATTGACACCAGCCGGTTAACAAAGATCACCAAGGTGAGGCTGGAGGTGCAGTGTGGGCACCTGAGCCTAGCCCAGACCTTGCCTTGGTGTGTGCTTCACACAGCTGACTCTGTCTTTATCTGTAGCCTGGATCCATTGACTCCAACAACCAGCTCTTTGCGCCAGGTGGACGGCTAAGCTGGGGCAAAGGCAGCACTGGAGGGTCTGGTGCAAAGCCTGTGGATTCAGGTAGGCAGCGCGGACCTGGCTGGGTGCCACTGACTGAGGGGATTCTTCCCCTGGCAGTTCGTGTACCGGGGAGGTGCTGAGCTCTGAGACTCCCCTCTTTTCACACCCAGCATCTGATTCAGGGCGACCAGCCACGAACACCTTGAACCGCTTCTCAGCGCTCCAGCAGTCAATGCCTGCCGAGAGCACGGAGTCCCGCCGTGTAGTACAGAGGTGAGGAGCTAGTCCTGCCTTGGTGTGATAGTTTGCAGCCCAGGGGTAGACCTCTCTGAGTCAGGCAGTGATCTGTCAATACATAGGCAAGTGTATGGTGTTAGGGCTGAAATAATCACCTGTGGCAGGATGGATAGAGCTCTGTGGGGAGCATGGAGTATGTCCTTGTGGTAAAGTAAGTTGACTCCTCTGGGCTTTCTCCTGGATGTTCATGGGGGCTACACTGGTGTGCTGGGTACAGTCTGGGGGTCCTGCAACAAGATAGACATTGGTGGGCTGGAGGGAGTCCTGTGAAGACTAAAGCTGGAACATGAACTCCACAAAGAGAATTGGAGTTGTGTTTTTGCTCTGGAGAACAGGAAAATGAAGAGGGGAATGCACCACAGTCTGCAGCAAGGGTCGAGTTGTGGGCAGTACTCAGATATGTCAATAAACAGAGGAAAAGCTGAAGAGCAGGAATTGGAACAGGGGATAAATAAAAGGTTGCTTTTCCTGAGGGTGATCACGTGGTAAAAGCAGCCCTGGAAAGGAGTGGGATCACAATGGGACAGCCTGATCTTGGAGCCTTGTGGTCTTGGGGTCAGGGAGGGTCATGATGAGCTCTTCATTTTCTGTCTGTCTTCTTCCCACCCAGGAACAGCTCCAGCCGTGACAGGTCAGAGAAGGCTGGGGAGAGAGGGGACAGGGAGTCACGTTCGGAGAAGGGCAGCGACCGCCTGGAGCGTCCTGACCGGGGGGAGCGGGCAGACAGGAACAGGTCTGCCCCCACCAAGAGAAGCTTCAGCAAAGAGACAGAGGATAGGAGCCGCGAACGGGAGAAGCAAGGTGGCCCTGAGGCTGTGCGCAAGGCTGCTAGCATGACACAAGAACGGGACAGGAGTCAGAGCCGAGAGACCAGTGAGCTGGGGACAAGCAACATCTTTGGGTCTGGCTGGGGCCTGGGACTCTGCCTGTCTCAGGCAATGCCTGATTCTTACTCTCTCCTCGCAGTTAAACAAGAGCCAGCACCTCTTACAACATCACCCAAACCTGCGCTGTCAGAAGAGGAGCTGGAAAAGAAATCCAAGGCTATCATAGAGGAGTACCTGCACATCAATGATATGAAGGTGAGAAGGGGTGGTGAGGAATATCACTATGTTGCCCCCATAACACACCAGTTACTTTTCTGGGCTGTTGGGTAGGGTACTGGTGGGGTCTACAGAAGGGAGGAGTGGGGAAGCTGGCCATGGTCATGGGGCAGTACTGACACCACCTTTTCCTTGCAGGAGGCCCTGCAGTGTGTGCAGGAGCTGGGCAGCCCCTCCTCGCTCTACATCTTTGTGCAGAATGGCATAGAGTCCACGCTGGAGAGGAGCACTATCTCCCGTGAGCACATGGGGGTCTTGCTGTGCCAGCTGGTGAAGGCAGGAACACTCTCCAAGGAGCAGTACTACAAAGGGTGAGGGACTGGGGCAGCCTGACCCTGAGCTGGTATTTACCCCAGCTTTGAATTTGGCCCTGCATTGAGTAGAGAAGAGACCCCTCCCAAGGTCCCTCGCAGCAGAGGGCATGAGGGCTGCTGGATGCCAATGGTCCCCCCTCTCCCCTGCAGGCTGCGGGAGATCCTAGAGATTGCAGAAGATATGGAGATCGATATTCCACATATCTGGCTGTACCTGGCTGAGCTTATCACCCCCATTCTTCAAGAAGAAGGCATCCCCATGGAGGAGTTGTTCAGGTGAGACTGTGACCCTCTGTGAGGCTGCCGGGGGATTCCAGGGAGGCTCTCAGGGATGGATACCTTAATCGGGTCATTTGTATTCTGTAGGGAGATAACAAAGCCCTTGGTGCCCATTGGGAAGGCCACCACGCTGCTGGTTGAGGTTCTGGCCCTGTTGTGCAAGGGCATGGTAAGTGCATGAGGCATGTTTATTTGGTTTAGCCTTGGGGATGGGCACTCTGCTCCAGTGGGGGTTTCAGGCAGGTTGGAATGAGGGGCATGAATCCCTCTGCCTCTAGAGGGAATGGTAAGAGATAT
>VZRI01012814.1:167-10716 GCA_013397515.1 Upupa epops | reverse complement strand
CCCCCCCCCCTTCTTATGTAAAAGATTAAATTACATATCTTCTCAACTGCTTTCAACAGATGAGAATAGAATACAAATTTATATTCCATAACCCAAGACAGTAGTTCAAGCATCTGTTAGTCTAATCTTTTTAAACAGTCATTTGTCATAAAATGTCAAAATTCATTCACTACCTTTCCTGTTGCCAAATCGTTGCTGATGACAAATATTGCAATAATGATTAATATCAGCTTTTGTAATGGTATGTGTTCCAGATAACAGAGCACTTAGTCAAATCTATCAATCCAGATATCTGTGCCTTTAATTCATTACAAGTAGAGGATGTGAAGAGAAAGAACTAACCTAAATCAATCTTTGTACTCAAATCTACTATAACAGTAAGAGTATTTAACAGCTGTTTGAAAGATTTCTGTGTGGGGAAAAAGAACAGTTTTACAACAGAAAGTATTCCAAGACTAATGATACCACATCCATATTTACAGATCTCTTTTAATGCTTATTTTGGCCCTGAAAAGTTTTGGCATATTTCTTGCTCAGGCAATACTTATACACAGTTCTGATAAGTTTTAACTTCTACAGTTATAACTTGTGACTAATATCATACTGCTGTGGTGGATAAATATGAAATTCTAAAATTTTGTAGTCTGGAATATTTAAAATCTCGGCTCATTATGGCTGACCTTTCCTATTTGATGTCTACATTGTTAAATAGTCTCTGATTCCACTGCAAGATTGGCCAGTTCATGTCAGAACGGAGTCTGATTTCATGACTGGTGGGTGCCACAGGGAAAGAAAGCTACATTAAAAATGAAATTTCACATTGATGTCCCTCTTCACCTGTCATTATTTTCTTACTACTAAATAACGGTAGCAGTGTTGGTCTCTTCGTACAGAGTGTGCTACTCAAAGCTCTGCAGTTGTCCTCAACAGTTCAGGCCTGCAGAAGCTCTCCTGACCACCAACAACAGGAAAATGAAAGTAACTATTTTGTATACTGGAAAAAATTAACTTGTTAGATATTTGCATGTTATAAATCATGTGAAATGACATCTCCCAAATATTTTGCACCAATATAATTTGTTAAACATGCTCTCTTAAATATATGCATGTGTACAGGCTATAGCAACCTTTTTCATCCCTTATATAGGTTCTTTATTCTGTTTCTCATTGACAGCTTTTATTTCCATCTGAGTTTGCTAACCTCAAATGGCATTTTGCTATCATGCCAGCATTCTGGCACTCTAGGGGAAGTACCAGAAGCACATCTTCAATAAACAAACAAGTGACAACAAACAGATTGATGATGATTGCAGCTAATTCACGGCTGGAAGAAAATGTCAGTGTTGAAAATTTTATGAGAAGGTGTGGATCTAGGTCACATGAAGAACTGAAATTCATTCATCTCTGGAAATAACTCTTTCATAACTGATTTATTCGGGGATAAATTCTGAGGGATTCTTGGTTAAGACTGTTTCAACCATCTGGAATATGTCCTAAATCTGATTCTGCATAGACACACAAACTCTTCTGAAGTTTAAAATTGTACAGACTCCCATCTAGCAAAACCAGCATCAGGCCATAGACTTTATGTCTCTTGCTAGCTTGACTTTTTTGGGATTAGTTAGTATTTCTTTTTTCATGTATATATGAATGCATGTGAGTGATGTGCATATATATATAAAGATAGAAACATATAAACAAGCAAACACACAGACACAGGCATGCATACATATGTATGTTGCCAGGAAGCAAAGGAATGCTGCAATTAAATGCAAACTCTTTCATTTTCTGAAGACCTTAGTCCAAATATTCTGGGACAGATAAACTGCAGTTTTCTACCTCTGAGACAGATAATGCTCAGCACTGTTCCTGTATATTATTTCTTTTTAGTATATCATTTGGAATGTGGTTACAATATGGAGAGAATAAAGCAGAGACAATAATAACCTTATCAAAACAGTATGTTCTTCAATATTTGAACAAAATCCTTGAAGGTTCTATCTAACTTAGAACTGCACCTTGAATCATACACTGCTTTGAGTTGGAAATGATATTCAAAGTTCACGTGTTCCAACTCCAACCTGATGTTTCTTTGGAGCTTTACAGCAGCTCTACACAGTGAGTAAAAGTATTACACAAAACCATGTGTGCCTTTAGTTAGGACTGAACCTAGAAAGCTTCCCAGGGAAACCCAAGGTAGTCCTGACAGGTAGCTGGCTTTCCCCAGTTTCTACTTTCTAGCTACTTCTGTTGAAGTTTTTCATGTGGCTCAGTGTGTGTGCTCAGATAAATATGCTGGTTTTGCCTGGTACAGAGTTAATTTTATTCACTGTAGCTGGTATGGGGCTGTGTTTTTTATTTGTGCTGAAAATAGTGTTGATAATGCCAACAATTTTTAGTTATCACTGAGCAGTGTTTACAAGAGTCAAGTATTTCTCTGCTTCACAGAGCACTGTGCCAGCAAGCCTGGGGGTACCCAAGAAGTTGGGAGAGGACTCAGCCAGGACAGCTGACACCAACAGACCAAAGGTATATTCCATAAAATATGATGTCATGCTTAACATATAAAGCTGGATGAAGAAGAATAAAGGGGCTGTATTTGAAGTAATGGCATTTGTCTTCTCAAGTAATCATTACATGCCATGGCGAGAGTTGTCTGAACACCTACCTACCAATGGGAAATGGTGAAAGAATTTGTTGTTTTGCTTCACTTGTTCATGTGGCTTTTCCTTTACCTAATGAAGTGTCTATTTCAGCTCATGCTCAGACAAAAACTCAAAATTGTTCTCACTTTTACCTTTCCCATTCTCTTCCCCATCCCACCAGTGAGGAGTGAGTGACCAGCTGTGTGGGTCTTACTGGCTAGCTGGGATTAAACCACAACTGTAAGCTGACCTCATCTTGAGTCTGCTGCCACTAGTAACACAAGTGAAGGGGACACAGGCAAACGTTTACTTGCATTCACAGATCTGTGAGCACAGTACCTTATTTCTCCACTTATGTGCTGTCAAGAGCTCATTTTGAGGAATTACCTAAAAGCTGGTTACACAGTCCATGAGAATGTGGATCAACATGTTCTGGATGTGAGGGCAATCTGGTTGTGACATCTGTCACCCCATTGATCACCATGGTTGATTTGGCTGATCTGGCTGTCTAGGCAGGTGTCCCCTTCCTCCCTCACTGCCCCAGGTGCATCCCTCCCATATCTGCATACTTGGTGGAAGAGGACGACCTTCCCTGATAGAGATGTACCGTTCATCGGTCAAGGATGTATGGTAGCTGTGCTCCCCTGCTAGAACCTCCAGACAAGCTCTCTGATAAACCATATCAAGTACGTTGCCAAAAGAAAAATTTTTCCAGGGTGCTGATTGCTTATAAATGTACCTGCTGACAGTGATGCTATTCTTCAGAATCATAAGCCGTATCCTCTGACTCTTCATCCTTGGTGTATTTTTTCAATTTTAGAACTTTTCTAAAGTTCTTCTCCTACTCCAGTTAAACAGATTCTTGGGAAAAAAGACAACAGTGTTGTGGTTAAGTAAGGCAAACCAATTATACTTAAAGAGAAAATACAAGGAGTTCTTTATATTTAGTTGGCATCAGTACCTACTAGAAACTCTCAGCCCTATTATAATTTATTCCAGACTGTAGAAAAATGTTTTTATCTAAATAAGCATACTATCCATAGGAAAAATTACTTAAAACTTTACAACTTCTATGTGGAGTATTTTTAGCATGGGCTATTTCAGGATTGTAGTATACTTAGGAAAATCTACTGTGCTGTTACCTTGAACTTTCTGCCATGTGTGTCACCAACTACATTAAGCACAAGTCTGCACATCTTTAAAGAACCCATCATTTCAAATACAAAATTTTAAAAGCCTAAAATAGCAAAAGCTGGCCCTAACATGGATTGATTTTCTGAATGGAGACATTGGAACTGTACAATATGAAAAGCTGAGACATGGCTGTTTATTGTCAACACCTCTATGTCCATATGGAAACCAGCAATGAGTGGAGTCCTCAGTGGTCTGTACTGGGATAGAAAATATTTAGTATCTTCAGAATGACTTAGTGAGATGGAAAGCACCCTCAGTAAGTTTGCAAATTACACCAAACTGGATGGTGCAGTTGATTCAGTAGTGCCAATGGATGCCAGCCAGCAGGTCCTTGCACAGGCTTGAGAAGTGGGCCCATATGAATCTTGTGAGTTCCACAAAAGACAAGTTCAAGGTCCTTTGGGTCACCTGAGTAGGAACAAGTTCCCATTATCAATAATGACCCATGGATGAATGGAATAAAAGCAGCCTTTTGGAAAAGAACTTGGGAACACTGGTGAATAAAAAACTGAGCAGGAGCCAACAATGTGTGCTTGCAGACCAGAAAGTCAGTTACAGACTGCAACAAAATAAATGTGGCCATAATGTCACCATAATGAGAGTGATGAGGCACTGGAGAATATTTCCCAAAGGATATGTGGATGCCCCATCCTTGGATATGTTCTGGGTTAGACTGGATGGAGTTTTGAGCACCCTGACGTAGTAAGATATGCCTGTGCCCAAGACTGGGATGCAGGACTAGATTATCTTTGAAGGTGTCTTCCAACCAACTCATTCTTTGATTCTATGGTATCAGGGCCCAGATGCAAGCAAGCTAGAGAAGGCAAACATAAGCTAAAGTGGTTAGTGAGAAACAGTTTAAAAGTATATTATGCAGGTATCTTTAGACATTAGTTCATTGCACAATGCAAGGCTGGGCAGTACACGAGTTCAGCATGGGCTAAAATACTTGATAATGTCCTATGGTTCCTTCCCATTGAACTAGTCTAAGATTCTGTGAACATTTGCTTCCCTACATGTAGAGGAAATAAAGGTCACAGCTAGTAAGGCATCCATACAGGGAATGAAGGTTTGCTATCCAAAAGTAGTTTGCCTGTGGGTTAGAAGCCAAAAATCTTTCCCATCTTGTGCTCTTTGTTTGCACAGGGGCAGCTCAGGGTGATGCTGGGAGTGGTTGAGATACTTCCACTGAATGTTTCCTATTGCAACTGATCCAGTCCTTGGAGTTACTGTGCACCTGACTCACTCTGATAGAGTCATTAATATAATGATGTTTTGCATGGTACACCTGTGACCTTGCAGCATGCTCAGACCTGGCCACCATTCATATGTTGTTTGTAGTGTAATATAAATAACTTGTAGTTATTAACATTGAAAGATGTAATCAAAGGCTTAGTTCTAACCCAGTCTATGCCTCAGGATTTACAGTGTAAATGTGACAAATTAATTCTTTTTTTCTTTCTCATCAGAAGAGTTACACCTGGGGGGAATATCCAAACTTACATGGGGTGAAACTTATTTGAGACAGGCAAGATGAGAGTGTGTCATATTTCCTTCAAAAGGAGAAAAGTATCTTTCCCAATTACCTTATTGATGAAAATAAAATATCATAGAATCATAGAAATTTTTAAGTTGAAATAGAACTTTCACATCAACAAGTTCAATCATTAAGCTAATTGTACCCAGCCCACTGTTAAACCCTGTCCTTAAGCACCATATTTATGTGACTTTTAAATACATCCAGGGATAGAGAATTTCAGCCCTCTCCCTGGGCAGCCTGTTCCCATGTCTGATGACCCTTTCAGTAAAAGACGTTTTTCCTAATATCTAACTAAATTTCCCCTGGTGTGACTTGAGGCCATTTCCTCTGGTCCTATTGCTTGTTACTTGTGAGAAGAGACCAACACTCACCTCTCAATAGCCTCCTGTCATAGAATCATACTGTATTAGGATCATAGGACCATAGAATCACGGAATCTACTGTGACCAGAAGAAATATTTGAGCTCAGTGAACCTTTTCTTTCAGTTCCTCCTTGCTAAGGTGCTCATTGTTCATTGTAGGGAACATTTTGCCTCCCATGATACCAGCTTGCAGAACCACCTTTGTCATCTATCATAAGGGGGACTTAAAAGTCCTGGGATGCCCAGACTAATGTAGATTGACACTCAGTGTTAAATGCACAGTGTTGGATTGTTCAGCTTTTTCACTATCCTCTGTGTTTTCTTCCACTCTCAGCTACAAATAATTGACCAGATGAAAGGCTACAAGTTTGTTAGAGGGAAGAAAAAAGTTAATTTCTTCACTTAAAAATAGTACAAATAAAGTTATAGAAAAAAAGCAAAGTGAAACAAAACAATCCATTTTCAGGAAATATTAAGCTTTTCCTTGAGGCATATTGACTGTGAATAGAGGGAAATACAGAGATGCTAACATTTTTCTTGATCTCTTTGCCTTTATTTTTTTTTTTTAATTAATCTTTTAAAATATTATATTACTCAGGCATCCAGCAGCAACACTTCTGATTCTATGCCAAAATTTCTGTAGAAATATTCACTCTCATTTTGCCTCTGAAATAGGACAATCCAAATACAGCAGAGCTGTTCCTGCCTCCCAGGAATTACTCTAAGCTCCTGATCCCATATAATTCTTGGTAAATACACTTCAGTGAGCTTCAGTGTTCTCTCTATTCATCACATTTTCAACATGTCACTATATTTTATATATCACAAAAAGTGTTTGCTGTACAACCTTGTCAAACATATGGCTCCTAGGTTACTTCTGATTCCCCACAGATGACACACTAGCAATGTGGATGATGAGGTTGGCATTTGGAGGGTTTTCCCTAGATAACACCTTCTTTACTCTTCCTTTTTTGTCAGTTTTATATGTTCCAGTTATTATGGGTAAGGAAGATAAGTGGTAGAAATATCTCTTACATATCTAGAGAGAATGGTCAGAAGGGCCAGTAAAGGCAAAACCATTCACTGTTTAACCAGTCTCATTTCTCCCCAAATTTCTCCTAACAGAGCTAATAATACAGGTTTTTCATTTAATGATCAATTAGTCTTCTAAGAAGTTGTAATTTTTTAAAAAAGCAGCTAACAAAGAGAACTCAATGTCTTGAATCACTTACAGAAAGGAATGTACTGTCCACGGTCTGCCTTGAAGTTACTCAGATAATTATCGTACAAAATAAAACTGCCAGCTGCCAAATATTTTGAATCATTGGTGAAATTAGCCATAGGTTCTTAAATTGAAAACTTCTTTCTCTTTGAGAATACATCAATCCGGCATTCTCTGACAGACAAACAAATGATAAATAAATAAAACATTTAATATAATGATGAATTCAAAACAAGAAGGAAATTTTAGATCACCTAATTTAGTTTTCTGTGTGTAATAGGTCAAACAGCTACAATCATTAATATTCTACTGTCTTAACACATGCATAGTCTTGGCTGTGACACAAGAGATGAGATATTTGTTCACTTTCTTTGGTAATCTATTGAGATGACTGATTGTTGCCATCACTAGAAATCTGTGCTGAATTTGAAGATGTCTGTCCTCAACATTCTTTCCTGTCAAAGAAATCTTCAGCACTCCATCACCTTTCCACTAAAGAAAAATTGAATCAAAGATAAATCCTTCTTATTGAGCTGAGTCAATAGATACCTATCAAATGTTGTCTAGAGGCTAGTCTAAACTAATCTTCAGACTGCAGGTGGAAAACTTGAGTCCATGGGAAGCAGGAAGTAGTTAATGCAGTTTTTTTTTACTCCTGCCCTTCAGACAAGACCAATTGTTAATAAATGTAATCCTTGGTTTCTTTTGACCTTTCAAGAGCCCAGCTGAGACGTCAGAGCAAACTTTTAGATGGCTAAAGCTAGATCGTATGAACACTGCTCTTTTTTATCTATACCCTTCCCCTGTCCCTACTACATAGAAAGAAACGTACTGGGAGAGGAAAAAAAGGAAAGGGAGGGCTAATGTAGCTGTGGTCACTGCTTGGTACAGAGCATGTTTTGTGTAACATATCAGAGAAAATCTGCACTTCCCTCTGTTTCAACCCTGTTCTTCCTCCATCCTGGCATCCATAAAAATATTTTTATTCTAAGAAGAGTATAGATCCAATTAATGAGTTTGTCCAAACTGAAAACCAATTTTTTCATTAGATAATAGAGCAGTTTGGAGCTACAGCAGTTTTCCTCAAGTTGACAGTATTCACTTGTCCAGTGAATGAAAATTAATTCCTGCATTTTTGAGGATGTGGAATGGGTTCCTTCCTTTATCAAGAATTTGAGATGTGTAGCTGCTGCCACAATACTCTATTTCTATGATTGAAATAGTTTTTCTTTACCTCCGATTTGGCAGATCTATTAAAAAGCACCAGTGCTTTCAGAGTGTATTTTCTTCCTTAGTCTTTAGAACATTATTTTTCATCATTCCTGAGACTACAGCACTGATTTTTCACAGATTTCCATGTCAAAACTCGCCATTCCATTTTGGCAACTTTCATGATAATTAGGTAATCAACAAATACTGCACACATTCAAAGCCAGCTTGCTGACTGCACTGTGGATGACCCATCGATAGGCACCTGAAAATCTTATTAAAATAGACCTTACTGGAACACAGATGGAGAAATTGTGACAAAACAGCATGAAGTTCCTAACCTGGAATAACTTGCCTGTTTCAAATAAGTTGTTTTAAGTGGCAGCAGTATTCTTCTCTACAGATTCGAAGAATTACTGCCAGACACTTGCTTCTTCAGCAGAACTGAATCACAATGTATACTCCACTGAGGAAATGAGGAATGTTTTTTTGTTATTAATTAATAAGCTGAAAAGAATCCACACTGTTTATTCCTCAAGTCTCCAATACATTATATGAATCTTTTGTGTACTCAGCAAAAGAAAGACAATATCTGTCCCTGACAGGCTAATCATTCAAGGCAATTGTTCAATTATTAAGGAGAAATACAAACAGAGAAAGAATTACATGCTGGCATCAAACCATGTTACCATGTCCTTTTTTTTCCTTTTTTGGTCATTAAAAAAGGAGAAAAAATTACTTTCTTCAGTAGTATAACCTGCATGTTGAAATAAGTACTTTTCCCCAGCATCAGATGGAAGATTCACAGGTTTCTTTACTACACCTATTGCTGTAGAATTGCTCCTGAATCTTTCATGTACCATGAAAACAGGACCAAGAAGTTAGCATGCACGCTGAATTCATCGATATGTGTTAAAATTATGTGTTAAAAGTAATGTTTGTTTGGTAAATTTGAGTAAGTTCACAAGTCATTTTATAAAGCCAGGGAAGGAGATTCTATCCTGGGGACCCTGAAATCACCCTTGGAAATCAAGAACAAATTAAGACTAGTCTTGTTAAGGAAGAGGATAACTAGAGGCCATGATGAACATTTTGGTTGACTTCAGAAAGCAGTGTGGTGATGACAGGAGACAAATTTGTAGAGAGAAGCACACACTGAAAAAAAACCAAGAAATACCGATCAGAAAGAAAACTGGATTAACTGCTCCCAGACAGCTGTTTCTTGGCTGGATGGTTTGCTCGGCTTGAATTAATATTTAATTCTGGTTCCACTACTCATCTACCTTTTACTTTTTTTCCATGAGGGAACTTCTGAAATTCCTCGGTTCCTTGGGTGAACAAGAGCACTGTGGAGAAGGAAAAGGTCTTTAATGGCCACACACAGCATTGTAACATCTATGGAAAAACACTTCTACTGACACATACTGACAGGTTTACCTGGCATTGCTGTACCTAAATGCTTAAATTTCAGGTGGAATTTGCTGACATTGTTAATTCTAGCCATTGTTTAGCAGTTCCTCCAGTGCATTGGTGACAATTTCCTGATGCAAATAGTGGAGGAACCCACTAGGAGAGCAATTACTGCTGGATCTTGTACTGACCAATGAGAGTCTGGTTGAAGCAGTGAAGGTTGAGGGCAGCCTTGGTTGCAGGGACCATGAGATGGTGGAGTTCAGGGTCTCATGTGGTAGGAACAGAATACCTAGCAGAATCACAGCCCTGGACTTTAGGAGGGCCAACTTCCAGCAGTGTCTAGGAGAAATCCCATGGGACAGGGTTCTGGGAAGTAAAGGGGCCCAAGAGAGCTGGTTATCATTCAGAGACCACTTCTTTAAAGCACAACACAGGTGCATCACAACAGGAAAGAAGTCAAGGAAGGGAGCCAGAAGACCTGTGTGGTTAAACAGAGAGCTGCTGGCCAAACTGAAGAGGAAGAAGAAAGATCATGGAAGGAGAGGATAGCCACTTGGGGTGATTATTAAGTCCCTGGTGAGAGAATGTAGGGATGCAACTGGGAAAGCCAAAGCCTCCTCGAAATTAAGCCTTGCAAGAGAGGTCAAGGGTAACAGAAAGGGCTTCTTCAGACATACTTCAGGTAAAACTAAACCTAGAGGTAAGGTAGGCCACCTGCTGAATGAAGTGGGTGCCCTAAAAAAGGAGGATACAGAGAAATCAGACATACTGAACACCTTCTTTGCCTACATCTATTACTTCTGGGAGCTGCCCTGATATCAAAGCCCACACTGCTGAGGACCCAGAGAGTCCTTTCTGTCAGGCAAGACAGAAAGTCTTGCCTGACAGTCCTTTCTAGACTGGGTTAGGGATATGTTGACCAAACTGAATGTACATAAATCCATGGGCCCTGATGGGATGTACC